>CM053027.1:51761585-52336585 GCA_028564925.1 Lithobates sylvaticus | reverse complement strand
GGGTTGTCTTCACCTGCTAGGGAGGCACAGGTGCCATACAGACATAAGCCCTTGTCCACACTGCCACGGCTTCAAGGTCGTGCAAATTTGAAAGTCGACATCCCTGAGCGACTTCATCGCGGCTTGCATATGACTTCTTTAACAGAAGTCAATGCAGGTCGTGGTGGCACAGGTGCCATACAGACATAAACCCTCGTCCACACTGCCACGGCTTCAAGGTCGTGCAAATTTGAAAGTCGACATCCCTGAGCGACTTCATCGCGGCTTGCATATGACTTCTTTAACAGAAGTCAATGCAGGTCGTGGTGAAGTCGCCCCAAAGTAGTGCAGGAACTTTTTTATAAGTCGGAACGACTTGAGTCACAATCATTAGAATAGTTCCATTGCCATTAATGGGGAGCGACTTGTCATACGACTTTGAAATGTCAAGTTGTGGCAGTGGGAACCAGGACTGAATCATTGACAGGCAACCAGCTGCATGGACCTGCACTGATCTCCAAGCTCAGTGTACAGGAAGTGTACAACCATGCGGGTCTAATGCACAGATCAGAATGCAGACAGACTGTACAGTTGGTACATTCGTGTGAATGAAGCCTTAGGGCCCTTTCACATTGCCCCACTAGAAAAAAAATGCAGTAAAACTGCGTATGCATTTTTAATGTATTTTTGATGTGTTTGCAATGCATTTTTGGTGCATTTTCTAGATTCCTGAGTCCCAGCATACACCTGTGAAACTTTGACATGTGTTTTTAAAAAACACACCATGCGTTATCCATTAATTTCAATGAAAAATGTTGAAAAAAGAAAGAAAACAAAAAGCAAGCATTGCACGGTAGGTGCATTTTTGGTGCACTTTTTAAACATGCACCAAAAATGCTGGATGTAGGACTTTTAAAAATTCACCACACCTGCAGCGCAGTGGTGTGAAGAGTTCCATAGGATTTAAAGGGATACATTTTTCATGCATTTTTTGTTCTGCTTTTTAACCACTTCCCCGCTCAAGGTACGTCATAGACATCATTGCCTTTGAGTGGGGATATCTGAAAGATGCCTGCAGCTGCAGGCGATTCTGTGCACCATGAGAACAATCATAGCTGTAGTTCAGCCGCTTGATTATTATTATTATACAGGATTTATATAGCGCCAACAGTTTGCGCAGCGCTTAACAAAATAAAGGCAGACATTACAATTACATAACAATTTGGTACAAGAGGAATCAGAGGGCCCTGCTCGCTAGAGCTTACAATCTAAAATCTTGATCAATCTTACAAGCGGCCCGAGGGGACGCCCCCCTCCTGCTGCCCTCCGGTGCTTCTCCTGGCTCGCCCCTGCAATCAGCAAACCCGAGAATGAATCGGTCACCACCGGAATTTTACCATAGAGATTCCTGGTGACCATCTCTATGCCCCTCGGAGGCCCGGGCACAACTTTATGACGTCACGTCCAAGCCGCGTAAGTAAACAAAGCCGAGGATGTGGCTGGAAAGGCAGAGAGAGGTTTTTTTTTTTAATCTCTTTTTCAAAAGTTTTTATTGAGCATAAAACAGATATTACAGTATACAGATATTACAAACATGGAGTAACATCCAATCAGAATCAATATATGGAACTTATGTGTTATAGAACGTAATGAACTCAGGCATATACATGGCTGTACATACATTTCTGATATTAGTGTACAGAAAGGAAACACATCATAACGTAAAATAATAAAGCATGGACATAAAACACTACTTGTAACATCTGGTGATGTATGGGATGCTCACCAAAAATAACAAAATAGATCTGTGTCTATAAATGATAAAATGTAGACAAATATTATTATCTCTAAAGCTCAAGAGTACAAAACTGCTATTATGGGAAGGAATTCAATATCTAGATACCCAAAATGGGATTAAACTTTTTTTTTAATCTCAGTCTTACCAGCCTGGAGTCTTATTGACCCCACATTGCTCCATAGAGAGGATATGTAACGCACTCTTCCTATTACAAGGGATGTTTGCATTCCTTGTAAGAGAAAGTGTAAACATAAAAAAGTTAAATAAAACATAAAAGATAAATAAAATTTAAAGAGCCCCTGTCCCCGCATGCTCGTGCACAGAAGCGAACACATACGTAACATGCCCACATATGTAAACGGAGTTCAAATCCCACATGTGAGGTATCGCCGCGTGCGTTAGAGAAAAAGCAACAATTATAGCCCAAGACCTCCTAGTAACTCCTAACATGTAACCTGTAAAAAAATGTAAAGCGTCGCCTATGGAGATTTTTAAGTACCGAAGTTTGGCGCCATTCCACGAGTGTGCGCAATGTTAAAGCGTGACATGTTGGGTATCTATTTACTCGGTGTAACATTTCACATTATGCAAAAAAATTGGGCAAATTTTACTGTTGTTTTCCCCCAAAAAAAGGCTTTTTTAAAAATTGCTGCAGTAATACGGTGTGACATAAAAAGTTGCAATGAGTGCCATTTTATTCTCTAGGGTCTCTGATAAAAAAAAGTGTATATATATATATATATATATATATATATATATATATATATATATATATATATATATATATATATATATATATATATATATTTAGGGTTCTGAGTAATTTCCTAGAAAAAAAAATTATGATTTTTACATGTAGAAGCGAAGTGCCAGCGGATGGGGTTAAACACCAAAAGCACGTCAAATACCGATCAGTGTAAAAGGGCCCTAAAGGTGAGCCATGATCCCTAGGTTTGGGGTTATATCAGAGTGTAGGCTGACCGAGCTCTGACAGTGGTTTCTATAACGGTCAATTTTCCAAGTTAGTATTCTAATAACGAAATCGTCCTTCTATTGTATCATGTAATTCTGTGAAAGCCTTCCAAGTATCAGGGCTGCTATGGAAACAATCTGTTCTGGAATATCACTGGAAATATTTCAGTTTACCAGAATGTCACATGCAAATCCACGGTGTTGTATAAGCAGGATGCACTCATGTAAAGGCTTCTTTTCACTTCTTTGTTTTTACTCTCCATTATTCAATAAATATAATAAAAGCAATAAAAATATACCCTTTAGGAGATTGGATTTGTATTATCTATGGGGTCACAAATTTTGGTATATTAACCACTTCAATACAGAGCACTTTTACCCCCGTTCCTGCCCAGGCCAATTTTCAACTTTCAGCTCTGTCACACTTTGAATGACAATGCCACGGTCATGCAACACTGCACCCAAACTACATTTTTATCATTTTGTTCACACAAATAGAGCTTTCTTTTGGTATTTAATCACCACTGGGTATTTTATTTTTGCTAAATAAACAAAAATTAACAAACATTTTGGGGAAATAAACACTACTTCTTCGCTTCTGTTATAAAATTTTGCAAATAAATAATTGTTCTTCAGAATTTTAGGCCAGAATGTATTCTGCCACATTTCTTTGAAATTAACCCAAATCGGTGTATATTATTTAGTTTGTAGGAAAGTTATAGAGTCCACAAACTATGGTATATATCTGAAAATTGATCAATCCTGATGTACCGACGGCCTCATTTCTTGAGGCCAAAAAATGCCAGGACAGTACAGGTATCCCCCAAATTACCCCTTTTTGGAAAGTAGACAGTTCAACGTATTTAGTAAGAGGCATGGTGAGTTTTTTGAAGTTGTCATTTTTTGTCATAGGTTTTTTGAAATGAAGAAATGTAATTTTTTTTCTTTACATACTGTCACCAGTGCAGTACAACGTCTTCATATAAGGGGTGTGGCGGTGATCAGGGACAATGACTGGTGACAGTACGAAAAATTTAAATAAAATGTATATATATATATATATATATATATATATATATATATATATATAATTAGTGGAACCTCGGATTACGAGCATAATCCGTTCCAGGAGAATGCTCGTAATCCAAAGTACTCACATATCAAAGCGAGTTTGCCCATTGAAGTCAATGGAAACTAAAATAATTAGTTCCACATTGACTTCAATGGCATGCAATACCGCATGCGGCCAGAGGTGGGGAGGCGCCGGAGAGCCTCGGAAACAGACGGAAAGGCCCGAGGACACCTCGGCTGACCTCGGCAAACCTCGGAAAGACTCCGTTCCCGAGGTTTGCCGAGGTCAGCCGAGCTGTCATTGGGCCTTTCCGTGCATTTCCGAACAGCGCTGATCGGCGCCGGCGCCCCCCCACCTCAGGCCAAACGCGGTACTGCACACACTTTGACCTGAATCATGCTTGTTTTGTGAGACAAGACTCGCAAACCGAGTTATGATTTTTAAAAATACAGTGCTCGTATTGCAAAACGATTGTTAACCGCGTTACTCGCAATCCGAGGTTCCACTGTATATATATATATATATATATATATATACAATTTTTTTTAACACACTTTGACCAGAGCAATATAATGTTACCATAGTAACATTGTACTACCCTGGGGAAGTGACCAGTATTTTTTTTTTGTTTACACATTATGTTTGCATATAGCAGTGCATTACATTGATAAATGCAATCATTTTACTGAATGATATTGATTTTGTTACTTTTGTTGTGATTATCTGTGATTGGTCAGAGCTAATCGCATGGTAAAGATTGGCTGTGATTGGCCCAGTCTGATCACACTGACCAATCACAGATAGCAACACAATTGTATACAATGGATGGGTTGAAAGGAAGCCATTCATTTTATACAACTGTCATGTGACCTGCTACGATTGATTACAGTGGTCACATGGTACCGGAAGCGGGTCAGTACAGTGATCAGTCATTGGTTGTGTCCCGTAGACGCAGCCGGTGACAGATTAAGCCACTGCACAGCCCTGCGGGCTACGTGCGGAAGCACATCATATTTCATCTGCCCGGATCGATGACAGGTTCCCATCAGCGTCATTATGCTATATGCTGGGCAGGAACCAATTAAAGCTAAACTAAACAAAAATCCAAAAGAGGCTTTACTAAATCTCAAACCAAAAGTTTACACCAATAATCAATTCCACCTTCTAACATTTTTATTCACTGCTGCCAAACAAACTTTAACAAAAGCCTTGTGGTCCTCCTTACCAAATTATACATTGGTTAGAAATAAAATGATGTGTATATGTCTAATGAAAAACTTTCTGCAATCCTCTGTGACAATTCCCACAAAATTTGGTCCCCTTGGATTTCATCTTTTATTCCTCCAAACTTTGATAGATCCCTACTACACTTATGAAATACCTATTATTATTTTTTTTTTTTTTTAGAGATCCGTATCAGTGGCCCTTATCTGTGATATTTTTCTCCTGCTTCCCTTTCCCATTCCTTTGCATTGATTGTTCCTTACTGTTTTAGTTAATTTATTTTATCTACAAGTTAATACATATGACTTACCCTAATCATTATTCATTCATATGTATATTTTTTATATCTCCATGTATTTTGTGATTTTAACTTCTTTACTTTATGTATAATATATTGTCAATCTTTATAGTTTTTTTGTCTGACTAGGGGTGGACACCAAATCAAACGCACCTCATCCCCAAAGTGTGTAATTCGAAAGAAAGGAGAGAAATGGGACTATAACGGTGCTTAACCACTTGCCGACCGGCGCACGACGATATACGTCGACAGAATGGCACGTACAGGCAGGAGGGCGTATATATACGTCCCTCCTTTAGCCTGTCCGTGCCATCGGGAGCGCGCCGGGAGCGGCGCGCTCCCGCGCCGGTCGGGACCCCCGTGAGTCCGGCCGCGGTCCCCGCGGACTCGATCGCCGCGGGGACTCCCGCGATCGTCTCACGGAGCGGCTAAACGGGGAGATGCCGAGATAAACAGCATCTCCCCGTTCTGCCTAGCAACTAGTGACGCCGATCTCTGCTCCCTGTGATTGGAGCAGAGATCAGCATTCACTAGCTGACAGCCACGCCCCCCCACAGTAAAAAAAACACCCCTAGGCCTACTTAACCCCTACACTGCCACCTTGTGGTTAACTCCTAAACTGCCAGTGTCATTTATACAGAAATCAATGCATTTAAATGCATTAATTGCTGTAAAAATGACAATGGTCCCAAAAATGTGTCAAAAATGTCCGATGTGTCCGCCATAATGTCGCAGTCACAAAAAAAAAAATCGCAGATCTCCGCCATTAATAATAAAAAAAAAATTATTAATAAAAATGCTATAAAACTATCCCCTATCTTGTAAACGCTATAACTTCTGCGCAAACCGATCAATAATCGCTTATTGCAATTTTTTTTACCAAAAATATGTAGAAGAATACGTATCGGCCTAAACTGAGGAAAAAAAATGTTTTTTTTATATATTTTTGGGGGATATTTATTATAGCAAAAAATAAAAAATAATGCATTTTTTTCAAAATTGTCACTCTATTTTTGTTTATAGCGCAAAAAATAAAAACCGCAGGGGCGATCAAATACCACCAAAAGAAAGCTCTATTTGTGGGAAAAAAAGGACGTCAATTTTGTTTGGGAGCCACGTCGCACGACCGTGCAATTGTCAGTTAAAGCGACGCAGTGCCGAATCGCAAAAAGGGGCCTGGTCCTTTGGCTGCAAATTGGTCCGGTCTGAAAGTGGTTAATTATGTGATAGCTTAGCAATGGAAGACTCAAACACAGTAAATAAACAATTAACAAAACATTTATTTATTGTTATACAAAGTTAATTAAAAGAGAAGAAAAGTGATTAAACACTAGAAACACATTCAAAGGGGTTCCAGGTAGTGGTTGCATTGAAGATTGACTGTGGGTTGAGTGATCATGCGTTTATCCCAACATGTTTTGTCTACTAGGCTTCATCAGGGGATGTATGCATCAACCAATAAACATATATAATATATTGTATTTTCCTCTATATTATTAAACTAATACAAATTTATTAACCCCCCCCCCCCCTCACTAGGGCATTGTTTTCTGGAGGGACCTGGCACTGTCGGAATACACTGATCCGTCACCGATCAACAAAAGTTTTCCTACTTGTTCGTTATACAGAGGTTGAACTAACAACATTCATACCACCGATTTGGGCCGACATTTCCCTGCAGCAGGTATGCACAGGTACTTGCTATCAGTAGCATCCAGCAGCCTGTACAATCAGTAATAAGAGGCCCTGGATGTGGACAGTTTGAAGACTCAAAAGGGGACAAAGACCTTAGACTTACCGTGGTTGGGGGGACCGGTAAAAATCTGTTTTTACCGCCCCCTTTAAGCTGCAAAAGCAGTGAACAGGGGTGTACACATGTGGAGGTTACGTCACATTCAGGGTCAGCAGCGCCGAACACAATCCATTTAAGCGAAAAGGGGCGCGGTGCAATGTGATGCATGTGATTTCAGCATAGTGTTCTGGGACTTACAGGGTTAAAACAGACGGTGAGGAGGCCTAGCTTAATGCGGTGTTCCAGTTTTTTTTTTTTTTAAAGTCAGCAGCTACAAACACTGTAGCTGCTGACTTTTAATAAGCACACTTACCTGTCCAGGGGGCCCTCAATGTCGTCCACCCGAGGCCGATACGTCCATCGGATCAGGAACCGGCGCCGCCATTCAAACTAAGGGAAACAGGCAGTGGAGCCTTGCGGCTTCACTGCCTGTTTCCTACTGTGCATGCACGAGTCTACCTTTGGAGACTGGGCCGCAGGGCAGTATTCCAACATGATAACGACCCCAAACACACCTCCAAGATGACCACTTTGTGAATGGCCGGCTGTGTTCTGAGACACACACAGGTCCCAGAAGACAGCGTGCCCCATTCCCCAGAAGACAACGCAAGGAGGAGAAGAATGAAGACTACCACGGAATAGGAAGTGGCAGATTAGGATCTGCCTAGCAACAGCCATTTCTGGTAAGTAAAATATATATATTTTTTTCAAGCCTTTTTATGTAATTTTTTTTAGGGTGGACCTCCGCTTTAAGAATATTGCTGGAGTGTTCTAGCTATATCTGTTAGATGCTGAATTTTTTCCTTTTCTTGACCACAAATGGCAAGCATAAGATTTCGCAACAAAATGCTTGAAATGCTTTTAGGTTGTCTGTAATGATACAAGGAAGTATTAAACTGGAAGACAAATACTTTGTACATCATTTATTTTCAAATACAGAAGCCAATTTCAATCTACACTTTGGTAGTGGAATTCGCCACCAGGGGGGGCTGGAATCCTGCAATGATAAATGAATGAAAAAAATAAATAAATACATAGGCTTGTAAATATCTTTTTCTTCTTTAGCAAGATAATTGAACTCCAGGGGTTTAAAATATTTAATAATCAATTACATAGCAGCTCTAAAAAAAAAAAAAAGCAGCTTTATCTGCAATGCATACCTCTTCTCCTGCACCTTTCCCTGCAGACTCACGTTTGGGGTGCATCACCTTTTCTAGGTTGAATGACACTGTATACAGACACCTTATACCTGGATCACAGTAACGATTACTACTGGTCAGTCTCAGCTGCTTTGCCTTGACTGCATATCACTGTGCTACATTTAGAAGTCTTGTTTCTTTGAGCTCCAACTGCCGGGGAAGATAACTTCAAGGCCTTGCATTTTTGAACACTGCTATTCTATCGCTATTCAAAGGGACACACCACTAGTACCTATATTACTTCATCTCTCATTAGACCCCTTTCACACTGAGGCAGTTTTCATTCATTTTAGTGCTAGAAATAGCCACTGTAAAGCGCCTGAAAACCACCTCCCATTCATTTCAATGTGACCTTTTACACTCGGGCAGTGCGATTGCGGGACGTGAGGAAAAGTTCTGCAAGCAGCATCTTTGGAGCAGTTTGGGAGCGCTGTATTTAGCGCTCCCAAAATGCCCTGCCCATTGAAATAAATGGGCACCACTTCCAAAGCGTCTGAAAAGCACTTTGGAAGCGCCACAACACAGCGATTTTAACCCCTTCTTTGGGGTTAAAACCCCCCCTGCTAGCAGCCCAAAAGCCCCGATTAAACAGCGCTAAAGCGGCCACGGCCCCAGTGTGAAAGGGGTCTTAGGATTAATGGTATAATAGGCTGGCCTGGGGTTCCCCTTTTAGAAGTGGTATTAGATACAGCAACCAGTAGCCCTTTTAAGATCCATTAATTTATTGTCTGTTTTCTGATATTATTTATCTGTCATTTCAAACTGTTATTTACTGTAATTGCTTTGGGGACTTTTTTCAACTGAGTCTTCGCTGTTTCTCCAGGATTTGGCTCCCTTTAAGTCTCTTCTCTTGATTAACCACTTAACCAGGCCATTTTTTGCGGTACGGCACTGCGTCGCTTAAACTGACAATTGCGCGGTCGTGTGACGTTGTACCCAAACAAAATTTATGTCCTTTTTTTCCCACAAATAGAGCTTTCTTTTGGTGATATTTTATCACCTCTGCAGTTTTTAATTTTTTGCGCTATAAAAAAAAAAAAGCGACAATTAAAAAAAAAATATATATATTTTTTTTACTTTTTGCTATAATAAATATCCTCACATTTAAAAAACAAACAAACAAATTTCTTCACCAGTTTTCAATAAGCGTATATTGATTGGTTTGTGCAAAAGTTATAGCATCTACAAAATAGATAAGAGGACAGATTTATGGCACTTTTTTTCTACTAGTAATTGGACCATTGACACTTAAGCCCCATACACACGGTCGGATTTTCCCATGGATTCTGTCCTATCGGACAATGTTGTCGGAAAATCCGACCGTGTGTAGGCACCATCGGACAGTGTACGTCGGATTGTCCGACGGACAAAGTCCTATCTCCTGCTGGATAGATTTTTCGACAACAAAGTCCGATCACACCAAATCCGATCGTGTGTATCGAATTCCGACGGACAAAGTGCTACGCATGCTCAGATCACATTACAAGACCAAAGCTATTGGCTACTAGCCTCTACGTAGTCCCGTCATAGGCAACAAACGTCACCACGTTCAGAATGATCGGATTTTCCGACAACTTTGTCCGACCATGTGTATGCAACACCAACATCGGACAAAGTATGACGGACAGGATCCGACGGACCTGGTCCTCGGATAATCCGAGCGTGTGTATGGGGCTTTATACAGCGATCAGTGCTATAAAAATGTACTGATTACTGTGTAAATGTCACTGGCAGGGAAGGGGTTAACACATGGGGTGATCAAGGGGTTAAATGTGTTCCATGGGATGTGTTTCTAACTGTGGGAGGATGGGGCTGACTGGAGCAGTAGAGAGATCACTAATCACTAGGAACAGCAGATCTGTCTCCCCTCCCTTCAGAACGGGGATCTGTCTGTTTACATTGACAGATCCCCATTCTTGCTCTCTGTAGAGCGACCGCAGGTGGCCAGTAGACATCATGGCTGCCGGCCACGCGCATTGGCTCCGGCGTCGTTCCCAATCTCTCTTAAAGTGGCCGATGTACGCCTACGGCGATTCGCCCAGGAGAGCCAACCTGCCTCAGTCTAATGACGGCGGGTGGTCCTTAAGCAGTTAAGTAAAGTCTAAAAGAGCTAAAACTACTTGCATTGTGTCAGTGTGTTATTTAAAGGTATACACAACATGTCTAAACCTAGAGTATCAGGAGGGCTGGAAAGTTCACTGGGTCAAGGCAGCATAGAAGAACATGCAATTACAAGCAACCCCCTAGGGGGCAGTGCTACAATTATTTCAATGATTCCTTCGTACTACAAATGTTGAGAAAGGCTGCTCTAGAGGCATGGCTATATATATTCAAGTCAACAAAAAAATCTCCCACGACAAATCGTAGAATCACTTATGATCAAATGCCACCTCTTGGACAATTACATTTAATATTTGTGTTGGTAGTATCTCCATGTTGGGGTTTCTTTCTGTTTCCTCCTAAAAATCCATTCCATCAGGCACATGACCTTAATAAAAGGCTCAGTCTACTATAAAAACTACTGTTCTATAAAAATGCAATAGTGGATGTAGTCAGCAAAATGCCCTGGATTAGACGCTCACCACTCAACATTACTTGAAGATTCTAGACGTGAAGGACTGTTATGTTGATGGGAATTCTCGTCGAAGCCTTGAATGTTTTTTCCGACAGAATTCCGCTCAAGCTTGTATTGCCTATGAATGAATGAATGAATGATTTGTATAGCGCTACAATGCAAACTGAATCGCCTCAAGGCGCTGTATTGGTGCTTTGTTGTCAACCTTCTTAGAAGAGGTAAGTCTTGAGTTTTTTCCTGAAGGCCTGATGGTTTTCTTCCATGCGGATGTAGGTTGGTAGAGTTTTCCATAGCCGTGGTCCTTGGACAGCGAATCTCCGTTCCCCCTTTGCTTTGTAGCGGGATTTGGGAATAAGGAGGAGGTTTTGGTTAGACGATCGAAGACTGCGATTGGGTGTGTAGTGTGTTATCTTCTCGCGTAGGTATTGTGGAGCGTCTCCATGGGTGCATTTGTGGGTGAGGCAGAGGGTCTTGAATGTGACCTGATTCTTTACGTTTAGCCAATGTAGGTTCCTCAGGGAAGGGGAGATGGATTCCCAGGTTTTTTTTCCTGTTATCAACCTTGCCGCCGTGTTTTGGATGAGTTGTAAGCGCGCAAGTTGATATTGGGGTAATCCTATGTAAAGGGAGTTTGCGTACTCAAGTCGTGAATTAATGACTGTTCCAACCACCACTGCTTTGTCCTCCTTTGGAGAGAAGGCGATGAGTCTGCGTAGCAGGCGGAGCAGATGGTGAGAACCACTGACTACTGCTCCTATTTGTGCATCCATTGACATTTCTGAGTCAAAAATTCCCCTGAGACTCTTGACCTTGGTCCTTGGGGAGATGGTCTGTCCAAAGATGGTAGGTGGTGTCCAAGGGATCTTGGTTCAGGAGTTTTGGTTTGCGTGTAGAATAAGAAGTTCTGTTTTTGATTCGTTGCATTTAAGGGAGCTAGTGGTCATCCAGTCGTCTATCAGGGTAAGGCATTTTTCTAATTGCTGATGATGGTCTTTTTGTTCGGTGATACGAAAATATAATTGGGTGTCGTCAGCGCATGAGTGGAAGCAGAGGTCGGATCTTCTGATTATTTTGAGGAGTGGGCGGATGTATATATTGAAGAGTACTGGTGACAAGGGTGATCCTTGAGGGACTCCACAAGAGATTGCCCGGGTTTCAGAGGTGAATGCCCCTAGTTTCACTGTCTGAGAACGATTTCCTAAGAAGGATGCAAATCATTGTAGATCTGAGTCTGTGACTCCTGCTACTTCTGTGAGGCGGATGAGTAGAGTATTGTGGTACACAGTATCAAACGCTGCACTGAGGTCCAACAGTACCAGGAGACATGATTCTCCATCATCTGCTGCTTCAAGGGCGTCGTCCCATATCTTCAGGAGTGCTGTTTCTGTACCATGGCCTGGGCGGAAGCCTGATTGTAGAGGGTCCAGGAGCTTGTGTGTGTCCAGGTGGCGTTGTATCTGTTGTACAACCGCCTTCTGCATAATCTTGGAGATGTTGTTAAGGCTTGTTATCGGTCTGCAATGGTTTGGGTCCTGAGGGTCGAGGTTTTTTTTTTTTTTTTTTTTAGCAGGGGTTTGCTGATGCCTTGTTTGAGGGCACCCGGAACCATTCCTTCTTTAAATGATTGATTTATGAGGTGAGTCATGGTGGGAGCCAAGATGTCAGAACATTCTTTCAGGAGTTTTGTGGGGATGATGTCAATAGGAGATGTTCTGTCTCTGAGGTTTTTGATGATGTTTTTAGTGTCCGAGGTGATTGGGATCAAAGAAAACTTTGGTGGTTGTGGGATATTCGTGACAATATCTTCTTTTCGCTCTAGTTGACTGTGGTTGGATGTTTTTTTCTGATGAATTATTTTCCGGATGTTGTCGATTTTGTCAATGAAGAAATCTGATAACTCATTGCAGAAATCTTGGGTTTCGTTTGCTGGGGGCTCTAAGCATACCGGGTTCATCAACTGAGAGACTATTTTAGTCGCTCAGGGCGGTTTACGGCCGATTAGATAGTATTTGAGAAATAATCTTGTTTAGCTTTGAAGATTGCTTTGTGATAATTCTCCGTGAGTCCTTTGTAGTCTGTCTGATTTTCCTTGGTAGGATTTCTTCTCCATGCTCTTTCAGCTCTTCTGTGTTCTTGCTTGAGTAGCGCGAGAGAGCTATTAAACCATCCCGAGTTTTTCCTCCGGATGAGTGTTCTGCGTTTTGGAGCCACTGAGTCTGCTGATTGTAGTAATACCTTGTTTAGGGAGCTGAGTGTTTGTTCCGTTGAGTAGGTTAAATTCAGCGTTGCTATTTTGTTTGCTAAAGTGGTTTTGAAGGTTTCGGAGTGTAGTTTATTCTGCGATCTGGTCCAATGAGTTGTTGTTGCAGGTTTCTGTTTTTGGTGGGTGGTATTAGTGGAGATTTAAATTTGATAGCGTGGTGGTCCGTCCATGGTAGTGGTATGTTGTCGAGTATGTTGATGTCCAAATTTTGTTTGAAGAGGAGGTCCAGGTTGTGTCCTGAGCCGTGTGTGGGAGTCTTTATCAGTTGCTGGAGACCCAGTTCTTCCAGTTGGTTGATGCAGGCGGTCGCGATTAAATCGGCCACTAAATCCCAACTCATCCTTGTGCATAAATAGCGTTTCTGCCCCTAAGCAGAGGTTATCATTGCAGCCTCCATTTTTCTCCGTGCATACGTTTTTTTAAACCTCCCTCAATTGATTGCTTTAGTTGCATCACATTGATTTATATGGGACCTGGTACACAAAAAAAATCAATGTGCAATCAGGAAATAAGTTTTGAATAATCAATCTCTTCAGATTGTTTAGTGCTGTCATTGCAGAAGGTATTAGGTTTTTTTTTTTAGCAGGGATTTGATGATGCCTTGTTTGAGGGCACCCAGAACCATCCCTTCTTTAAATGATTGATTTATGAGGTGAGTTATGGTGGGAGCCAAGATGTCAGAACATTCTTTCAGGAGTTTTGTGGGGACGATGTCAATAGGAGATGTGCTGTCTCTGAGGTTTTTGATGATGTTTTTAGTGTTGTCCGAGGTCATTGGGATCAAAGAAAACTTTGGTGGTTGTGGGATATTCGTGACGATATCTTGTTTTCGCTCTAGTTGACTGTGGTTGGATGTTTTTTCTGATGAATTATTTTCCGGATGTTGTCGATTTTGTCAATGAAGAAATCTGATACCTCATTGCAGAAATCTTGGGTTTCGTTTGCTGGGGGCTCTAAGTATACCGGGTTCATCGACTGAGCGACTATACCTTAAAGCAGAACTTTTCAAAAAAATCCCCCATTAGTACACCCCCCCACCAGGGCCGTCTTTAACCACTTACCCACTGGGCACTTAAACCCCCTTCCTAACCAGACCAATTTTCAGCTTTTGGTGCTCTCACACTTTGAAGGACAATTACTCAGTCATGCAACACTGTACCCAAATTAATTTTGTATACTTTTTTTCACACAAATAGAGGTTTCTTTTGGTGATATTTAATCACCGCTGGGTTTTTTATTTTTTGCGCTATAAATCAAAATATACTGAAAATTCGGTAAAAAAAAATTCTTTGTTTCTATTAAAATTTATTGCAGAGTATTGGCAGAGTATTGGCAGAGTATTGGCAGAGTTGTACAGTGGTGGCAGAGTATTGCACAGTGTGGCAGAGTATTGCACAGTGGTGGCAGAGTATTGCACAGTGGTGGCAGAGTAGCTGTCACTGACCAGCGCTGTGGGCACTACACATCCAGCCCACAGCGCTGGTCCCATCTCTCCCCCTCTCCGCTTCTCCCCAGCCGGTTTGTGTACATGTGATCGCTCCGTCATTTCACATAGCGATCACGTGGTAAACGGCCGCTACCAGCGGCCGTTTACCGCGATCCGTGATGCGCCAGGTCCTCAGGACCCGGCGGTCATGGATGTTCCCAAGTGCCCGCCCCAGGGGCCGTCTTTCGGCTATGGCCGGTCGGCATGTGGTTAATATGGTTTGGGCCCTGGGCAAACATTTTTTCTGCCCCCCCCCCCCTCACATGTAATTTTTCTCTTCACCCCAACATCTCAAAAAACAGACACACACGTAGAATTATCTAAAAAAAAAATTTGCAGACCCCCTTCACAGCAGTCCCACAGTGTCCTCAGTTCCCTTTCATGTCACAGCACTCCATTAAATTGCAGCCTCTTCACTTTACAGCGCCCCATTACATTAGAGTCCCCTTCATGTCATAGTGCCCCTTTACACATCACAGCACCCCAATTACATTGCAGCCCTTGTCACATCACATATTCACATGTATGTGTTTTGGCGGCCCATTTGCGCAGGCACAGCAGCCCACTCATTTGAATGGGCTGTCATGCCTTCGTTTCCTGCAGAAAAAAAGGTGCATGCAGCATTTTAAAAAGGCAGTGGCCTTGAAATCCATTCTGCTTTTGCACCATGCGACTTACCTGCAGTTCCTGCACACACAAGTGTGGCCTAAAAATCTAAAAATGCAGCAAGTTTGCCGGTGCAGGAACTGCAGGCAAGTCACATGGTGCAAAAGCAGAATGGACAGACAGTGCTGTATTCCATTGCTTGATGGGCATAGGTGCGGCCTTTTACATAATGCATGCACATTTTTTTCCCAGGAAACGCAGGCATGGCAGCCCATTCAAATGATTAGGCTGCTGTGCCTGCGCATATGTGGACCGCCAAAACACATACATGTGAACCAGCCAGGCCCAAAATAAGCCCATCAAGCAGTTAAATAGACTAATGCTATGTGCTCTGTAATAAAAAATACAGCCACAGCCTCAATCAGCCTCAGTGGCGGCTGGTGCTCAAAATTTTTGGTGGGGCGCAAACATTTTTTGAAAAAAAAAATCATCAATTGCAGCCACTGTGCCATCGAACGCTGCCACTGTACCCTCAAATGCTGCCACTGTACCCTCAAATGCTGCCACTGTGCCATCAAACGCTGCCACTGTGCCATCAAACGCTGCCACTGTGCCATCAAACGCTGCCACTGTACTATCAATTGCAGCAGCTATGCCAAACGCTGCCACTGTGCCCATTAAATGCTGCCACTGTGCCATCAAATGCAGCCACTGTGCCAATTCTGCCACTGTGCCCATTAAATGCTGCCACTGTGCCCATCAAACGCAGCCACTGTGCCCATCAAACGCAGCCACTGTGCCCATCATATGCTGCCAGTGTACCCATCATATGCTGCCACTGTGCAAAACGCTGCCACTGTGCCATTAATTGCAGCCACTATGCCAAAAACGCTGCCACGGTGCCCATTAAATGCTGCCACTATCTATGGTAGTACCATACCTCCCAATCTTCCCGGATTCGCCGGGACCATCCCGGAATTTCAAGTAAATCCTGGTGTCCCATGAGTCATGCAGCGGAGCCAAGTTCCGGAAGAAGTTGACTCCACTAATCCTTCTGTCTCCGCGCTGCAGCTGGCGGGACTGGGGCTCGCTCAGTACACAGCCCACCCACTCACCCGCCCCACCGACTCTAGATCCATCCAGTACAAGGAGGGAGGAGGAGGTAGGCTAGTTCTCCTCCCCATGTCCCCCTCTGCCCGCCCTCAACCCCCAGCGTGCAGCCAATGCT
Source organism: Lithobates sylvaticus (assembly GCA_028564925.1). Classification (NCBI taxonomy): domain Eukaryota; kingdom Metazoa; phylum Chordata; class Amphibia; order Anura; family Ranidae; genus Lithobates; species Lithobates sylvaticus. The sequence continues at coordinate 52,320,093 of CM053027.1, read as the reverse complement.
GTGCAGTAAAGGGATTGTGTGGGTGGGCACTGAGCAGCCAGTGTACAAGATGCCTGCCTGAGCCTGCAGTGAGTGAATTCTCAGATTTTTCTCTTCCTTCCATGCGCTGTAGTGATCCATCCTTCCTACCTTCCATGCCCTGTAGTGATCCATCCTTCCTGCCTTCCATGCGCTGTAGTTACATAGTTACATAGTAGGTGAGGTCGAAAAAAGACACAAGTCCATCAAGTCCAGCCTATGTGTGTGATTATATGTCAGTATTACATTGTATATCCCTGTATGTTGTGGTCATTCAGGTGCTTATCTAATAGTTTCTTGAAACTATCGATGCCCCCCGCTGAGACGTCACCCGTGGAAGGGAATTCCACATCCCTGCCGCTCTTACAGTAAAGAACCCTCCACGTAGTTTAAGGTTAAACTCCCTTCTGCGAAAAAGTTTTATCCCTATTGTGGTGTCACCAGTACGGTATTTGTAAATTGAAATCATATCCCCTCTCAAGTGTCTCTTCTATAGGGAGAATAAGTTCAGTGCTCGCAACCTTTCTTCATAACTAACATCCTCCAGACCCTTTATTAGCTTTGTTGCCCTTCTTTGTACTCGCTCCATTTCCAGTACATCCTTCCTGAGGACAGGTGCCCAGAACTGGACAGCATATTCCAGGTGGGGCCGGACCAGAGTCTTGTAGAGCGGGAGAATTATCATTTTATCTCTGGAGTTGATCCCTTTTTAATGCATGCCAATATTCTGTTTGCTTTCTTAGCAGCAGCTTGGCATTGCATGCCATTGCTGAGCCTATAATCTACTAGGACCCCCAGGTCCTTTTCCGTCCTGGATTCCCCCAGAGGTTCTCCCCCAGTGTATAGACTGCATTCATATTTTTGCCACCCAAATGCATTATTTTACATTTTCTACATTGAACCTCATTTGCCATGTAGTTTCCCACCCCATTAATTTGTTCAGATCTTTTTGCAAGGATTCTACATCCTGCGGAGAAGTTATTGTCCTGCTTAGTGATCCATGCTTCCTGCCTTCCATGCACTGTAGTGAACCACCCTTCCTGCCTTCCATGCTCTGTAGTGATCCATCCTTCCGGCTTTCCATGACCTGTAGTGATCCATCCTTCCTGCCTTCCATGTGCCATAGTGATTCTTGCTGCCTTCCATGTACCATAATGTATATGTATCCCTGAGACTCCAGCTTGTGGCAAAGCAATCAAAGCATATTTTATAGGTACAAGGAAGCTCAGGTTTTGTTTAACCGGCCTATAGCAAAATGACGGCTGGGAAGTGGTTCAGTTATGCTGACTGGGCGTCATATGACATCCAGCAGGATAAGCCGCAATTGCGCGCCCATGTGGGAGCGCAGAGCGGCGATCGGTGGTGTAGTGTGTCAGTCTGACACACCGCATCACCGATCTCGGTAAAGAGCCTCCCTCTGAAGGAGGCTCTTTACCACGTGATCAGCCATGTCCAATCACAGCTGATCACTAGGGATGGGCGAACGGTTCGGCCCGAGCATAAGTTCGAGCCGAACTTTGGTTGCTCGGATATTCTGCGAACACCAAACAATATGCGGTGTTCGGGGGCAAATTCGAAAGCCACTGGAACACTGTTAAAGTCTATGGGACATTAACATGAAAAAGCAAAAGTGTTCATTTTAAAGGCTTATATGCAAGTTATTGTCATAAAAAGTGTTTGGTGACCCGGGTCCTGACCCAGGGGACATGTATCAATGAAATTTTTTTTTTTTAAACGGACGTTTTTTTCGGGTGCAGTAATTTTTTTAATGCTTAAGGTGAAACAATAAAAAATAAACATTTGTACCTTGTTACCATTTCACACAGGGGGAGGCCAGGATCTGGAGGTCCCCTTGTTAAAGGGGGCTTCCAGATTCCGATAAGCCCCCCACCCATAGACCCCACAACCACCAGGCAAGGGTTGCAGCGATGAGGCCCTTGTCCCCATCAACATGGGGACAAGGTGCTTTGGGGGGCTACCCCAAAGCACAGTCGCCATGTTGAGGGCATGTGGCCTGGTACGGTTCAGGAGGGGGGGCTGCTCTCTCGTCCCCCCTCTTTTCCTGCGGCTTGCCAGGTTGCGTGCTTGGATAAGAATCTGGTATGGATTTTGGGGGGACCCCTACGCCATTTTTACCATTTTGGCACAGGATTTCCTTTAATTACCATATCAGACCCGAAGGGCCTGGTAATGGATTGGGGGATCCCATGCTCTTTTTTCAAAGAGTTTTATCTACATTGCCGAGACCCGACAATTCATTACCCGGCAGTGTAGCCTTACGGCTTAACGCCTGGAACCCTACTGCGCGAGGCCCACTCCTCCCTCCCCGGCCCCTGCCCGGTGACAGGTGACAGGGAGAGGAGAAGGGAGGAGGAGGGAACCCTGCGATGATGTCATAGCTCATAGCTATGAGTAAGCACTGATTTCAGTGCGAAACATGTCAGAATTTTTGTACCTATTTCCTTTGCTGTGGATCATTTGATGTGATGTGACCCTCGTTTTTTAATAAAAACACAGGATTTTAACTTTTTTCCGGTGTGCGGCTATCCAGATTTTTACCTGCTATTGCCTGCCTATTGTGTGTGTATTAGCCAGCACCTGGGGCTCCTTAAATAGGAAGACAAGCATTTGCCCTGGAGGGCTATTCTGGAGCGGTGGTTTCCTTTCTTTAATAATAAATAACAATAATAATAAAAATGTTTTATTATTATTTATTATTAATTTGTTCCATTCCATTTGTTTAGATGCGGCATTCGTTATTTCGGATAATTCATAACTTCAGTTAAATTTGTATTCATTACGTTCAATAACAGCCAAATTTGAAAGGAAATTCCAATACCTATAATTTAATAGTTATTATTAGTTAGTTTTTTTGGGAGGATTTTCAGTTCTATTGAATTCTACGGATTGTCTTTCTTATTTTTGGATTGTCGGGTTTTCTCATTTCCAAGTTTTCAAATTTTCAGGTTTTTAGAATTTGAAAATTTCGAAAATCCGGAAATTCTAAAATTTGTGAATTTCTTAAATCCAAAAATTATAAAATTCGAATTTTTCAATTTACAAATTTACGAATTTACGAAAAAAATAAAAAAAAAACAAATGAAACAATCAAATTTTTCGTCAGTGCACATGTCTAGTCCTCTGTTCTTTCCATCGTTTTTCTAAAGAACCTCAGCCCCTCTGACACACCAGGTTAAGTGTACAAACATACAATATCACAATAAATCACTGAAAGTAATACTTATTACCTAAAAGTAGCGCTATATCAAAGAAAACAGGCACCAGACTAGGTAGTAAAGGCAAACTTAATATATTGATAATAGGGGTAACCAGTGCGCTCAACCAAAAACTATTAAATCAAATAAGGCGAAAAATGGAAAAGGAAAGCAGCCAACATATAAGTGATCTCACACTTGTAAAGGTAAAATTGAATGAAGAGGGTATGTGGCGCTAACCCTTATGTAAATAAATAAATAATCTAAAAATAATCTAAAATGACCAGTTTGCAAAGCTCAGAGTATCCGAAAGATGAGTGACCTTTCACATAAATAGATATATAAAAACATAAAATAATGAACTAAATAGATAAAATTCCTTAATAGCAATACACATAAAATATTGAATAAATATAAGACGTGTGTAAAAAAATGAAAAAATATTCAATAAAAGTGATGGTGCTAAAATAACCGTGCTGAAAATAAATATATGTGCTGGGGTAAAAATGATGATGGAGTTGGGTTAAAAATAGTGAACACGAAATCTTCTAGCAATAAAAGGTGCACAGTGCAACGTGCAAAATATGTGAATAAAGAACCAATAGAGAACCGATAAATTGGTTCTGAAAGTGCAAGGGAATTGCAAGGAAATTGCAAGGGAAATTAATGATTGAATGTGCAGAAATATCCAAAATAATGACAAAGTGACCATACAGATGAAAAGAGTGTGTCACTGTAGGTATGGTATAATCAGATGATACCAAAACAATAATATCGCTGAAAAAAATTATTAAAAAATAAAAGTAAAATTTGGTGCACTACAAGTCCCAGCTTGTAAAGAAAAAAATGGTGGAAAATAAACAATAAAGTCCACAATCTGGAACAATGAAGAGCATAATGCTCTGGAATAAGTGAAGGTGAGTAGAAATATTCAGGAATCTTTGTGTTGATCACAGTGATGATCCGTGCAGGCAGTGCTCTGTGCTGACTTCAGGGGTGCACCCTACTAGTTCCCCAGCCTCTCACCTCTATTTGCGGCCCCTACAGGCCTAGTGGAGCAGATAGCCTCTAAAGTGGCAAGCCTGGTCACTTTCCGGGTCCTCTTTCTTATGGGCTCCTATGGGCTCCTATAGGCTTCTATGGGCTCCTATGGACTCCTACTCCGATCCGAAAAGGCACTCCAGGGGTAAGGGGTCACTCACGGGTTAGATCAGCATGTAGGGGTTAAAGGTACAAAGAAGCGCTCCAATGTGTAGTAAAAAACAGGTTTATTGAAACCTTTGTTTCAATTTTATGTTTTTATATATCTATTTATGTGAAAGGTCACTCATCTTTCGGATACTCTGAGCTTTGCAAACTGGTCATTTTAGATTATTTTTAGATTATTTATTTATTTACATAAGGGTTAGCGCCACATACCCTCTTCATTCAAACTTAATATATTGTCACCAGGGCCGGTACTAGGGGTGGGCGGAAGGGGCATGTGCCCTGGGCGGGATGATTTAATGTGAGAAGAGGGCGCAGTTTGCTGGGTACAAGCCTTCCCATTCTGCAGCACATAACACAGGCAGAGAGCGGCTTTGTCCCTGCATGTAGATCGTAGCTCTTCACCCGCCCCGCCCCCCTGCCTGCGCAGTGCACTGTACTAGTCTTTCAGCAACAGTAGAGTGGAGCAGGCAGGGCACGTGCAGTTGGGAAGGTATCAGCACTTTCCAGATTCTGTCTTCATGTATACAACTCTTCCACTCCTGGACAGCGGCTTCTCTCCCCCCTCTCCACTCATTTCTATCACTCCTGCTTTACCTCTCACACTGTCCTGATGTCTATCACCCCCCCCCCCCCCCCCCCCGCCCCCCCCCCCCCCAGCCTCCTGTTATCTCTCCCTGCTCTAGCGATCTGAGAGCCTATTCCTGCTCTGTATAGTGACCCCCTCCCCTCCTGTGCCCTTCTCTCTGACCCCCTCTCCTCTACCTGCACAGCCAAACTTAGTGCTGTCCTCTCCTGTCTCTGTGCTGCTGAGACCTCCTCTACTCAGCCAACAGGTAACAGTAACACACTTTCAGGATTCATATCACTGCTAATTGTTGTGGAGACACCTGTTATTTCAGATTCTTTTTTTAGTAAGGGCCCATTCACAAGGGGTGCAAACATGCATCTCCCATGCAGGGCTGGCGTTTATCAGCACGGGGGGTACATGGGTGTTGTGCACATCCCAGTGTCAGCACCCCATTCATATCTACTGGGACATGAGGCTGCATGGACACAGCAACTGTATCCTAATATGACATTCAGGTGCGGGTCCCAATAGAAGTGAATGGGACGCTAGCACAGTGATATGCACACAATGCCCGTCCATCTCTGTATTGATAAGAGAGCCCTGCACAGGACACACATGTCTGCTCCACATGTGAATGGGTCCTAAAGAACTCATATACACGGAGGCTTTCTGAGCTCCCCGGCATAAGAAAACAGGAGCTTCTAAATCTGGCCATAGATGGATGGAAATGTAACTGGTCCAGCAAGGACCGGACAAGTTTCAATCCTTTTGTAGTCATTCCTGCTAAAGAGACATCAATTTAATGATGAACTTCTCTCAAACCAGCAGAAATGTTTCCTTAGATTTGCAGCACCGACATCGATGTCTCAGCGGAAAGGATTCCCTCATCCACCCTAGTTTTGTGGATTGGGGGGATCCATTTAATTTTTTCCGATCAGATGCTGACTGATAAAAAAATAAAAACGATCCATCTATGGCCAGCCTCCAGCTTACCATACGTCATACAATCTGATTGTACAATATCTTTTGGATCTACCACCAACTATGTAGTACAAAGGCCTGCCTGATTGGATACTACTTAAATTAATTGTTTAGGTTGTCCATATATTACAAAGTTTTCGTAAATCTTAAGGAGATTGTGCAGAGATTGTACAATCAGATTGTATAGTGTATGCTATACCTACAGTATAGTGTTCTTGTGCATAAGTACTGTGACAAGTGTTTTCCCTGTTATCTTTATTCTCACCTATGCAGATTTTTTTGCCCAGGAGCCTTGTCTTTGAGTTCATTAAACACCCCGACACATTGTCTAAAGCTGGGTACACACTAGGGTTCCACCAATACCAGTTTTGTACCAATAGTTCAAGTACTCGCTGACACCAGTTGCCAATACCTTTGTGGTGCGGTTTGAGCCTATACTAAATGAGTGGGCTCAAATCGCACTGTAAAGAATCACATGTGATTTGAACAGGAATGTGGTGCGATTCCTGTCTGAATCACATGTGGTTTCCCACACCTCTGCTGTGTGAACCCAGACTGAAGTCATTGTGACAAGATTGGATTCACACAGCAGAGGTGTGGGAAACTGCATGTGATTCAGACAGGAATCGCACCACATTCCTGTTCAAATCACATGTGATTCTTTACAGTGCGATTTGAGCTCATTCATTTTGTATGAGCTCAAAGTATTGCACAGAAAGTATTGGTTTTAGATATTGGAGCATTTGCACTAGTACAAGTACTCTTGCAAATGCTTAGTATCAGCAACGATATCGGTATCAGTGCCACCCTAGTACATGCTATTTGTTTTCCAGCAAGCTGAACATATTCCTGCATCCACTCAAAACAAAACACTGTCAGAATAAAATGATCAGTGCTGCAGTCCACAGATAATAGTTCTAGAGCACCATTTACAATCTTCAGAAATCACCCCTGGGCAGCCAGGTTACTCATTATTGACCGCGAACCAAGCCGTCATCAAAGCAATGTAAATAGTAATACGCGTGCACTCTGCAACCATCACATGTGTTTTTGTGTGCCTCAAATTCTTCTACTAGCTCCCACCCCTGTGCTCTGCGACCGGGGGGGGGGGGGGGGGACGTGGCGCATTTTGGCATCTTCGCCCTGGGCACTGGAATGCCTTGTCCCACCACTGATTGTCACCTAACATGGTTGGTAACTAGACAAGCAAAGTGTCAATTAACAATGGTATCAACACAGTTTGGTATACAAAGTGATTAACAGTAAGGACTAGGCATAGGATGACATTTGGCATTCAGAGCAGCAAAAAGTGTAGCAAGGCCACCTCAAGTACAGCAGTGAGCAGTAGTAACGTTTAATCTACTGAGTGCTGGAGCTATACTGCCAGAGCACATTTATGGTGGCAATGCTAGACCCACTGGGTATACGCTGTCTAAAAGAGAAGAAGAATGGTAGCCATACTGGCAGAGGAACAAAGGGAGTTTGCAGAATAATTATTACAGGAGGGGCAGTCCTTTAAGATGTTCTTCTGCCGGCTATTGTCAAGGCCCTTTAAAAACATCTTTGCACTTAACAACAGTCCCGGGTAACCTGCATTAGGAAAGGTACAGTATACAGTAGGTATGGTATAGTCTCGGCACAGGTGCAAAGTAGATTTGGTTCAGATGTGGTAAGGGTTCGGTATAATGCGATATAGGTGTAGTCTAAGTTTAGAATAAGCATATAGATTGCAGTATGGGTGTGGTATGGATTGGATACAATTGGTGTCCTGCTTTCAGTAGCTCCGTCCATGCTAGCACTCCTCTCTCTGTAGAAGGGGGGGGGGGTCCCCTCAGTCACATCCCAAAAGCCTCTGGTGATTATCAGTGGGAAGCAGAGGGTGAGTGGATGCTCCAGTCTCCCTGCTGCAGTGGTGCAGGTGCTGTGATGTGGGCGGTGCTGTGCTGCCCCAGGTGTCTTTACTTCCAGTCTCAGGTTCAGATCTCCGCTGGTATGGTCTCCCGCTGGGAGATGAATATCCAGACAGAGGTGCCCTCTCTTTAAAGCGGAAAAAAAAAAAACAAGCGGAAAAAAAAAAAAACAAGCGGAAAAAAATAAAACTTCCACTCATGTGTCTCCTCTCCTTCTCCGGTGCCACAATTGACAGGTATCCTGTTCCCACTTCCGGGAGTCTGGGCCTTGACATCACCGCGAGGAGGAGGAGCGGGCCTCGCGCAGTAGGGTTCCAGGTGTGAAGCCGTAAGGCTACACTGCCGGGTACCCTTACCCGCAATGGCGGCAGCAGCACCCGACAGCTGATGGAAAAATCATCTGCGGTGCCGACATCGCTGGACTCGAGGACAGATTAGTGTCCTATTGTTAAAAGCCAGCAGCTGCCATATGTGTAGCTGCTGGCTTTTCATTTTTTTTTTTTGGGCGGAACACCGCTTTAACTCACTCAGTCCCAAGAGGAAGAGCTGTCTGTGGCAGTTTAATAAAAATCATCCCGCCACTCTCCCTACTGCACAGTGCCTATTGGGATTTGTATTGTAAGAAGTCCCATTATATGGCTGCCATCTCAAACTACAACTCACAGGATTCTCAGCTCTCTGCAAAAACGTCTATGGGCTTGCCTGGCTTTAGCACTCCCCCTGCTGGCTGGAAGAGGATGATGCAGCATAACATTATTATCGCAATAGCGGTAGAGAAGAATACAAGGCAATGTCTCCTCCATATTGCTGTAGTCCGGCTACATTTATTTTCCATTTATTTCTTTAGGATATAGATATTGCGGTTGTGTGGGCATATACGTGTCTCCTGGCACCATCTCAGTAAGGTATACTCATCTATAGGAGCTCCTTTGCCCCCTCACCACTCCATTACAACCGTCTCCTTCATTGCTGTATTGGAGGGGCTTCCCTCTATTGGGGGGGGGGGGCAATGTGGCATTCCAGTGTGACAGTGCTGGGGCCTCAATCACCAAACCTGAACACTGGCACCGGGGAATGTGAGGTCACTCAGGAAATATCCAACACCATTGGACACCATTGGACACCAGGGCTTACCCAGGGTGGACTCCTGCTTTGGGGAGGGGGGGGGGGGGTCTTGGCATAGGTTTGGGGGCTATAATAATTAGGAATGAGTATTACTTGCTTTTGGGGGGTTGTGCTATCAAAAGACCCTGTGACTTTGCTCTGAATGGGCAGGTGACAGTGTGCCAGGCTTGTTCACGCAGCCATCTGGTCAATCATATTTCCCTGTGTCATTTCTTGAAAAAAAATAAGCGAAGAGAAAAGAGGGTGATGCAATGCAAAGTATGGCTTGCTTGAGAACAATGGCTCTTTGTACAGGAGTGGAGCTGCATGTACATTCTGTACAGAACTGTTATTCTCCAGTATGTATATAGCAATGTGTAAACCTTTACTGTACATCTAGCTGAAATTTTTTATTTCTTTTTTTTCCTGAAACAGGTGACGGGGAAGTATCATGATGGTGCCAGGAAAACTGCCCACTCAATACATGCAGTTTTTTGAGTTTTCAAAATGTATTATGATGTTTTTTATGTGTTGACCTGCATTTCCCTGCAAGTACTTTGTGTTCTTGTCTCCAAAAAAAGAGAGATAGATAGCAGAGGATTTTCGATACACCGGTCGCCAAACAAAGTAAGTATATCCCTATTTCTTAAAGGTAAGCTATTGGGTAAAGATGACACTGTGGCGACACAGTCTTTATATGGCACAACACACCTTGCCAATGCACCTGTGTTGCACTGTGCAACAATACACACAATAAACAATACACACAATAAATGGCTGGGTTGTGTGCGGCCATAGACACACAGCGTTGGTAAGCCACCTCCCTCCTCGCAGCAGTTTGACTGACAGAAATCTGGTAACTGTTTAGGGATGGTTAGGACAGATAGTGAAGAGTATTTTACCCTAATGCAATAAAGAAGCACAGCCAAAGCTCTTTTGGCTGAACTTCTCCTATGGATCACAGGAGTGCAGTTCGTTCTGCACTCCAGTGATCCGTTTTGAGCTGACGGCAGCCTGAGGCCTTCTGTCGGCTGACGTCACAGAGCAGGTACAGGCTGGGGAAAGATCGCAACTGGCACCCCGACCCAGCCTCTCAGAGAGCCGCTGAGAGCCTGAGTCACCCGCTCCTGCCTCCTCCACAGCCCAGCGCTCCAGTGAGCACAGGGATTGGAGGGGGGGGGGGGGCAGAGCGGACAGCCAGTGACTGACAGAATGTAAAGAAGTAAACCGCGCTTGGGAGAAAAGGAAATGAGGGGGGAAAATAAAAAATGAAGGAAATATACAAGTAAAATTAAATTAAATAAATATAAAGGCTGCTGCTAAAAAGTGGGATACTTCACACTAGAGCAAATATACGGTAGGATAAAGCTGCGCCAATATGGAAAGAAAATATACATAAAAATATAAAGCATATAAAGTGCAAAACATCAGATTATTTAAATCGAAAAAAACTGGTCTCATACAGAATAGTCCAGATAAAAGGTAAGTTAGTCCAGAAAAATCAATCTGAGCATCAGACATGGGGTAGACAAAATCCACCAATCAGACGTATTTTAAAATTTTAAAATGACACCCCAGTGCTCGTGCTATATTTCATCCACTGTGACATGTAAAACAGTGCTTCATCCCGACCACCTGATGAATGGGAGGCTTACCAGAAAATGAGAATAAAACAGCATTGGATATAAGCTTTGAAATGTATCCAGTGGACCAGCGCTGATAGGGTTAACGGCAGCTCCAGGAAAAGGACACTCCAAATGAGAACAGGGATGGAGGGGAGGGACCCGTCCTGAGATCCGTTCACAAACCAGATATCCAGCCAAATCCTAATATAATCCTCCGTTTGGGGAGAAAACACAAAAGGGGCCACCCATAGCGTGATACTGCTGATACTAGGTTTTATTAAAAAAGGATTAAAAATGACTTACATAAATGCAGAGGAAATGCGCAAAAAAGATAACAACAGAACACTGCCGGCCGGTCAGTGTGATCCCGTCCCTCGATCCAATGTCAGTCTGTAGTGGTGGCGTCGCTGCGTGCCTTCCCATACGACGTTTCGTCATAAATGACGTTTTCAATGGGGAACGGGCGACACAGCGACGCACCACCTATAAATACCTAACCTCTTCCTGGGATGTGTGAGATCGAGGCCGGCGCCGCCATCTTGCTAATGGGTGACTGACAGCCACCAGATCTCTGAGAACCAAGCGATCATCGGTGTTTGATCGCTCGGTTCTCAACCTCTACTTTAAAGGTAAAAAACATTAAGACTTTATAACGGCTAAAAATTTCACTTGATTAATACATTTCTTACCTTTTAATTCTACCAGCTTAAGCTGACAACACTGAAAGATGACAGCTGAAATTCCAGCAGTGTTGTCACCCTTTCCCTGAATCCTGGGCACATCAGCATATATAATGTCAGCAGCACTACAGTACATCCCCCCAGCCACTGCTGAACTTGAGAAATTGGTGTCAGAGAAGCTATATGACCATTTCAAAAAGGTAATTTTTTAAAGATTTGGCTGCAATGTTGCTGTCCACAGCATGCAGCACACTGACCTCATTTTGCATGGAAACTTTTTTATATACCTTAAAGAAGAATTCCAGGTATAGATATTTTTTATTTAAATTGGTAAATACCTGGAAGATCCCACCTGGAAGCTGGAAAGCACTGTAATAGACACACCTACTACAGTGACATCCACTTGCTTCTGGGTCCCTTGCACATGCAAAGCATTTTCTAATTGAATAAGGTGGAGACAATGATGTCATCACCCCTCCTCTCCACCTCTTCACATCATAGAAAGCTTTGCATTTATTTAGAAAATTCTCTGAATGGCACCCGTGACAAGCTGGTGACCTTATGTGTTCACAATGCCCCAAAGCAAGGCAGGCGCTCAGCAGCACTGTATCTAGTTACATTGGTAAGATATCCATGCCTAGAATTTTTCTATAAGGCCCAATGGGAGTGGGTGAATATACAGTGGAGGTATAGACTGGGCAGTGCTTAAACCAGTGAACACACAGGTCTGTATTTCATGCTAAGATTGAAGACCATGCAGGAGATCATTTGCAGCAATCTAGCAGGACAATCAAATGCATTAGATGGATGTCACGTATAGCTGGAGCCTCTCAGCAGGTTGGCTTTGTTGAATGCAAATTTTGTTCATGTTCAACTAAAACATACCTTTAACTTTAAGCGTGTAGTATTAATGGCAGGGCTTCCAATGTGTTGTTTCGTGACAGTTCTCCTATTAGGATAACTTAAAAATAAAAGTGGCGTGAAAGGAATATTTCATTTCCTCCATCAAAGTTTTAGCAAATTTAGTCTCGGAAAAGTACTGATATTACAAGTGATTGACACTTCCCTCTATAATGTAGCAAGGACATGCAGTGGCTTCAGCTTCTATATATAGCTGGATGAACAGTGAATCATTTTCATCTCTTGTTGTCAAAGAAACCTGCAGCACATTGTTCTTGTATTGCCATGGTATCCTGCTTCTTCTATTGCTGGAGAGGGCTATTGACTGTAACACATCATGCGCATCTGGGACCCTGGCACCTTGGCTCTGCCGCCACTAGAAACAATGACAGGTCCTCTGACTGTCCCGAACAATATGGAGAGAGAAATATTTGTGAAGCCTTTGCATAGCCACTGAAAGCATTTATTAAAATAACCCTATTCTCTTGGTTAGCTAACAGTACCCTTGCAGCTTATTAAAAGAATAGTTGCTTTTTTGCATTTATCAAAAGGGACAGCCTTATTATATATGAGTGGCCAAGTGGAACATACCACTGTTCTTGCCACATACAATTAACATGAATCAAGCTTGTTGCATAACATCAGAAAAAGAATATTATTTCCAAAATGAATGGCTACTTTGGTATATGGTAGGCCAAAAAAAAAGGCTGGATTGAATAGCAACAATAGCATCATGGCGAGAGATTGTGTTTTTTACTTAATATTGTCCATACAGCTTTGTTGATTTCATATTCTTATGGCCAATGAAACAGCAAGAGGAGTAAGACCGGTTTCACACTGGGGCGGTGGGGGGGGAGGGGGGCGGCGGTAAAGCAGCACTATAGTTAGCGGTGTTTTACCGTAGTTTTAGCCGTGGTATACGGCGGGGCATGCGTAAGTGTACTTTCCGGCGCAGCAGGCTTGTTCGGGGAAAGTTACTTTATCATTCTATTTTGGGCATATTTGTTACTTGGACAGCTATATCTATACTTCCTCACATCACCCCACATCACCCCCATAATATTGTCACTTCCAGCTTCTTTTAATCCTGAGTTAAAGATGCTATGCGCCATGTCTATAGTGGCGCACCGATCGCCGCCTCCCGCACGCTGGCAAGATAATAGTAAATGGGAAATTGCGCTGTGTTACAGGCGCAAATGTTTTGGAAATACGAAAACGGCCGTTGCGCATCACCGTGCGCCGTAACTCATGGCGCAAACCGTTCGTAAATCAGCCCCATTATGAGTGTTTTTGGGCATGTTTTACACCTCCTGTAGAACTGCTCTCCTACCCTTGCCCAGGACACAAACACCTTAAGCTTGATACTTGTGCAAAAATGCTTGTAAAATGCCTGGAAAAAAATGTTTCACAAACGAAAAATTGAATTCAAATACTAACCGAAATTTTCCTTTCCTGACGAGCTCCATGGCAGCACAGCTGGGTATAGGCTCCACCCCCATGCCTTCAGGACTTAACTCATAATTTTGAGCCCACCTACAGCCTGCCATGGAGCTCGTCAGGAAAGGAAAATTACGGTAAGTATTTGAATTAAATTTTCTGTGTCAGCATAGCTGGAAACTAACTAGCCAAAACAGGGGAGGGATAATGCTCACACTCCTCAATTCTGACTAGAAAAACAGAAGTCATTATGCCTCTGCCAAACTCAACTGTCATTAAGCCATGAATATGAATTTTTTGGTGCCTGCGTAGCTGCCTTGCAGATAGTTTCAGACTCTTGGCCTGCTGCCATTCTCAAGGTCGAGACCCTTCTATTGAAGAGTGCAGTGATTCTCCTGGCACAGCCAACCCTTTCAACTTGTAGGCCAAGGAGATGAGCTTTACCAACCAAGAGGCAATAATCTTTCTGGAAGCCGTAAAATCATTTTGTGTTCCACCTGGAATGACAAACAGATGCTCCAACTTCCTGATGGCAGAAGTCGTCTTGATTAAACATTTTAAAGCTTGGCCCACATTCTGAACGTAGGAGGACAACCTCTTGTGTGATATGGACTCTGACGGTCAGTTCAGGCACAAAATTTGAGCATTGGCATGAGTACCACCCTGTCTGGGAAGTACGCGAGTATGGGTTCTTTAAACTCCAAGGCAACCAATGCTGACTCTCTTCTGGCTGATGTTATTGCCACCAATAAAGCAGTTTTCAGTGAGAGGTACCACAGGGTGATTGAAGGCATCTGATGCAATAATGTCCAACAGCAATGGGAGATCCCATTTCGGAAACAATTTGAGGTTTCAACCAAATTGCATCTTAAAAAACAGTATAATTATGTGCTGGATGCCCACTGGATGCCGGTGAAGGCAGAGATAGCCGAAATGTGTGCCTATAGCACACTTACGCATAGACCTAAATCAAGCCACGCCTGCAGACATTTCAGAACAGACTTCTGCAGAGTACGGCGTAAAATCTTGATCAGCAATAATGCTGGGAATTTATGCCATATTCTACTATAGGCCTGGTTAGCGCTGTTCTTTCTTGTTTTCGTAAGAGTATTCACAATCTTTGCAAAGCATTCAAAATCCATTAGCCTCTCCAGAGCCAGGCCATCAGCCTGAGCCTGTCGGATGCTAGATGAATGGGACTTTGGAGACGATTTGATTTTACAGGCAGAGGGAGTCAATCCTTGACACTCATAAGGATGAGCAGAGGGTACCAAGGCCCCTTTGGCCAATCTGGGATTGTCACCAGAACTGTCATCTTCCCCCACCACAGCCTCAGCTGGAAGCTGAGAATCAGAGGGACCAGCAGAAAGGCATAAGCTGTCTTGGAGATCCACTCTGCGGTCAGCACCTTCACCCTGATTGCTTTCTGATTCTGGGCCCTGGAATAGAACTTCAACAACTTGGTGTTGGCTGGGGATGTAAGCGGGTCTACCTCTGGAAGAAAAATACCAAGCTCTGTTAGTTCTCGAAAGACTCGCAGTAGTCTGGACCATTCATTGTCGTCCAGACTTGTCCTGGACAAAATAGTTTGCCTGAAGATTCTTCTGACCAGGCACATAGGCCGCAGATAGCTGCAGAAGATTGACTTGGGCAGATTCTAGAATCAGAGAAACCTCCTTAAGGAGGGAGAGACTCAGCCTTGTTCCCAGATGTAGGCCACAGTAGTTGCGCTGTCCAACTTCACCAGGACAGGCTTACCCCGGATGAGGTGACTGAAGGCTAAGAGCCTGAAATGCTGACACTCCAGGACATTGGACACCATCTTGGACCCTTGAAAAAGACCATTGGCCTTGAGCCCATTGCTCTTGAAGTAGGGCTTCCCTACTACTTTGCTGGTGTCTGACTGCACCACCAGCCACTAGGTCGTCAGAATGGAATGACATTGCAGACGATTTAGTTTCTTCAACCACAAGTTTAGGCCACTGGTCCAGAAACCCGACTTGAACAGGAGCGAGAGTTAAACTGAGCCTACCTGAGCTGCTGGAGGCACTTTCTATGGCTCGATCTGAGACATGAAGGATGAAAGATCTCCAAATATGGCCTAAAATTCTTGTCTTAAGGGACCACGTGTCAATCACCAAAGCCGTATCTATGTCCACAGAGGAGCAGCAAAGTGCCCATAAGGCATGTATGGGTGACACAATCCCAAAATAGCAGAAAGTATCCTGACATGGAACTCTTTACTGACTTCTTGGCTTATGTGTTGGCTTCCCATTTTTTTCTGGATGCAAATGCAGAAGCTAACCTCTCTGGAGTAAGAGTGAGTGTGGAAACTGACTCTTGAGCTTTTCGGTCTCCTTTAACTCAGCAGACATTTATCTTGAGGCAGGAAGCCAAACTGACCACTATTAAATTTAGGCTTGACCTTCTATGATCAAGAAAAAAAGCAGTGAATGCGTTTGTCCTTGAAGGCCATCACATCTTCTGATAAGGTGTATGTACATGTATCTGGCCAATTCCACAAGGGACACACACTGACCAGAGGGGTGATCCCAACCCCTGGACATCTTTTAGTTCAAAAGGGCATAACCTTGACATCTTGCTGTGACAACATACTCCAATCTTGTAGAACGAGCACTTGATCCATCCAACATAAGAGAATTGTCAAGCAGCCCTCTGGAGGTATTTAAAATACTTCCAAAGCTTCACTTCTATTTACAGGCATTTCACCAACCTTACCAATCTGGACAATGGTCGTCCTCATCTTCCTGTTCAGAAGAGACTGAAGAGGATTGATTGGCTTCAAAAGGCCCTGAATAGAAGACTGGACATTGCCAGAACAGGTGGGCCTTGCAGAAGCTGAATTCAGCAATTCCTTGAGTGTCTTGACCATATGCTTAATTGTGACAACTTGGTCACCAAAATCTTAATCAGTCTGACTGAACAAAGTTGGAATCACATGCTCATTCACCTCTTCTTGGGAAGAAGCCGACAAGGGCTAATTTGCCTGAGGGGGTTCTGAGACTACTCATTGGCACAATATATGACCCCTTCACAGAATGAAAGTGTTAGAAAGTTTCTTTAATCTAATATCTGATACCGTATATATCAATTAATGAATAAATGGATTAGATCTTTACAGAATAATTGATATATATATATATATATATATATTATATATATATATATATATATATATATATATATATATATATATATATATATATATACAGTGGTGTGAAAAAGTGTTTGCCCCCTTCCTCATTTCCTGTTCCTTTGCATGTTTGTCACACTTAAGTGTTTCGGAACATCAAGCCAATTTAAACAATAGTCAAGGACAACACAAGTAAACACAAAATGCAATTTGTAAATGAAGGTGTTTATTATTAAAGGTAAAAAAAAATCCAAACCATCATGGCCCTGTGTGAAAAAGTGATTGCCCCCTTGTTAAAACATACTATAACTGTGGTTGTCCACACCTGAGTTCAATTTCTCTAGCCACCCCCAGGCCTGATTATTGCCACACCTGTTCACAATCAAGGCATCACTTAAATAGGAGCTGCTTGACACAGTAAGGTCCACCAGAAGATCCTTAAAAGCTACACATCATGCGGAGACCCAAAGAAATTCAGGAACAATTGAGAAAGAAAGTAATTGAGATCTATCAGTCTGGAAAGGGTTATAAAGCCATTTCCAAAGCTTTGGGAATCCAGCGAACCACAGTGAGAGCCATTATCCACAAATGGCGAAGACATGGAACAGTGGTGAACCTTCCCAGGAGTGGCCGGCCGCCCAAAATTACCCAAGAGCGCAGCGACGACTCATCCAAGAGGTCACAAAAGACCCCACAACAACGTCCAAGGAACTGCAGGCCTCACTTGCCTCAGTTAAGGTCAGCGTTCATGCCTCCACCATCAGGAAAAGACTGGGCAAAAATGGCCTGCATGGCAGAGTTCCAAGGAGAAAACCACTGCTGAGCAAAAAGAACATCAAAGCTCGTCTCAATTTCTCCACAACACATCTTGATGATCCCCAAGACTTTTGGGACAACATTCTGTGGACCGATGAGACAAAAGTGGAACTCTTTGGAAGGTGTGTGTCCAAGTATATCTGGCGTAGAAGGAACACTGCATTTCAGAAAAAGAACATTATACCAACAGTAAAATATGGTGGTGGTAGTGTGATGGTCTGGGGCTGTTTTGCTGCTTCAGGACCTGGAAGACTTGCCGTGATAAAAGGAACTGTCAGGGTCCTGGCCGCCCGGTGCGGCCCAGATTGCCTCCATGTAGGCAAACGGTTACCCCCATGCCCTCCAGGCATCAGCGCGGGCGTTGGCGCGCGCCGCGGGCGCGTGCACGCGCGCGACCGGCCCGCGGGCGCGCTCCCGTGCGCTAATAGCGGGGGCGCGCGCCCGTGCGCGTGCACGTGCGCGTTTAGCGCTGTTTGGCGCCAGTGCGCCTATTTAAGGATCAGGGCTGCAGCCCTGCGGTGCTGTTCGTCTGCAGCTCTGACCTGAATCTCCTGTTTGAACCTGCCTGAGCCTATCTGTGATCCTTGGAACCCGACCCGGCCTGTCTGACCCCGCTGACCTCTCTACTCCTTGACCCCAGCTTGCCTGACTCTGCTAAAGGACTTACCACCTGTTGCCGAACCTCTGCCTGTCACTTGACCATCCGTCTGCCTGCCGTCTATGCCAATCTGCCTTCCCTGTGACCCGGCCTGTCTGACTACCTCTGCCGTCCGAGTGTGCCTCTCTCCCGCACAGGATCTGCCTCCGCTGCTGCTGCTCCAGAGACTACCTCTCTCTTCGGTCATCCGACCCCGAGCCTGCTGTGCCATCACCTGCAGTTCCTGCCACCTAAAGATCAGCACCAGCATCCTGCTTCATCCTGCACCAGCTGACTCACCGGACGGACACTCCTACTCCGCTGTGCTCACGGGTCCCCTGTTCCCATTCCAGTGGACCCTGAACCAGAGTCGTAAGAGAGGTCCCCTTCCGTCAAGCCAGGCTCGCCACCAGGTACCTTACAGTACGAACAGCCCAGATGACCGAGCCTGCGGAAGGAACCTCGTCCATGCAGGACTTCTGCTCCCACCTTGCAGCCCTCACCCAAGCAGTGAAGTCTCTACAAGAAGGCTATACCAGGCTAGAGGGACAGGTACAGCAGCTTTCCGGTCCTATGGCCGCTGCACCTCCTGCACCACCGGTTCAACCCACGGTTCAGCCTGCAGTTGTGATGCTTCCTCCAGAGCCAAGGGTACCCGTTCCGGAAAGATTCTCAGGAGATCGGTCCAAGTTCCCTGCCTTCCGAGATGCCTGTCAGCTTTATTTTGCACTTCAGCCCAGGACTTTTTCATTGGAAGCCACCAAGGTGGGGTTCGTAGTATCTCTCCTGCAAGGAGAACCTCAATCTTGGGCCCACCGTCTTCTGAGAGTCGATAGTCCACAGATCCAGAATCTTGCTACCTTCTTCCAGGCAATGGAACAACTCTATGATGACCCCCAAAGAACCACTACAGCCGAGACCGCCTTATCCACGCTCCAACAAGGCCGTAGAATGGCCGAGGACTACATCTCCGATTTCAGGCGCTGGAGCGCGGACACTCGGTGGAACGATGCAGCCCTTAGGCATCAATTCCGCACAGGCCTATCTGAGAGTCTGAAGGATGAACTGGCTCGAGTGGGGGTTCCCGAGTCTCTGGAAGACCTGATTACCTTGACCATCCAACTGGACCGCCGGCTCCGGGAACGCCGAGCCGAACGTTCCTCTCAACCGACCCGCCCGGCCTGGATGGTGGCAAGGGCACCAACTCCAGCTACCCGCTATTTTCCTGCACCTGCTTCCGTTCCAGCCAGCCCTGCCTTCGACGGCCCTGAACCAATGCAGATCGGACTTATGCGCTCCACCCTGACTCCTGAGGAGCGTGCCAGGCGCCGGCAGCTGAACCTTTGCCTCTATTGTGGTGGCCCTGGACATTACGTAAACAACTGCCCAGTCAAGATCCGTAAGTGTCTTTCTTCTGTCTCTTCTAAACCTGCACCTTGTCCCAGCAACACCACTCACCTGGCTCTCCCCCTCTCGTTGCAGCTTCAAGGAAAGACAATCCACACCAACGCTATCCTTGACTCCGGAGCATGCAGTTGTTTTATCGATGCCACCTTTGCCAACTTACACGGCCTACCCCTCCGAGAGAAGACCCAGGGACTTTCTGTTTTCTTGGCCGATGGGTCACGCATTAAATCAGGTCAAGTGACCCAAGAGACCTTGCCCCTGCCTGCCACCATCTTGTCCCAGCACCAAGAACTATTGATACTGGATGTAATTTCCTCTCCTCTCTTCCCGGTGATTTTGGGCATGCCATGGTTCCAAGCCCACAACCCTTGCATTAACTGGTCAACAGGACAAGTAAAATTCCAGTCCCCTTACTGCCGTCAGCACTGCCTATCTGAGCCCGCTGGGGCACCCTCTGCTCTGTGTTGCCTGAACTCCGATCAGGACTTGTGCCGGGCCGTGCCCAAAACTTACCACGACTTTCTCGACGTGTTCAGTAAACGAGGGGCAGACTCCCTGCCGCCCCATCGTCCATATGACTGTCCTATCGAGATCCTTCCAGGCGCCGAAATCCCATTCGGTCGCATCTTCCCTTTATCCGAAAAGGAGCAGGAGGCCCTGAAGACTTACATCGCGGAGAACCTCGAAAAAGGGTTTATCCGTCACTCCACTTCCCCAGCAGGCGCAGGGATATTCTTTGTTACCAAAAAGGACCAAACACTCAGGCCTTGTGTGGACTATCGTGAATTAAATAAGGTGACAGTCAAGAACCGATACCCCTTGCCGTTGATACCGGAACTCTTTCAGAAACTACGTACGGCAACTATCTTCTCCAAGCTGGATCTAAGGGGTGCCTACAACCTGGTTCGTATCAGGTCCGGGGATGAATGGAAAACGGCCTTCCGGACCCGCTATGGTCACTATGAATATCTGGTCATGCCGTTCGGCCTCTGCAATGCCCCTGCTACCTTTCAGCACCTGATCAATGATGTCTTTAGAGACTTTCTGGACATTTTCGTAATAGTATACCTCGATGACATTTTAATTTTTTCCAATTCTCTTGAACAGCACCAGGGGCATGTGGGCAGAGTACTACTTCGTCTCCGGCAGCACGGCCTATATGCTAAGGCAGAGAAGTGTCTGTTTGAACAACAAGAGATTCAGTTTCTGGGACTTGAGATTTCCCCAGCAGGGATCAGGATGGATCCCCAGAAGGTGACTGCTGTATTGGACTGGCCGGCACCATCGGACAAGAAGGGCATTCAGCGCTTTATAGGATTTGCAAATTTCTATAGAAAATTTATTAAGGGATTCTCTACCATCGTCAACCCTATTATTCAACTGACAAAGCAGGGTACACGCTTCCAGTGGGGCCCCGAGGCCCAGGAAGCTTTTGAAAAACTTAAGAGACTATTCACCTCTGCCCCCATCCTTAGCCACCCCGACCCTGCCCTCCCATACATTCTGGAAGTCGACGCCTCCGAAGTGGCGCTGGGAGCGGTGGTATCTCAGCGTCAAGGCAGCAAGGATTTGATGCACCCGGTGGGGTTCTTCTCTCGAAAACTAACTCCTGCAGAGAGGAATTACGACGTTGGAGATCGGGAACTCCTGGCCATCAAGGCGGCCCTGGAAGAATGGAGGTACTTGTTGGAGGGCGCAAGTCATCCGGTATTGGTGTATACCGACCACAAAAACCTCGAGTATCTACGGACAGCCAAACGACTGAAGCCTCGACAAGCCCGTTGGGCCTTGTTTTTTTCTAGATTTTGTTTTCATATCACCTACCGCCCAGGATCCAAAAACGTGAAACCAGACGCGCTCTCGCGCATGTTCGACAGTCCTAAAGACACAGCAGCTCCAGATACCATCCTATCACCCGGCAACTTCCTACTCATACAACCAGATTTGCTCTCGCAGATTAAGGAGGCATCTGCAAATGACCCAGCGACCTCAGGGGCTCCCCTGACTCCCAGAGACGGCCTCTTTTGGAAGGGAAGCCAAGTTTTTGTCCCGGAACCTGTCCGGACCAAGGTCCTGAATCTTTGCCATGACCACCCTCTGGCAGGACATTTTGGAGTTCGCAAGACTATCGATCTGGTGCAACGCACCTTCTGGTGGCCAAGTCTGAGAAAGGACTGTAAGGAGTACGTCAACGCCTGCCCTGTCTGTACCCGGAGCAAGACCTCAAGAAGCCGAGCTTGGGGCCTTCTTAAACCTCTTCCCGTACCCGATCGTCCATGGAGGATGATCACCATGGACTTTATAGTTGAACTTCCATGCTCAGAGGGATGCACAGCTATTTTCGTAGTCGTAGACCGGCTGTCTAAGATGGCCCACTTTCTGCCCCTTAAGGGAACCCCGTCCGCTTCCGAAACGGCCCGTGTCTTTATCAGGGAGATAATTAGGTTGCATGGGGTCCCTGCCAGCATAGTCTCCGATAGGGGGGTTCAGTTTACGTCCCGTTTTTGGAGGGCCTTGTGTAAATCCCTGAAAATTGAGTTGGCGCTGTCCTCGGCCTATCATCCCCAAACGAATGGACAGACAGAACGCACAAATCAGACCCTGGAACAGTACCTTAGGTGCTTCACGTCCTTTGTGCAGGACGATTGGGTGTCCCTACTACCCTTAGCCGAGTTTTCATACAACAACGCCAACCACTCAGCCACAGGTCAATCCCCTTTTTTCTCCAACTATGGCTTCCACTTATCCTTTCTCCCTGACTTTCTTCCAGAATCCCCGGTTCCAGCGGTGCAGGATACAGTGACCTTCCTCAACCACAACAATCAGATCCTCCAGGAGACGATAACCAAGGCCCAGGCGGACTGCAAAAGGTTCTTTGACCGGAAAAGAAGGGGAGAACTGGACCTCCAGATTGGAGATCAGGTATGGCTTTCCACTATTAACTTGAAGTTACCTTGCCCCTCCAAGAAACTCGCCCCCAAATTTCTAGGACCCTTCTCTGTGAAAAGGAGGATCAACCAGGTGTCCTACGAACTGTCGTTGCCCACCTCAATGAAAATACATCCGGTGTTTCATGTGGCCCTGTTGAAACCCGCTGTACCCGACCCCTTTCCTGATAGGGGAGCTGGACCTCCTGGTCCTGTTCTTGTTGAGGGCGGTGAAGAATACGAGGTGGAGGCCATTATTGATTGTAGGAGGCGGCAGGGGCAGACACAGTTCTTGGTTAAATGGAAGGGGTACGGGGCTGAGGACAATTCCTGGGAACCCGATAGTAACCTTCATGCCAG
Source organism: Lithobates sylvaticus (assembly GCA_028564925.1). Classification (NCBI taxonomy): domain Eukaryota; kingdom Metazoa; phylum Chordata; class Amphibia; order Anura; family Ranidae; genus Lithobates; species Lithobates sylvaticus. The sequence goes on along the minus strand of CM053027.1, from coordinate 52,297,145 downwards.
AAGACTGATCCGTGCCTTCTTTTCTGCCCACCCAGAGAAGAGAAGTCTTTTGGGCACCCGGAGGTTGCCCCTTGTGGGGGGGCAATGTCAGGGTCCTGGCCGCCCGGTGCGGCCCAGATTGCCTCCATGTAGGCAAACGGTTACCCCCATGCCCTCCAGGCATCAGCGCGGGCGTTGGCGCGCGCCGCGGGCGCGTGCACGCGCGCGACCGGCCCGCGGGCGCGCTCCCGTGCGCTAATAGCGGGGGCGCGCGCCCGTGCGCGTGCACGTGCGCGTTTAGCGCTGTTTGGCGCCAGTGCGCCTATTTAAGGATCAGGGCTGCAGCCCTGCGGTGCTGTTCGTCTGCAGCTCTGACCTGAATCTCCTGTTTGAACCTGCCTGAGCCTATCTGTGATCCTTGGAACCCGACCCGGCCTGTCTGACCCCGCTGACCTCTCTACTCCTTGACCCCAGCTTGCCTGACTCTGCTAAAGGACTTACCACCTGTTGCCGAACCTCTGCCTGTCACTTGACCATCCGTCTGCCTGCCGTCTATGCCAATCTGCCTTCCCTGTGACCCGGCCTGTCTGACTACCTCTGCCGTCCGAGTGTGCCTCTCTCCCGCACAGGATCTGCCTCCGCTGCTGCTGCTCCAGAGACTACCTCTCTCTTCGGTCATCCGACCCCGAGCCTGCTGTGCCATCACCTGCAGTTCCTGCCACCTAAAGATCAGCACCAGCATCCTGCTTCATCCTGCACCAGCTGACTCACCGGACGGACACTCCTACTCCGCTGTGCTCACGGGTCCCCTGTTCCCATTCCAGTGGACCCTGAACCAGAGTCGTAAGAGAGGTCCCCTTCCGTCAAGCCAGGCTCGCCACCAGGTACCTTACAGGAACTATGAATTCTGCTGTCTACCAAGAGATCCTGAAGGAGAATGTCCGACCATCTGTTCGTGTACTCAAGCTGAAACGAACTTGGGTTCTGCAGCAGGACAATGATCCTAAACACACCAGCAAGTCCACCACCGAATGGCTGAAGAAAAACAAAATGAAGACTTTGGAGTGGCCTAGCCAAAGTCCTGACCTGAATCCTATTGAGATGTTGTGGTATGACCTTAAAAAGGCCGTTCATGCTCGAAAACCCTCTAATGTAACTGAATTAGGACAATTCTGCAAAGATGAGTGGGCCAAAATTCCTCCAGGACGCTGTAAAAGCCTCATTGCACGTTATCGCAAACGCTTGGTTGCAGTTGTTGCTGCTAAGGGTGGCCCAACCAGTTATTAGGTTTAGGGGGCAATCACTTTTTCACACAGGGCCATGATGGTTTGGATTTTTTTTCACCTTTAATAATAAACACCTTCATTTACAAATTGCATTTAGTGTTTACTTGTGTTGTCCTTGACTATTGTTTAAATTGGTTTGATGTTCCGAAACACTTAAGTGTGACAAACATGCAAAGGAACAGGAAATGAGGAAGGGGGCAAACACTTTTTCACACCACTGTATATATATATTTATATATTTATTTCTTTTAGTTATGGAAAAAGTGAAATTATATAGACTCTTATACTTTTAAAGGTATACATATTGTTATAAGCTTCATAACATTTCTATGGAGAGCCAAACATCTGTTAGTAATTAGGAATCTTGCGTAGGTTTCCCTCACCTTCCCCCATCACATGAGAAGAAAGGTTTCACATTTCTCAAGATGTAAAACTTTATGTTTTAGTTAAGATTATAAGTTCTTTACACTACAATATTTCTTGATTATGATATTAATAAGAACATTGGGTTTTCAATGAATATATATATATATATATATTATATATATATATATATATATATATATATATATATATATATATATGTATATATATATGTATATGTAATAATTGATCCTATGTTCAAGGAAACTTATATTGTATATGTTAAATGGTTTCACACATTGTTCTTGCCCACTCCTCAGGAATGTCAATGCACAGAGACTGAGCAACTCCCATCATTATGCAAGGACATTAAAGCCCGCAGTTTTCTGTATTACTGCAAGACATATGAGAACCTTAAACCAGCCCTTTTAAAGATAAAGTGGGGGTCAGATTTTAAGAGTAAAAGCTAGTAACAGAAACAGTTAGCTGATTTTGCTTCAGACACACCACAAGGAAACTTCACACACACACAGACACACATCTGATTCAATCTTCATCTTAAGAATATAATACATTATTGATGTTTTTTTACATTCAAAATTGTTATTGTTCTTGTAATATTTTGCCATTTTATTATTTAAATATTTTTTGTTGTTTTTACACAAGAACTGAACAGACTTTCTTGGAACTTTCCTCATCAATATAATTTACAGAATATGGTATATAACCATGGTATTTTAACAGGAAGCAACTCTTTTAGAATGTGTTCAATGAATGTGACAACCTGGCAGATGTGGACATCTTTATCCCTGGCTGCTTGAACCAGCCGGGCTTATAATGTCATGCTCATCTGTCTTTTCTTTTTGGAAGAGCCCGAATAAGATGGTTTGCCTGGAAGGCTAGGAGACTGCTTACTGATAGAAAGGATAACCCTTTCACAGGGTGAGTGGAAACACTTATTTAGAGCATATTAGCCTCATGTAACAGTCTGTTAGATGTCTTATCTATGGTTGCTTGAACAAAGGAGTATTTATGCAGTCATGTCCATCCGGAAATTCGGAAAATGGGCTGTTTCACCTGGTATGGCTAGGCAGCTTCTCATTGCCAGAGCAGATAACCCTTTCAAAGGGTGAGCAGAAACCACTCCTTTAGAGTGTATTGACAATTTGTTTATTGAATGTGGCATCCTATTAGGTGTCATCCTTATCCCTGGCTGCTTGAGCCAGTGGGATACAAACTGTCATGCCCATCCGTGTATTCCTCTTTTAGAGTCTGAAGAGGGATGTTTGCTTGGGAAAGTTATGAGAATGCTCCTTGCCAGAGAATTTACCCCTTCACAGGGTAAGTGGTAATAACTCCTTTGAGTGTATTGGCCACTTGTTTAAAGAGGAAGTAAAGCCTCTTAAAAGAAAAAAAAAAGACACCCTGCAAGGCAAAGGCATAATGAGCTAGTATGCATAGCATACTAGCTCATTATGAAAGACTTAACAGAAAACTAAGCCCCCGAAGCGGTCCTTATCCACAATCTTCTGCGCCGCCATCCAGGGCCGGAGTGACTTCCGGGTCTCGCCGCTCCATCGCTATCATTTGCTGGAGCGGCGATGACGTCACTCCCGCGCATGCGCACGAGATTGGCATATCGCTGTGATCTCGGCATCCTCAGTGCGCCCTCAGTGCGCCTGCGCGCCGCTGTCTACGGCGCATGCGCCGTAGACAGCGATGCCTTTCCATTTCTAAATATCTCCTAAACCATGTAGGTTTAGGAGATATTTATTGGACCTACAGGTAAGCCTTAATCTAGGCTTACCTGTAGGCCAAAGTCATTTGGAAGGGTTTACTTCCACTTTAATAAATAAGACAACCTGTTAGGTATCATCATCCTCATCTCTGGTTGCTTAATCAAAACAAGATTCACAGTCATGTTCCTCCACACCTTCCCCTTTGGAGAGTCTGAAGAGGCTGATTTGCCTGGGAAGGCTATTCGACTGGTCATTACCAGAACATATAACCATATAAAAGCAAGACTCATACAGCCATGTTCATCCACGTCTTCTTTATTAGAGAGCCTGAAGAGGACTGTTTTGCTCTGAGACTGTTAATTACCAATAGATAACCTTTCCACAGGGTTTTGCGTGCCATTTAACAAACCAGCCCATACAAATAATTAAATGCAGTAAAATAGTTTGCTTAGTAACAAACCCTAAAGGGTTAACCACTGCTAGAGGGTAGCCTCCATCTTCAGCCCTGATTCACCAGGTGATTAATGAGCTAAACCTTGCCCTGCCAGTAATCAGGACATAATAAAAACTTTGTTCAGAACAGCAACAAAAAGGTAGGAATTTGCAACAGAATTACAATAATATTCTGCAATGTACACAAACCAAGGGAATTGTAGACATCGTCAACCTGCTGCGCCCCCCCCCCCCCCTTTTTTCGTGAAAAACTGGAGAGCACATAGAAATATAAAAGGATAAACCATATCTCAATAGGCCATAGCTGGCTCCAGTAGTCATCCACAGGTGACTCCTCTACCTTCTCTGGAGATCCCTCCTGCCGAGGCATTGTCATTCTGGGAGAAGACAGTGATTATTGCAATTGGCTATAGCAGCCGCTAGCAATAATCGCAAGCAAATCTGGCAGTCTGGTTGCACCCAAGTTGATCAATCAATCAACTTTGTACATTCAGCCTGCCCATACACAGTTCGAATATTGTCTGGTTCCTGCTGATCCATGGCCAGCCTTTTGCCGCATACACACGATCGGATTTTCCGCCCAAAAAAAACGTGGATTTTTGTACGAAGGTTGTTGGCTGAAACTTGTCATGCATACACACGGTCACACAAATGTTGGCCAACAATTACGAACGTGGGAACACGGTGATGTACAAGACGTACGACGAGCCGAGATATAGGAAGTTCAATAGCCAGTGCGACTCCTTCTGCTTGATTCCGAGCATGCGTGAAATTTTGTGCGATGGACTTGTGTACACACGATCGGACTTTCCGACAACAAAGTTTTGTTGGTGGAAAATTTGAGAACCTGCTAGCAAACGTTTGTTGGCGGAAAGTCTGACAGCAAATGTTCGATGGAGCATACACACGGTGGAACTTTCCGACAAAAAGCTCACATCCAACATTTCCTGTCTAAAAATGCGAACGTGTGTACGCGGCATTAGACTATCTGCAACCAGTTTATTCTGAGTTTAGTTTCGTTGCTTTTTAGCACACAACAAAATGTGATACAGTCCAGGAAAACCAGTAAAATGGTAAATGTATGCTTGTTATTAGTTTGCAAGTAATATTGTTATTTACTGGCAGATAGGATTACTATTTAATTAGTTAATTTGTGTAATTGCTGTATGTGTATGTACAGTATGTATGTGGGCAGAGGAAATGAACATCGTATGTCGCTACAACCACTTAGCCGCTTGACTTCATTTCCCAAATTGTATTTGAGTTTAGCATAGTAGAGTTTTTTGGAACAGAGGATATTAATGTCAACACTTCCATTACAAATCCAAAAATACTTTTTTTTTCCTAATTTCAGGCGCAAATGCGCAAACTGCACAGACCACCACAAAGACCACTGCACTGCACAGGCCACCACACTGACCACTGCACAGACCACCACACTGCACTGACCAATACACTGCACCGACCACTCCACTGACCACCACACTGCACTGACCACTACACTGACCACCGCACTGCACAGACCACCACACTGACCACTACACTACACTGACCACTGTACAGACCACCACACTACACTGACCACTGCACCACACTGCACTGACCACTACACTGCACTGACCACTACACTGACCACCGCACTGACCACTACACTACACACTGCACTGACCACTACACTACACTGACCACTGACCACTACACACTGACCACACTACACTACACTACACGACACTACACTACACTGACACTGACCACTGCACTACACTGACCACTGCACTACACTGCACTGATCATTACACAGACCACTACACTGCACAGACCACCACATTGCACAGACCAAGTTTGGATTTTTTTTACTGATTACCAATATAAAGAGGAGTTTATACACTGGCCACCAATGTAATGGGGATTTACACTGACCACTAATGTAATAGGAGCATTCACAGTAACCACCAATGTAAGGGGGACCTTCACACTGGCCACTAGTCACACAGGTTTTCAAAAAAACTAGTCACTATTTTAAAATACATTATGCAGGCATGATCCGCTGTTGTCACCAGCAGGAAATCTGCTCTGGGAAATACCATGCAGCCATTGCTAGAGTGCATGTAGACTCAAAGTGGCTGAAAAAATGCTACAGGAGATCACCAGCACTGCAATGCAAGAAGGAATAAAATAGGGTAAAAATTGTTTTCTCCAGAGTCCATGTGTGCCATCTAATTTAGAAACAGTCAGGTTATATGGCAACCTACAGGAGATTGGCAAACCAATTATTTTTTTAAGTAATCCCCTGTATAACTCCTCCTTGACCCAGCATGCCTCAGTTTTTTGCTAAGAGGTTGGATGCCTTTCCTTCATTTCTGTTGAACAAAAGTCTTACTATTTTTGCTACCCTTTTCACTTTGTGGTATTTGGTAACTTCAGTCAAGGTTCATTCCACACCACTGATATATATTTTCTTTTCAGTGATTTGAATCCAGATTCTTTGCTACACCACTTGTAGACAGGTAGAGTTCTCCCTTAAGGGTTGCCCCTCCTACTGGTGGAGGGATTGCGTATTGTGCCCTATATAAGTTGGGTGGAGCTAGCTCCCAGAGTGTGGGATGCTGGAACTGTGACCAGCTGAGGAAGTGTGTCCATGAGGTTTACCTTTGCTCTCCCTTTCGAGGAAGGGGCAGCTGCTGCACTATGCTGTAAGGCCTGGGAAGGATTTAGAGAAAAAGAGACTGAGATTTAAGTACCACAATGCTCCAGTAATGCTCATGAGACTATGTTGTTATGAATAATAAAGATCCAACCAGAGGCATGGCCAGCTGAAACCATCCAGTGCTTGCTCTCTTTCCCTTGCTGAATGGTTGCGGCTGGCCATGCCTCTGGACGGATCCCTCTGTGGTGTTGCTTAAAGCAGTATTAAACCCAAAGACAAAAATGTTATCTATTGCTGCTTACCAATCCTTACATGTGATGAGTGCATTCATTTTCTTTTTTTTAGGCTTTTATAGGGGATCTGGCCAGTAACATACCTTCTGTTTTAGAGCGCCCCCACTGGACTAAGGAGCAACAGAAACACCTTTGGACAGCAGAATTGTCAGTGGGGAGATCGGAGTGTTAGATGTACTAGCAGATTTAGATACACTAACAAATTGAAGCCAAACTCCAGTTACACAATCAGTTGCAGCAAACGTTTTTCTTTTGGGATAAAGGTTTTACATGAATAAATAAATCCTTCCTTAAAAAACTGACCACACTAAGCAGAAGAGCACACCGTAGTCAATTCTCTAGCTGTGCTGAGAACTCTGTGTGTTCTCCTCCAATTATCAGACTTGCCCTGACATGCCTCTGCTGCACAGGCATTCACTGGGAAGGAAGATTAGTGTCCTGCTTCTCCTCCCCCAGCTCTCATGCAGCTGAGAACAGAAGGAATTTGATCACTTATAAAAAAAAAGAAAAAAAAGGTATTTATAATGCTTTATAATATTTATACAAAAATATTTTGAATTTAATTTCTATTTTAAACTGAATGGGTTGTTTTACAAGGTGATCATTTACAATTACTTTAATACCACATTAAATGTTTTCCTGTAGGCAATAGATGACATATCTCTCACTAAGCCTGTTCAATGTATGGCCAGTGGTGTATTTAGGTTTTGTGCTGCCCTAGGCCTGACTAAACTCATGTACCCCCTAATTTAATTACGACCCACCCCTTCCTGTCAAGGCCACACCCTTTCCTGTTTAAGATTCGCCCTGTCATCTGTAAACCACATCTCTTCCTCTTTAGGCTCCACCTTTTCCTCTCAGAGCTCTGCCTCTTGCTCTCTGTAAAAAAAAAAGTGGGTACCAAGGGCCTACTTGTATATTTTGTTGTTTTGTATACCATTTCGGATGTTGCATCTATTCTTTTCAGTGCCTATTAGTGCAGCCCCATCAGTGCAGCCTTACCAGTGCCCATCAGTACAGTCCAATCAGTGCAGCCTTATCAGTGCCCGTCAGTGCAGCCCCATCAGTGTAGCCTTATCAGTACCCATCACTACAGTCCCATCAGTGCCCATTAGTGCAGCCTTATCAGTGCAGCCTTATCAGTGCCCATGAGTACAGACCAATTAGTGCAGCCTTATCAGTGCCCATCAAAGCAGCCCCATCAGTGCAGCCTTATCAGTTCCCATCAGTGCAGCCTTATAAGTGCCCATCAGTGCAGCCTTATCAGTGCCCATCAGTACAGTTCCATCAGTACAGTCCCGTCAGTGCAGCCCCATCAGTGCCCATCAGTACACTCCCATCAGTGCAGCCTTATCAGTGCCCATCAGTGCAGCATATCGAACAGAAACTGAAGTGGTCAGAAGAGCCCAAGAGGTATAAGAATCGTACCTAACTGTCCTGGTGGTTCCCCTCATCCTCCTCTCTTCTATCGTAAACACACAGAGCCAAACTGGGAGACGGGAGAAAGTTGCGATAGATGCCACAGAGGAGGGTAGGCGGAGCCTCTGCCAGTTGCTTTACATGCGGCCGGTCTGGCCGCCACTTATGGGTCGACAGTCCCGCCTCCCCCGGCCAAGTCGCCACCAATAACAGTGGCGCTACAGGCTACAGCAAGCTGCCAGTCGCCAGCTGGGGACTGTAGCTGGGGACAGTTTGTGTGCGGGAGCCGGGACTCGGGAGAAGGAAAGGGGCTTTTTTTGTGAGGGGATGCCGCCCCTCACAAAGTGCTGCCCCAGGCCTGGGCCTTGTCGCCTAGGCCAAGACACAGCACTGCGTATGGCCCTGATGAAGAATCTTTACGTATTCATTAGCATGATCAATATTATTGTATCTTTCTTCAGGATGATTTTTCTCTATGCTTAGCCTAAAGACGTAAAGGAATTGTTTTTATAGGTACAGTATATGGTTTTGAGTTGTATCTGGTGCCCGTAAAGTCATATATACTGATGACAAACTGTTTTCAGTGTAGTACCCTTGGTTTTTTACCAGTCTTTGTGGTCATTTTTTTCTATCCATTGGGATATTATGTTGTGTGAGTTTTTGCAACCACTGTTCTCGTTGCAAAATTGGTTGTCTATTCAGGCAACCTCCTTCTTTATCGTGGAATCACATGGAAAGCTATGGGCTTGGAGAGATTGACTTTAACCTTTTTAAATTGACTAGCTGCCCACTAGCAAGTAATCTTTCTTTTTTGGACTCGCATTGTTAGTCCTAAATTCCCCCCAGGGACTTGTTTTTCCTGGGACTTGGCCCAGTTAATTTGTCCCTGTTGACCACATCTAGTTTTGGTGTAGTGTCTCCTGTTCAGAAAGTGTGTTTTTCCTCATGTGTCCTTTCGGGGATTGTTGGTTGTTTTTCCAGTCTCCCACTGGTTCAGACCCATTGTTCTACAGGTAAAAGGTTCCCGCTGGTTGCTCACAAAATTCAGCTATGCTGATAGGGGAAGAGTTATAAGGGGATGGCTTGTAACTTTTTCTGTTTGCCATTATCCTGACTCCTGACCTCCCCTAGATGGCAATATAACACAACTGTTTCTGCATTACTGTGTTCCTTAATAGACTTAAAGAAAAGTGCACAATAATTTTTTTTAAGCCGATTGTTTATGACATACAGTACTTTAGCAAATTAAATATCATTTAGTTAGGGTTTACATCGACTTTAATGCAGAAGCATCATAGACGTATTCCTTCTGTTTCAGATCTACTACGTATACAGCTGAATACATAGAATGGCCATACAGCGGAAATATATGCCATGTTTTTTTACCTGTACCTGTCATAAAAATGGTTTAAGGTATTATGAACCTGCCCCTATCGCCAGTGGGACGTGTAAACCTGGTTAAAATGTCAGTCCTCCCCAAATTCACTTATCTATTCCGTCAATCTCCCGTCCCCATCCCCAAAAAATTCTTCCAACACTTAGACAGTATTATTACAGCATTTGTCTGGAATGGGAAGGCCCCCAGGATAGCAAAAACTACCCTTCAGCTCCCTCTATCACTGGGGGGCCTCGCCCTACCCTGCTTTCTTAAATACTATTGGGCGGCGATGCTCGTTACAATTAAATGGTGGCTCTCGGAAACTCCCGCCAACCCTGCAGCCTCACTGGAGGCGGCGTTGTTGGGCTCCTATGCAGAGTTGGGAAACCTTATTTACAGGGGACCCAGGTCCAACCATGGTATAACTCTACCGATGCGAGCAACACTGCTGGTGTGGGACTCAGTCCAAAAACGAATAAAACCCCCTGATGTCTGGTCACCGGCGACCCCCCTCTGGGGGAATCCTAGACTCCCCCACTTCCTCTCTATCCCAGACCCGGTGGTCTGGGCTAGACATGGTATTACAGTTTTAGCAGATATCGTCTCACAGGAACAGCTATTAACCTTTGACAGCCTTAAGAGGAACCACGCTCTACCGAACTACATGTTCTTTAGGTATCTGCAGCTGAGGCATGCCTTTCAATCCCAGTTCTCTACCCGAGTGGACCTGGGAGTGTCGGAATTGGAGAAGACGCTCCGCTCTCCTGATGAGAGGCGCGTACTCTCCTCTCTGTACAACCTCTTTGCCACACACGACACCTCCAGAGTGTCCCAGTTGTACCAACGCTGGCATGATGATGTCCCGGAGCTCACTGGAGAGGACTGGGAGGAGGGCATCCAGCAATACCTACCCCTTACGATATCTGCTAGGGACAGGTTCGTTCAGCTCAAGTTTATCCACAGGGTTTATTTCTCCCCAGCACGCCTTGCAAAAATTTATCCAGACCGCTCAAGTGCCTGCCCTAGATGCTCCTCCCCTGACGCAGAATTTTTTCATGTAGTATGGTCTTGCCCGGGGATAGCTGACTTTTGGAGGGAAGTACTGACAGACATTAACGATATTGGGCAACTGGTGGTCCCATTCAGCCCCATAACCCTCCTACTGGGGGTCTGCGACTTTCTGGAGATCTCGTGGGGCAAAAAACTGTTTATATTCTATACCACGCTATACGCACGAAAGGCTATTCTCCTGCAGTGGAACCAACCCCTTCCCCCTACCAAACAAATGTGGCAGTCTTTAATAAACACAGCTCTACCACTGTACAAGCTGACGTACCTGGGTAGGAAACAAAAAGTTTGGGAAGATCTGGGACAACTGGATAGAGGCAAAACACCTCACAATTCCTTGATCCTTCTGGATCCCTTGCGGGTCCAATACTTCCCCTGAGGTGACCCTGGTAGACATACTTTTTCGTGTTACTGCATTTTTTAACTGTACTGATTGTGCTTGCCCATGACTGGATGTTTGTACCTACTGCATAAATTGCGATCCTGTAGTACTGATCCTTAACTCTTTCTTTTGTCTGTAACCAATTTTTTTGACATATGATAATGTCTGTTTATTTCTCTTTTGTTTTGGAAATATAAATAAAAAGTTTTTGTTAAAAAAAAAAGGTATTATGAACCTATAATGGGGTTAATTGTATGTGGCCAATTTAGATAAAAGTAGGGCATAGGGGAGTAGAGTATTCCTTTGAATTTTTAGTCCATTCTCATTCTCAGTCCATTCTCAGTTGAAAAAGGTTTGCAAATCTCTTTTACAACAATGTAAAAAACTTAGATAGTAAACTTAAAGCGTAACTCCACTTTTGTTGAGAAAAAAAACATCCCCCCTGGGCGGTACAATTCACTGTAGGAAGGAGGGCGCAGGTGAAGTGCCGGCAGTGTGCTGATAAAACCTTTCTCCTGGAATGCAGAGCTGCCTGCAACGATGTGCCGAGTACGCTCCTGCACCCGGAAAAAGCCTAGGACCCAGTGGCGGCCCGTCCGTAGGGGGCGCCACCCCCCCCCTCCCAAAGCTACTTTTTAATAAAAATGAAAAAAAAGAAAAAAAAATGTCCCTTTAAGTGGGTGTGTTAAGGGCGCCGGGCACAGGGGTGCTATTGGAGGCATGACTTGTGTGTAAACACGTGATTGGGGCTAAGAAGCTCTATTGGCGTACTTTAGAGTGTGCTCGGGGCTATAAGGTCTGCGCCCCGAAAACTTCACCTCTGGCATTAGGTTTCCAGTGGTTGTAATTGATTGGGTCCGTAGGGTGGGGCTTTAATTGGACCTGCGGCATCATTGGCTCACAGGCTGCCTGTCTTCTTCAGCAAGTGAGGGGGAAATCACCAGCAGAAGAACAGCTTAGGGCAGACAGGGAGCTATAGGTCGGTGCAGAGGCAGCTGTCCATTCATCTCCCTGGGACACAGACATCCAGCAGTGCACACAGAGGGATCACACAAAAATCTCCAGGTACAGTACATGCCAGGACTGGAGGGTGGAAGAAGGGGCTATTATCACTGTGTCCTGAGTGACTTTACAGCAGCAACTTTACCTCCCCTCTCTCCATGTAATCCACGTCTGTAGACCTTCCCTATCACACAGACCCCCCTCCCCATTCACTATCTTCTGTTTGCATAGATCTTTCTTTTTTTTTTAATTCAGTACTTTTTTTATTTTTATTCTTTTCATAACAATACAAGTTATACATTTAAGCATACATTTAATCCCAGATACATAAACTTATAGCATTCATCTGCCACACCAGCCACCCACTCACCCCCCCCCCCCCAAAAAAAATAAATAAATAAATAAAATAATAAAATTTAATAATTAAAAAAAAAAAAAAAAAAAAGGGAGAATTTTTTTCCTCTGCCGCCTCCACCTGTATTCACCTCCTCCAGCCCCCTCAGCCCTCCCCCCATCCTCCCACCCCCTCCAAATATCAACCCCTACCCATGTTGGTTCATCTTTTATTTTCATTATCCCAGGTCTCTACCCATCTTTTCCAAATAGCATCAAATTTGTCTCGACTCCCTCTATGTGTATAAATAAATTCCTCCTTTAATATAGTTTCTTTTATTTGTGTTCTCCATTCTTCAACCGTCGGAGGATATATAGATATCCATTTCTGGGCTATTAGTTTTCGTGCCTGAAATAGGCCTCTCGTCAGTGCGGTATGGATATTTTTTGAGATATTTGGTGCCGCCACTATATTTAATAAGCATAGATTTGGATCTAATAACATTTCTATACCTAGTACACTATTTATATTTTGGATTATATCCTGCCAATATCGATGGAGTTTGGGACATTTCCACAACATGTGTATTAAATTAGCCGGTGCTCCACTACATCGAGGGCATAAAGGGGACTCCCTACTTTTCCACTTAAATAGTTTTTCAGGTGTATAGTATGATCTGTGCGTAATAAAGATTTGTGTTAGTTTTTGAGTATCCGACAGTGATACCTTTGGGATCGCAGACAAGACCTCCGACCACTGAGCATCAGTCAGTGCTCCCAGGTCTCGATCCCATTGCTTCCTAGCCGGCACCACTACCTCTTCCTCAAATTTTTTCTGCATTATCTCATAAATTTTAGATATAAGTCCCTTCTTTTGGTCCCTTTTCTTCAACAGAGTTGTTATTTTGGATTCGTTAAGCATAAATACAGATGTACGGGCCTGGACATGAAAGGCGTGTCTAAGCTGGAGATATTGAAAGAACCTCTGTCTTGGAATCCTAAATTCCTCAGATATTTGCGCAAATGATTTTATATTATCATTCCAAAACAGTTGTTCCACAAATCTCAGCCCCTGAGTTTGCCAAAACCCAAATCCCTCCAATCTCTGTACTTCCTCATAATTTGCGTTATTCCATATTGGTGTATAGGAGGTATAGCCAGTAATACTGGTAATCTTTTTTATTGCTAGCCATACCTTATTAAATAATCTGCCTGTTATGAATTTCTTATCTTTTTGAAAAGTTTTTGTCTCTAGTAGGGACATCAATGAGTATCCTTTACCCAGTGGGAGTAATAATGCTTGTATAGGTGCATATTTTTTCTTCCAGATATATAGATCTTTCTTGACTGCTCTCATACTGCAGGCTCTGGTCTCAGATCTGACCATCCCAATCACTGACTGACACCCTTTCCTTCCCAGATTACTTTTTATCTCTTCCAAACTGTTGAGCAGATCAGTACATTCTCTGCACTCATTTAAGGTGGCCGTAGGTCCATGGCCACCTTAAATGAGTGCAGAGAATGTAGTGATCTGTTTGGAAGAGATAAAAAGTAATTTGGGATGGAGAGGGTGTCAGTCAGTGATTGGACCCCTAAAGAGGAATGCCCAGATCTGAGACCACACTTGTAAAGAAGAACTCAGCACAGGGATGGTGGGAACCCCTCATAATGGGCACAGCGGGTGTACACACCTGGGAACTCAGCACAGGGATGGTGGGAACCCCTCATAATGGGCACAGCGGGTGTACAGACCTGGTAACTCAGCACAGGGATGGTGGTAAACCCCTCATAAAGGGCACAGCAGGTGTACAGACCCAGGAACTCAGCACACGGATGGTGGGAAACCCTCATAATAGGCACATCAGGTGTACAGACCCGGGAACTCAGCACAGGGATGGTGGGACCCCTCATAATAGGCACATCAGCTTACAGACCTGGGAACTCAGCACAGGGATGGTGGGAACCGCTCATAATAGGCACATCAGCTTACAGACCTGGGAACTCAGCACAGGGATGGTGGGAACCCCTCATAATAGGCACATCAGGTGTACAGACCCGGGAACTCAGCACAGGGATGGTGGGAACCCCTCATAATAGGCACATCAGCTTACAGACCTGGGAACTCAGCACAGGGATGGTGGGAACCCCTCATAATAGGCACATCAGCTTACAGACCCGGGAACTCAGCACAGGGATGGTGGGAAACCCTCATAATAGGCACATCAGGTGTACAGACCCGGGAACTCAGCACAGGGATGGTGGGAACCCCTCATAATAGGCACATCAGCTTACAGACCTGGGAACTCAGCACAGGGATGGTGGGAACCCCTCATAATAGGCACATCAGCTTACAGACCCGGGAACTCAGCACAGGGATGGTGGAAACCCCTCATAATAGGCACATCAGATAACAGCGACGGGAACTCAATACAGGGATGGTGGAACCCCCATAATGGGCACAGCGAGTGTACACTTAGCCCCGGGAACTTGGCACAGGAATGGTGGGAACCCCTCTTAATGGGCACAGTAGGTGTACAGACCTGGGAACTCAGCACAGAGATGGTGGGAACCCCTCATAATGGGCACAGCAGGTGTACAGACCCGGGAATTTGGCACAGGGATGGTGGGAACCCCTCATAATGGGCACATCAGGTGTACAGACCCGGGAACTCAGCACAGGGATGGTGGGAACCCCTCATAATAGGCACATCAGCTTACAGACCCGGGAACTGAGTACAGGGATGGTGGGAACCCCCATAATGGGCACAGCGGGTGTACACTCAGCCCCCCGGGAACTTGGCACAGGGATGGTGGGAACCCCTCATAATGGGCACAGTAGGTGTACAGACCTGGGAACTCAGCACAGAGATGGTGGGAACCCCTCATAATGGGCACAGCAGGTGTACAGACCCGGGAATTTGGCACAGGGATGGTGGGAACCCCTCATAATGGACACAGGCTGCAATTGATGGCCACAGTTTTACCTAGCAGTAATGAATAATCACCTGATAAATGGCTATTTACAGCCCTGCATTACTAAAAGTGTAATTTTTCAGTTTGCGGCGCCCCCCCCCCCCCCCCCAAAAAAAAATTTGAGCACCAGTCGCCACTGGTCACTACGTTCGTAATTGTTGGCCAACAATTGTGTGCCGTGTGTATGCAAGACAAGTTTGGGCATATGAGAATCGACCCCAAATCATTTTTCAACTCAATTGAGCTATGCCTTGCAGCAGGGATTTATTTTGGCCAGCAGGTGGCAGGATTGTCATGTTTCTATTCTAAAATCATTTTAAAACACTTATATCGGTGTGTCATAGAAGCTTCAGTGTTTTTTTTTTTTTTTTTTTTGCATAGATTTACCTTTGTTTGCTCATAATATGGCATAAGTGAATGTGTATTCATGGGAGGTTAACTGAACCAAATGTGAAGTCCAAAAATTCCTAACCTAAAACTGAACATCACTGAAGACTATGGGGTGTTCTGTCAGAATAGCAAACCCGTCAGATTAGGTAACAGAAATGATGTTCCGTCAGCTGCGCATGCGTTCCACCGAGACCAGGTTTGCTAATCTGACAGAACAACTGCAGTGAGAAGGTGGCACCGGACATCTTACAACACCCAGCTACGTCTTGAATTTCAGAGTAATTTTAGCAATAAAGTGAGCGTATATAAATAAATATAGTATAGTCACATCTGTAATGCTGTTTGGATGTTTAGCAGTGCGGGGTGTACCACCATCCTACTGCTGGCTTCCAGCTTGTTTCAAAATTAAACATCAAAACAGCATCACAGATGTCAACATAGTATATTTATTTCTATACACTCACTTTATTGCTAAAATTACTCTGAAATTCAAGACATAGCTGGGTGTAGTAAGATGTCCGCTATCGCCTTCTTCTGACTGCGGGCGTTCTGTCAGACTAGCAAACCTGGTAGCGGTGGAACGCATGCGCAGATGATGGAACATAACTTCTGTTACCTAATCTGATGGGTTCGCTATTCTGACAGAACAGGAGCAAGTCTTGAAATTAAATTCTGCCCATTTTCATGGCTAATAAGCAAGGGACTGTCAAACAAGGGCATTGGGAACTGGACACTGCAAATGGGGGTGGGGGGGTATGTGTTCGGTAGAAATTGGCTAGCACCAGCAGTGGCGTATTTAGAGTATGGCAGGCAGGGCTCATACACTGGACAAAACTTGGGGGGAAGGGTGCCAGATTCCGGTAGGGATAGAAAGCGTTGCTGGGCTCTGACTGATGACATTCCGGCAAAGGAAGTGAGTAGTGTAAGTGTTCCTCTGCCCCGACTGCTTCTTCTAGAAGTGACAGCAAAGATCAACTGAGATATCCACCACCCAAGTTACCGGAGGTCCACACTGATTTGCGATCTGAATGGGGCACAGCTTAAAGCATAGCTCCCAACTGTCCCTGATTTCGAGGTACTGTCCCTGATTTCGAGCAATGTCCTTCTGTCCCTCGTTCCCCCTCATTTGTCCCTCTTTTTGGTCTGATCCATATAGTTGTATATAAAATGCACTTTTTATCTTTCAAAAGGTGTTTCCCAGTGCTAAAATTTAAAAGCCAATATAAAAGAATAGTAGTGGTAAAAAAAAAAAAAACTCTTGTGGATTTAATTAACCTTTTGTTTTGGTTAATTCTCCTTTAAGAAGGTGTGGCAGGGGGCATGTCCTATGCCTACATAAGTTTGCTAGTAGGTGGCCCTTATTCCCATCTCAAAATGTTGTGAGGTATGTTAAAGGAGTTGTAAAGGCAGAAGATTTTTTATCTTAATGGATTATAGTAGCCTTCCCAGCACCCCCCAATTACCTACCTGAGCTCCTTCTCTCTCCAGCGATGTCCACGATCCCCTCAGACATCCAGTACACTCCTCCTGATTTGCTGAGACACGGCACCATTGGAGAGCAATGGTCTGAATGGATACACATAGCTCTGACTCAGCTTGGGTGCCCTTGGTAGCAAGCTGCTGGCTGAGGAGCACTCAACAGGAGGGAGGGGCCAGGAGCAGCAAAGAGGGATCTGAGAAGAGGAGGATCTGGGCTGCTCTGTGCAAAACCAACTGCAAAGAGGAGGTAAGTATAACAAGGTTTTTTTTTTTTTTTTTCACCTCTCCCCATGTCTTGGACTCACCCGGGCAGTACGGGTTTTGAATTCTGTGCCCGGGTTTCTATCTGCCCAAGACCCGGACACATCAGTGGCAGCCCTGCAGCACGAATCCTCCTCTCCCTTACTGTCAGCTTCCAGAGCTTTTAACTATAAGAAAAGGGGGTGATTTAACTCACTGCACATGCTTCAGCAACCCAACCCCAACTCTGGATCCTCCAGCCCCTCCCTTGTGCAGAGCCCACAATCAGCTGTCCTGGTACAGTGAGTGAAGAGAGAATGGTTTCAGCAGCATAAGGAACACAGAAAGTAGTAGAAGCAACAGTGACAGCTCACCCCGAGCTCCATCAGACATCGGAGCTGCACAGGGGATTTCCTCCTTCTTCTTTGCTACTGTGAGTCTCCCCCTCCACAGGCCTGCTGTGTGTGTTTGCTGGAGCACTGAAATAGGCCAGGAGAGGTGGCAGGAGCTGGTAATGGTGGAAGTCCAGCAGAGGTGGTAGGAGTTGGTAAGGGTGACAGCAGAAGGCCAGCAGAGGTGGCAAGAGCAGGAGATAGTAGCAGTGGCAAGTCAGGAGGGGGTCAAGTACTGGTAATGGTGGCAGTGGCAGGCCTGCAAAAATAATATGTATGGCACCATTACAGTGCCAGGCAACAGAAGCTGGTAATGGTGGCAGTCCAGCAGGGGTGACAGAAGTTAGTAATGATGGCAGGCCAACAGAGGTAGCAGGAGCTGGTAATGGTGCAAGGTGCCATTTTTGTTGGTGGGACATTACATTGAAAAATGTAGTCATTGGTATCAGCTGCAGGCGTTACATAATTAATGCTTTTCAAAGACTGGTTTATTTTTATGAAAGCGAGCCAGTCCACAGAGTCAGGGGACACTTCGATACTTCAAAGAGTGTTGTCATCAGGCCTGCCCAATCGGGTTGACAAAATGTCTTAAACCCGCCACTACCACCACTGCTACTCCTCTTATGGTTCTGAGGATCAGAGGCATGTTGGGCATAAGAGGATCCTGCCGCTATCGGGAAATGCGGCCAAGATGTTATTCCGCAGCACCTATTTTAAGTGGCAATTTTTTTTTTGTTCCTCTGGGATTGTAGCATGAAATCTGGATTTTGCCCTTATATCAGGCTTCCAAAAGAGTAATCTCTCTCCTTCATGGCCCAAATCTTGGGGTCATTACACGTGCATTTTCTGAATTAAATACCCCAGTAACCACAAATTGACTGCAGCAGAGGACCCCAAGTCCTCAGTGTCACTGAAGACTACAGTGTCTTCAAAAGCCTCACCACATTCTTGTAGGGTTTTTTGAGAAGTGAAACATCCACCAGTAAGCCTGCCCCATTTCCTCTTCCTTCTCACTGCCAGCACCCTAAACCTACTTGTATTTCTCCTTTGCCCCCTGTTGCCTCTGCCTCACAGGGATGGAGGCAGTAGGCAAAAGATCCTGCTGGGTTTGACACATCAGGACATCCTCCTCATCTTCTTTATGCTGTGCTTCCAGTGTCCAATATATCACACCATGCAGTGTGTACCCTAGTAGGAATACTAGAGGGATTTTGTCAGTAATCCATTCCTTGTCAAAGCTCACCATTCTAGTTCCCTGTTGAATGGTGACAAGATGCTGCATGTGTCCTACATCATGAGCTACTAAAGTGGTGAACAAAACCCCACCTCCACAGAGCCTCTCCTGATGCAGCCACTTCAGCATGGCCAGTAGAATTTGTGTACTGTATCTCTTATAATTACCACAATTCAGACAGGCAAACTCTCACAGCCTTCTGCAGGACATCAGGTTACCTAACCAGGAACTACTGGACCACTGAGTTCAGGACTCGTAGAAGTCAAGGTATGTGTGTGAACATTCCCTGCTGAAGGGCAGGCTGGTGCCATTGTCACACATGACCTTGCCTGGCACAAAATGCTGTCAGGTCAGTCACATCTTGGCCTGCCCCTAAAGAGCTGCAAGAATCTTTGGCCCAGTGTTGCTCCAGTCTGGCATTGTCATGTACCTGGGTGTATTTGAACCAGGATGTTCCTGGGTCGGCAGCTGCAGTCTTACTTGTTGTGCCACAGAGGAGCTCTGGAGTTATAGCTGTTCTTATAGTTTGATGCATTACCTTGGACTCACTAGCCCCACCTGCTGCCAGCTGTGGACAATCTACAATCAAAGCAGCCCATAAATAGCTTGTTTGGACTAGCTTCTTGGGTGTTTTGACTGCTTTGTGACTCTGAATACCATATTTGAACTTCTGCTTGAATTCCTGACTACTCTCTAGCCTGCTGATTTTTTACTTCACCGCCAGCTTGTACATGACCTTTGCCTGCCTGACCAATCTCTGGATTTCGATCGTGTACCGCTTTGCCTGATCTGTTGCCATCCTGATCAAGTTTTCGCCAGAATCCTCAGCACACAAGCTCCACTTCGGACACTACCTATCACAGGTACCTTACATTACAAACGGGCCACAATGGCAGTGGACCCTGCTGAGATTTTAAGGTGATTTCATGTCAGAGACAATTGATTGGAGCTCATGAACAGCATCTTTCTTCCCTGGACGCTAGGTTAGATGAACTTTGTGCTATGCTTAAATCTTGCTTGCCTGATCCTTCTGCAATGGTCCAGACTCCTGCTCCAATCGCCGGGCTCCTGATGAGCACTCGCTATGTGTTTGCACAAATTTAATGTTCCTGAAACCACAGTTGGGTTTTAGGGTTAATTGCTCTAAATGATGGTCTCAGTACCAGTTTTGCTGGATTGCCTTGTGTTCTGCTTGACCCTAGGTGCGGGTGTCACCTCTGGCAAGCACAGGAACGCAGTCCGGTTGGATGCATTGGGTGCCAATCTCTCTTGGAACCAACCAGTGGGTGTGTTGTCTCGCTGTGCACTCTGGGAGAGGGTACTTAAGGTACTGAGGTCATGTGCTTCTGGGTTCCGGGCCAGAAGATCTTTCTGTCTGTTTGGTCCTCGTCCTCCTGACCAGCCATCATGGGCCCTCATGGCCTGGGGTGCAGATCCATCCATTTCCGAGTCTCGGGGCTGGCTAGCCCGGGACACCGTAACTGGAAGGAGGATTCTAAGGTGGTCCGGTGCCATTGTGGTTTTGGAGAGGCCCAGCAACTGAGAACGCAACCAGGGGAGGACTCTACAAAAGAGGGCCACGCACAAGGTTGGCTGCTCGGCAAGAGCCTGGAAGCTAAGTTGAAAGGACACCAAGTGAATCCACACTCATACGCTATCGCCGGACCGGCTGCAAGATACTGGTACCGTATGAGGGTTCTTTGACTTCATATATCCTTCAGTTACAACCAAGTCTGTGGCAGAGACTTTCCATTCACAAGTTCTACAACCAAGTCTGTGGCAGAGACTTTGCTTTATCTGAATCACCTATCGGCTGCTAAATTCACTGAGAGAAGATTTATCCGATAGCTGTAATATCCAGTTGCGAATAGCTATTCCCTGGATTTCATGGTGAGAGATATTCAGTTCCAAGCGTACCTGAACTTCCTACCCATACCCTCTATTCCTTTATTGAGAGACTGTGTTTTGTCTACCATTTCGCAAATAAAAATCACTAAAGTGGATCCAGTGTCAGTTTCTTCAGTTCTTTGGGCCATCTACCTCAGGAAACCCCTAGACGCATACGAGGTCAAGAATGTAACGGTAAGCCCAAAAATAACCAGCAGCTCCTTTTGGGGTTAGTGCTACATATACATACATATATTGTATGTATACTGTATATATAAATATTCACTTTGCAGATTAATCCCTAGATTGCAACAATTACTTTTTTCTAATGTTACACTAACAATTTCTGCAAATCGTTTCTTCCCCATGCTTCACAGTGTAGCGTCAAAGGAGGAGTAATACTCTACTAAAGTAAAACACATGCACACCTAATATAATTTTAATCAGGGAGACTTTGTTGATTTTATTTTGGGGTCATTTTTTTTTTTTTTACAATACGCAGATGATGCTTTGGGAATATTCATAGAATAATGCATTTTTTCCTTATTTTTTTAAACTTGTTGTAAACCCTTACATATACCCAGTGAAGTGACGGGCCTCAGGTGATACCCAGAGATGAAACAAATCCTCCTACATAAGTTGTTTAGTTGCAGTCTTCTCTGCTCTACATCTGTCCAGAATTTATAAAGCTTGTCTGAGAGTTAAAAAAAGAGTGAGGAGAGCTGAAATTACACTCTGCAGAGCTCAGTGAGAACTCTAATGCCGCGTACAGACGGTCGGAATTCTCGTCGGAAAAAGCTCTGATGGTTTTCCCGTCGGAATCCGACGGAATTTCGCTCAAACTGTCTTGCCTACACACGGTCACACCAAATTCCGACGGTCTGTAACACAGCGGCATAAAACACGTTCGACAGCACTATAAAAGGGTAGTTTAATGCTTCCGAGCATGCGTCGAATTGTTTCCGAGCATGCGTCAGAATTTTGCGTGTCGGAATTGCATACACACGATCGGAAAATCCGATAGAAAGGCTTTCCGTCGGAAAAATTAAGAACAGGTTCTCAATCCAAAGTCCGTCGGAAATTCTGACAGAAAAAGACCGATGGGCATACACACGGTCGGAAAATCCGTTGAAGAGCTCCCATCGGACTGTTTCCATCGGAAATTCCGACCGTGTTTACGCAGCATTAGAGCTGATTAGAGGGTAGGGATACACCACCCCCCCTTCACACAGCACTCAGGAACAGAACTGAGGTTGTCAATCAGCAGGTGGTCCCTCTCCTGTCGCCATTTTTCTCTTGGTGTCATGAAAACTTGTCAGAAGTGATTCATGCTGATAGCAGAGGAATGAAGCATCAGACAGAAATGACACTTAGTGCTCTTAATTGAGACAAATACACACTAAAAAGGTATATGCTTTGCTCATACTTAATGTCTGAGGTTTACAACCACTTTTATATTTATTACCAATACAAACCAATGAAATATAGATATATATATATATATATATATATATATATATATATATATATATATATATATATATATATATATATATATATATATATATATATATATATATATATATATATACAAATGTTCTACCAAATTAACGCCACATCTGTCCTGAAGAAAACAATGCATAATATTTTATAAGTAGACTACAAAACCTAAAAAATATAATGTGCAGAACAGAAGCATCACCAAAATAAAAAAACTCTCTGGTAATGAAGTGATAAAACTTACCTTTCTAGTGGCAGCATGCCCTGCACCCAAGGCTAACCTTCCTGCTCTGAAATATACCAATATTGGAACTCTCTTATATCTAAATTTCCCACTCCCGAGTCCTGGTGAAAATGTTATTTGGGGCTCATTACCATTTTAGCGAACACACAAGGTACCAACAACAACATATGATTAACAATCGCCTAAAAACAAAAAATTGCATGAATATATTTTTTTACATTTATGACTGCTACAAAGTATGAAAACTGTCCTCTATGATTTATATTTTCATACCTTTCTATCTATATGTAATGACAGAACATTCCATAACACGTGTCCAGACAACCAATAGCTGCACTTACTTGTATTACAGTCAACATAAGCACATGCATTCCTACGCCCTGATTCAAATTGTACACAAATTTAATACATTCTAAACATGTTTTCGTGATTTAATGCTTCGTGGGGCATGTACATACCACCCAAACCTTTGCTGTGAGCATTTCTGTGTGTATGCAAGCAATGCAAGACATGACATACATGAATGTTACCCAACCATGCCATGAAAAGTGTCTGCAGCTTTTGTTTGGACCACCATAAACACTTTACACGTGTTTTACTATTTTTATTTTACCAAAGATTTATAAACCCCAGACAGAACATTTATTTTAGCTTTGTATGAAGTAGGGAAGGATCAGATCTTCTGTCACAGCTGTCTGTGTCGACTCCCTATTGAAGATTTTCCCTCACTTTTTGTCTCAATGACAACATTTTAACTGGGACAAGAAGTAAAAGGAAATCTTATTTCTATCCAACACAAAGACAAATATCAGGAATTCCAATTTAAAGCGGAGGTCCACCCTAAAAAAAACCAAAAAAAATAAATAATAAAAATGCCCCCAAAAAAGTAAAAAAAAAAATTGGAAAAAAAATAATGTTTTTTACTTACCAGAAATGGCTGTTGCTAGGAAGATTGTCCTAATCTGCCACTTCCTACTCCGTGGTTGATCTTCATTCTTCTTCTCCTCGCGTTGTCTTCTGGGGAATGGGGCGCGCTGTGTTCTGGGAACAGTGTGTGTGTTTGTGGATGAGACGCGTCCCTCGGACACAGCCTATCCCCGATCCATGTGATCCGCATCCCCGATCCACCCTCAATCCAGGTGACCGGCTGTGTCCAATCACAGTCGGTCACATGTACTTCTACATGCACGGTGCTTGTGCATGCACCTAGAACGCGTGCAGAGCGGCGATCGGGGATGAGACTTTTCACCCTGACACAGCCCAACCCTGATCGCAGTAAAGAGCCAATGAAATTGTCTCTTTACCACATGTGTCCAATCACAGCCGGTCACAGAATGTCAGCAAACCATGGTAACGAGATGCATGTGCAGTAGGAAACGGGCAGTGAAGCCGCAAGGTTCACTGCCTGTTTCCCTTAGTTAGGATGGCGGCGCCGGTACCCGATCTGATGGACGGATTGGCCTGGGGGGGGTGACATCACAGGCTCGCTGGACAGGTAAGTGCCCTTTTTAAAAGTCAGCAGCTACAGTGTTTGTAGTTGCTGACTTGTTTTTAAATGGCCGGACCTCCGCTTTAACGTAAGTTATAGTAAAGTAATATTAAAGGGTAGTGATGGGCAAATCTGCCTGGGTTCAATTCACCAATGGAATCTTGAACTCACAGGATTCACCATGATAGAGGCAACAGTGCTGGGACAAGGTCATCTAGACCCCAGGGCGAACATACCAAACTGTGCCCCCCATCAAGATGTATGAGCGTTATGTGCCAGCAAAAAAACTGAGCACTAATCTGCATGCTTACTCTCTAAGCATAAATTCCCCCTCCTCCTAGTACAAATCCCCCCCACTACTGAAATTGTTTTATCTTTGCCCCCAAATCCCTCCCCCAGCTCTAATGCCCCCCTCCCCCCCCAAAAAATCACCCCTAAAAATTCCTCTATCCCTAAAATGTTGCCTCCTACCACAAATCTTCTACCCCCTCCCAACACAAATCTCCCTAAATCGCCACTCTTAGCACTTCCCCTGTCAATTTTCGCCTCCTAGAACAATTCTTACCCCTGCCACCCCCCAAATTTCCCCTTCCAACACACATCCCCTCCCAGTGGGGCAGTGGGACAGGTGGGAGATAGTGTCATAGGTAGGGGGCAGTATGACAGGTGGGGGGCAGTGGGACAGGTGGGAGATAGTGTCATAGGTAGGGGGCAGCATGACAGGTGGGGGGCACTGTCACAGGTGGGAGGCAGCAAGACAGGTGGGAGGGGGTGTCACGGGTGGGGGGCAGTGGGACAGGTCGGAGGCAGTGTCACAGATGGGGGCAACGGGACAGGTAGGTGGCAGTGTCACAGATGGGGACATAGGGACAGATGGGAGGCAGTGCCACAGGTGGCTGCAGCGGGACAGCTGGGAGGCAGTGTCACAGGTGGGGGGCAGCGGAACAGGTGGGAGGCAGTGTGGGGGACAGTGGGACTGGTGGGAGGCAGTGTCACACACACCTAGGGAAGCACCAGTCCTCCCAGCTCTTACCTGTTCAGCAGTGCCAGGAGGGGTAGCTGAGTCTGTTTCCCATCTCCACCAGGATCTCCAGAGGCAGCTGCAAGAAAGAGTGAGGGGCTTCTCCACCCTGACCCCCTCCTCCATGGGGCCCTCTGCTGGTACCAACTGGCCTTACCTACCCTGTACAGCCCGGCACACAGTGGTACCTGTCCGGAGCAGAGCCTACCTGACAGTGACAGTGGCCCGACCTGCATGCACAAAAGAGGGTGGGGGGGCTCCTCTACCCGACCTCCTCCTCCATGGGGCCCTCTGACCTGCACACTCAAAAGAGCAGGGAGGGGCTCCTCCCCCCTGATATCCTTCTCCATGGGGCCCTGGCACCTAACCTCACCCCACCCTGCACAGCACCTGATAGTGGGCCCGACCTGCACACGTGAGATCCGCCCACCTCTCCACCCTCCCCTGCATCCTAGCAGCCGGTCCTCTCTGATGGTAGCTGCCTCGTGTTAAAGATGGCCCGAGGATGTGACCAGTGGTCCGGCCCCTTACTTGTGTACCGGCTGTACACCCCTGGTGGCCCTGCCTATCATTGCTCATCTGTGACCATTAGTCCTGCCTATCAGTGCCCATCAGTGCCACATATCAGTGCTGCACCATCAATGCCGCCTCATCAGTACCCATCAGTGCAGCCTATCAGTGCCAATCAGTGTAGCCTCATCAGCACATTTACCTTTCCTTCACTCACCCAGTTTTCCATTCAGCGACATGAGCTCAAGGAAATACTCAGTACTTCTATTTACACTGCATCCGGGAAAGTATTCACAGCGTTTCAAATTTTTTCACATTTTGTTATGTTACAGCCGTATTCCAAAATGAATTAGATTAATTATTTTCATCAAAACTCTACAAGCAATACCCCATAATGACAACGTGAAAGAAGTTTGAAATCTGCAAATTTATTAAAAATAAAAACCAAATCCAATGTACATAAGTATTCACAGCCTTTGTCATTACAAAATGAAGTTCAAGTGCATCCTGTTTCCACTGATCATCCTTGAGATGTTTATACAACTTAATTGGAGTCCATCTGTGGTAAATTCAGTTGATTGGACATGATTTTGAAAGACACACACCGGCCTTTATAAGGTCCCACAGTTAACAGTGCATGTCAGAGCACAAACCAAGCCATGAAGACCAAGGAATTACCTGTTGACCTCTGAGACAGGATTGCATCGAGGCACAGATCTGGAGAAGGGTACAGAAAAATTTCTGCAGCATTGAAGGTCCCAATGAGCACATTGGCCGTAAATGGAATAAGTTTGGAACCAACAGGACTCTTCCTAGAACGGGCCACCCGACCAAACTGAGCGATCGGGGGAGAAGGACTTTACTCAGGGAGGTGACCAAGAACCCGATGGTCACTCTGACAGAGCTCCAGCGTTTCTCTGTGGAGCGAGGAGAACCTTCCAGAAGAACAACCATCTCTGCAACACTCCACCAAACAGGCCTGTATGGTAGAGTGGCCAGACGGAAGCCACTCCTCAGTAAGAGGCACATGGCAGCCCACATGGAGTTTGCCAAAAGGCACCTGAAGGACTCTCAGACCATGAGAAACGAAATTCTCTGGTCTGATGAAACAAAGATTGAACTCAAGATTGGCCTCAATGACAAGCATCATGTCTGGAGGAAACCAAGCACCGCTCATCACCTGGCCAATACCATCCCTACAGTGAAGCATGGTGGTGGCAACATCATGCTGTGGAGATGTTTTTCAGTGGCAGGAACAGGGAGACTAGTCAGGACCGAGGGAAAGATGAATGCAGCAATGTACAGAGACATCCTTGAAGGAAACTTGCTCCACAGAGCTCAGGCCCTTAGACCGGGTGAAGGTTCATCTTCCAACAGGACAACAACCCTAAGCACACAGCCAGGATAACAAAGGAGTGGCTATGGGACAACTCTGTGAATGTCCTTGAGTGGCCCAGCCAGAGCCAAGACTTGAACCCAATCAAACATCTCTGGAGAGATCTGAAAATGGCTGTACACGACCCACCCTATCCAACCTGATGGAGCTTGAGAGGTCCTGCAAAGAAGAATGGAGAAACTGCCCAAAAATAGGTGTGCCAAGCTTGTAGCATCATACTCAAAAAGACTTGAGGCTGTAATTGGTGCCAAAGGTGCTTCAACAAAGTATTGAGCAAAGGCTGTGACTATTTCTGTACATGTTTTTTTATTATTGTTATAAATTTGCAAATATTTCAAACAACCTTCTTTAATGTTGTCATTATGGGGTATTGTTTGTAGAATTTTGAGGAAAATAATGAATTTAATCCATTTTAGAATAAGACTGTAACATAACAAAATGTGGAAAAAGTGAAGCGATGTAAATACTTTCCGGACGCACTGTATAAGGGGGTGTTCTGTTTCAAATGCTGCTTTATGTATTGACATACCTCCTTAGACCCACTCTGTCCAGACAGTTTGGTCACCTGCTGACTTGGCAACATCCACAGGCAGCTTAACTCTTCAGTAAGACGCAGAACTTGAATCCAACGCGATTATACTGTACTTCAGCTGCTTGCAGTACAAAGGATGTTTTTCCAGTCCTTTGAAGTGTAAGAAGACAATGACTATCCTAAGCTCTGTCTCTGTGAATAACTCACAATTACTAAAGAACAAGGAAGAAGTTCAGAGATTCCAGCTAGGAATAAACTCACTAGCCCTAAACAGAAGGGGAGGACATAGGAATATAGCAAAATCACATTGTAAACAGTTCAATACAAGACATAAAAAATACATTAAAGTGCAGAACAGGGAGTGTATCACTAAACAAAACAAAATAAGTGGAGTGGCAACCATTAAAATTCTTTCTTAGCCTTCCTTTCTGTGCAAATAGCGCCAAGAGCAGAACCGAGCACCCATTTCTCTTTAGTGCCTAAAAGTCTAATTTTTACTTGTCTAAGTACTTCTTTCATTTCCCTGTTAAATTCCTTTAATTATTCAGATATTCAAGATATGTAAAAATGATTTAGTATTTACTTTTCCTTGGGTCATGAATTTAATATCAGTGTGTTTAATTAATAATGCTAGAGTAATATACTATCTGTAAAAAGAAAGACTAATGCCCCGTACACACGATAGGATTTTCCGATGGAAAATGTTTTATAGGAGCTTGTTGTCGGAAATTCTGACCGCGTGTAGGCTCCATCGGACATTTTCCATCGGAATTTCCGGCACACAAAATTTGAGAGCTGGTTCTCAAATTTTCCGAGAGCAAAATCCGTTGTCGGAAATTCTGATCGTGTGTACACCATTCCGACGCACAAAGTGCCGCGCATGCTCGGAATCAAGCAGAAGAGCAGCACTGGCTATTGAACTTAATTTTTCTCGGCTCGTTGTACATGTTGTACGTCACCGCGTTCTTGACGTTTGGAATTTTCGACCAAATTGTGTATGCTAGACAAGTTTGAGCCAACATCCGTCGGGGAAAAAAAACATGGATTTTGTTGTCGGAATATCCTATCGTGTGTACAGGGCATTACAGTTCATCGTGGTATAGATGGCACTGCTAAATTTGGAGTAGTGAAATTGAAAACGGCAACAGCTATAAATAAGCAATATAATTTATAAGTTACCATATATACTTGAGTATAGGCCGACCCGAATATAAGCCGAGGCGCCTAATTTTACCACAAAAAACTGGGAAAACGTATTGACTCGAGTATAAGCCTAGGGTGAGAAATTGCGCAGCTACTGTAAGTGGAGAAGAGGGTCAACAATGCCCATTTGCAGCCTCACTGTGCCCATTTGCAGCCATAGGTCCCCCGAACTTCAAACTTGGTAGTTAAGGGTTCCTAGATGCCCCCTATCTGCAGCCAATTTGGGGTCTCTGGACCCAAAGGGTTCCAAAATGACATTGCTGCAGATGGACACAGTTGACCGAATTTGGGGCCCTGTATCTCAAATTTGGATATGTTGTAGTGATGGTTCCACTGGGTTTGCACACCAAATTTGGGGTTCCTAGCACCAAGTGGCCCCAAAGTCGGGTCAGAAAATTTCATTCTCTGCTGCAGAAAAGTGCTTAAATCGAGTATAAGCCAAGGGGGGCACTTTCAGCACAAAAAAATGTCAGCTTATACTCGAGTATATACGGTAGTTTAGCATTATTATATAATTGATTTCATACGTAATAAAAGAAACACATTTAATATGTCTGGGAATCGATTCAAGTATCTGGTTCAGCAGGGCCCGGCCGAATTTCTTTCCGAAAGTTCTCTCAGGTGAAGACACGCAAATCTTGGAATGCAATTCAAGTCACAATGTACATGCAGTTCTCAAACAAGACACATACACATTTCTGCCACTAGGGGAAACTGCAGGGGAAAAGCTCCAGTTTAGTTTGCTTGTGGGCTCCATCTTGTACCCCCTACAGTTGGGTGATTGTTGGGATACAGTAGATCAGGGGTAGGCAACCTCGGCCCTCCAGCTGTTTTAAAACTACAAGTCCCATGAGACATTGCAAGACCCTGGCAATCACAGGCATGACTCCTAGAGGCAGAGGCATGATGGGATTTGTAGTTTCACCACAGCTGGAGGGCCGATGTTGCCTACCCCTGCAGTAGATGATAGTTTCTGTCATCTCAGGCCATAATTGAGAGGTAAGAGGGTAAATTTGTCTGATAAATTAGATTATCTGTTTTATCCTTTAAATGATTCCTATTAATGTTCTTGGCCATCACAGCATAATGTTTTCCTATAGTCTGGTCAGTAAATTGTTTCTTCTTTGCCTCCTCTCAGTAAAATGGTGAGACCAATATCTACAGTTTGGAAACATTTCCACGGTGCAATTTCTGCTGAGAACAAAACTGCAATTTACAGTTATTATAAGAAGAAATATTCTTTTCCAAATGCTACAAGAATGGCAAAACACATCCTGGAATGCCAGAGGTGCCCTAAAGACTTTAAAAAAAAACTTTATGGAATGAAATGATGAGACCAGAATGAAAGTGTGAGGAGCTTTTCCCTCCAGAGTTCTCATTCCAGAAACACTCTTTCTGCTGCTTCTGGATCATCACAAAGTGTTTCTTCACCAGCAGCATCTTCAAGTAAGGAAGTGTTACAAACCACGGCCTCCCAAAAATACACAATCCCTGCATTTATAGATACTATGACACCTGAAAATCAGGAGAATATTTATCAAGCTCTTCATAGAGTAATATATGCTGGGGACTCTCCCCCCTCATTGGCTGAGACAGCAGCGGGAGCCCATTGGCTCGCTCTGCTGTCAATCACAGCCAGTGAGCCAATGAGGAGAGAGCAGGGGAGGCGGGGCAGAGCCACAGCTCTATATATCTTATGGACGCATTGAGCTGCGACTCGGGAGCGAGCATGCAGCGGTGCCCCCAGGGCAAGCCACTTTCTCTGGGGGCACTGCTCGAGAGGGAGGAGCCAGGAGCACCAGCAGGGGACCTGAGAAGAGGAGGATAGGGGCTGCTCTGTGCAAAACTACTGCACAGAGCAGGTAAGTATAACATGTTTGTTATTTATAAGGGACTATATACAAGATTTTAGTAATGAAAAGGGTATCATTAGCAGTAAGCAGCATGGATTCATGAAGAATCATTCTTGCCAAACCAATCTATTAGCCTTTTAAAAGTTTACTGTACAAAGTAAGGTCCATTGGCATGGACCATAGGGTGAGTACATGGATTGAAAACTGGCTACAAGGGCAAGTTCAGAGGGTGGTGATAAATGGGAAGTACTCGGAATGGTCAGGGGTGGGTAGTGGGGTCCCCCAGGGTTCTGTGTTGGGACAAATCCTGTTTAATTTGTTCATAAACGACCTGGAGGATGGGGTAAACAGTTTAATCTCTGTATTTGCGGACGACACTAAGCTAAGCCGGGCAATAACTTCTCCGAAGGATGTGGAAAGCTTGCAAGAAGATCTGAACAAATTAATGTGGTGCACAACTACATGGCAAATGAGGTTTAATGTAGAAAAATTTAAAATAATGCATTTGGGTGGCAAATATTAATGCAATCTATACACTGGGGGGTGAACCTCTGGGGGAATATAGGATGGAAAAAGACCTGGGGGTCCTAGTAGATGATGGGCTCAGCAATGGCATGCAATGCCAAGCTGCTGCTAACAAA
Source organism: Lithobates sylvaticus (assembly GCA_028564925.1). Taxonomy (NCBI): domain Eukaryota; kingdom Metazoa; phylum Chordata; class Amphibia; order Anura; family Ranidae; genus Lithobates; species Lithobates sylvaticus. Next base: position 52,265,819 of record CM053027.1, on the reverse strand, counting down.
GTAAACAGAATATTGGCATACATTAAAAAGGGGGTTAACTCCAGAGATAAAACGATAATTCTCCCGCTCTACAAGACTCTGGTCCGGCCGCACCTAGAGTATGCTGTCCAGTTCTGGGCACCAGTCCTCAGGAAGGATGTACTGAAAATGGAGGGAGTACAAAGAAGGGCAACAAAGCTAATAAAGGGTCTGGAGGATATTAGTTATGAAGAAAGGTTGCGAGCAGTGAACTTATTCTCTCTGGAGAAGAGACGCTTGAGAGGGGATATGATTTTAATTTACAAATACCGTACTGGTGACCCCACAATAGGGATACAACTTTTTTTGTGGAAGGGAGTTTAATAAGACAAATTAGAAGAAAAGAGGTTTAACCTTAAACTGCGTAGAGGGTTCTTTACTGTAAGAGCGGCAAGGATGTGGAATTCCCTTTCACAGGCGGTGGTGGAGCATCGATAGTTTCAAAAAACTATTAGATAAGCACCTGAACGACGGGATATACAATGTAATACTGACATATAATCGCACACATAGGTTGGACTTGATGGACTTGTGTCTTTTTTCAACCTCACCTACTATGTAACTATGTAATTAAAAAATAAAAATAAACCTTTAGTATCACTTTAAATTGTAAAAAGCAAGTTTAGTTTATTAATCAGCTGTACTTTTATTTTAAGCATAATACTTTTATATACACTGCATTTCACCTTTCTAGTGTAACCAAATGACTTTCAATTTGTAAAACTACTCCACACTGATTCTTTTTTTCAATTGTTTCAAAACTTTATCTTTTTTACGGAAAAAAACCAGGGGAAAAAAACTTTTTCCCCATGGCTTCAAAAATATCTGTAAATTTGACAACTCTAGTCAGCATTCAATAACTCAGCGGGAAGATTCCCCCATATCAAGTGTGTGGATGGGGGAATCAGCTGCTTTTTTTTTTTTTTTTTCAACCTACTGGTTGAAGGAACAAAAATCAATAATGTATGGGCTGCCTGAACTGCAGCAGATAAAAAACAGGCGTCCTGTTCTGACAGACAGGGTTGTACTCAGGGCCGTTTTTAAGGCAGGGCAAAAGGGGCAGCTGCCCTGGGCCCTATCGTTGTGGGGCCCAAAGCAGCTGCCTCATACTTGCCAACTATACTGGTTTAAATTCCCTTGTCCCTTGAGGTTTTAGTCCTGTGCTGTGTCCCAATATCTCAATGTGAAGTGATGCTACTAATGCTGCCCAGCTCTGCCCTATTGTTGTGTACAGATGACTCACCTGCAGACCCTGTGTTTACATGTAAATTACCGGCATTCATATGTAAATAGCGGCAGTATTCATATGTAAATAGCGTTGGCCAGCGACATTGATATGTATATCATGCCCCCCTGAGGTCATATCCACAGTAATCTCTAGCAACCAATCAACAAGCAGAAATCATGTGCTGTAACTTCTAGCAACTAATGAGTGAGTCGTAATGTGTGCTGTACCCTCTAGCAACCAGTCAGTTAGTGGTAATGATACACTGTAACCTCTGGCAACCAATCGCAATAGCTGCCTGATCTGATTCAGTAAACTGATTTTGAGTCTAGCTGCTATTTATTGTATGTCTCAGAGAAGGTGGAGAGCAAAACTGCATGGGGGAGGGGCAAGAAAAGTTTTGCCCAGGGTCCAATCAATATTAAAGACGGCCCTGGTTGTACTGTATAAAATAGAGGCGTACATCTCAGAACTGGATGGACAGAAATGCAAATTTTTGGTGGATAAAATAGCTCCCCTATATGTACTTTATCTAGGCAGTGGGGAAAATAATTATTTGATCCTCTGTAGATTTTGTAAGTTTTACGAATTATAAAGAAACTAAGGGTCTATAAGTTTTCTTTTAAGTGTTTATTAAATGATAGAGACGGAATCAACCAAAAAACAGAAAAAAAACACATGATACTAATGTTATAAATTGAGTTGCAGTTCAGTGAGTAAAATAAGTATTTGATCCCCTACCAACCAACAATAATTCCGGGCCCCGCAGACTGGCTACAGTATGGGCTCATGTGGTACACAGATTAGTCCTGTCAATTTAAAAAGGTGCTCCCAACGACAACTGTGTATAAAAGACACCTGTCCACAGAATCTCTTTCTTCCATTCAAACCACCAACATGGGGAAGACCAAGGAGCTGTCAAAGGACGTCAGGGACAAAATTGTAGACCTGCACACGGCTGGATTGGGCTACAAAACCATCAGCAAGAAGTTTGGTGAGAAGAGACAACTGTTGGAGCGATTATTCGCAAATGGAAGAAATACAAAACAACCATCAATTGTCCTCAGTCTAGGGTTGCCACCTCATCCTTTTAAAACTGAACACATATTAATTACACAGGTTCTGTGGCTGATTAAGGTGGTATCTAAACTCACTTGGTGACTTATCTGCATTAAATTAGCCTCAGAATCTGTGTAATTCATATGTGTTCAGGTTTAAAAGGATGAGGTGGCAACCCTACCTCAGTCTGGAGCTCCATGCAAGATTTCATCTCACGAGGTAAGGATGATCATAAGAAAAGGGAGGGATCAGCCCAGCACTACACGGGAGGAGCTTGTGAATGGTCTCAAGGCAGATGGGACCACAGTCACCAAACAAACCATGGGTAACACATAACAACGCCATGGATTCAAATCCTGCAGTGCCCACAAGGCCCCCCTCCTCAAGAAGGCACATACACAGGCCCATCTGAAGTTTGCCAGTGAACATCTAAATGATTCAGAGAAGGATTGAGAGAAAGTGCTGTGGTCGGATGAGACCAAAATTGATCTCTATGGCATTAACTGGAGGAAGAAAAATGCTGACTATGATCCTAAGAACACCATCCCTACAGTCAAGCACGGAGGTGGAAAAATTATGCTCTGGTTTCTCTGCTAAAGGTACAGGCCGACTTTGCCATACTGAGGGGCCAATGGATGGGGCCATGTATTGTAAAATCTTGGATGATCTTCCCTCAGCCAAAACACGATGGGTCTTCCAGCATGACAATGACCCAAAACATACTGCCAAGGCAACAAAGGAGTGGCTCAAGAAGAAGCACATTAAGGTCATGGAGTGGCCTAGCCAGTCTCCAGACCTTAATCCTATAGAAAATGTATGGAGGGAGCTAAAACTTCAAATTGCCAAGTGACAAAGAGGAGGGTGGATTATAAAGTGGACTGGACAAATCTTTGTTCAGGCCTCCTGGTGACATTGTATTGAGAGTGTATATCCAGTATGTTTCTCTTTCGCAAAGATGCTTAAAGCGTTCTGCTCGGGGGAGATCTTTGGATATGGCTTCTGGTATCCAGACCTGAAGAGCAGTGGTGGATTGTTGGTGGAATTCTTTGAAGTGTCTGTGGATGGTTAGATTGTCTTCTCCTTTCTTCACTGTACATCTGTGTTCTCCGAATCTTTTTCGTAGGGTGAGGAAGGTCCGCCCTACATAGAGAAATAAGAAAGGGGTTTTTGAGACTTTTGAGGCACAAGACACATAATAGGAGAAACTATAACATTGTTTAATTGGCATATAAACAAAGCGGAACCATGGTTGGTATGGTGTCAGGATGATTGAAACACATTATTTATATCATTACATTGTAATATAAAATGAAAAAGTTCAACTCACCATAATGCAGAATCAGTGGGAGCCTTGCACGTGTCACTTGCCACGTGACCTGCGACCAGATGGGGATGTCACTTGCCACTATGCCTGCCACTAGATGGGGATGTCACTTGCCACTATGCCTGTCACCAAATGGGGATGTCACTTGCCACGATGCCTGCCACTAGATGGGGATGTCACTTGCCACTATGCCTGTCACCAAATGAGGATGTCACTTGCCACGATGCCTGCTCCGAGATTACAGGAGGAGAGATGGCTGTGAGTACTACCCAGTACAGCCCTAACTGTGTGCCTGGATAGGGGGATCGGCGGGGGCAGCATATAGAGGAGATTAGCTTTCTATATTCCTCCATGCAGACGCTGAATGCTTGGAGGAGGGAGAGGAGGAGAATAAAGCATTCAGCGGCTGCATGGAGGAATAATAGAAAGCTCATATCCTCTATATGCTGCCCCCGCCGATCCCCCTATCCAAATTATTTTACTGCCCCCCCCCCCCAGTTCTCCTTGTGCTCCCCCCCAGTGCTCTCCTCCCCCACCACACTCTCCACTGTCTCCAGCCCCCCCCCCCCCCAGTTCTCTCAACCCCTGTTATTTCTGCCTCCCCTGCTCTCCAGGTCCTTGTCTAGCCCCCACCCCAGTGCTCTCCAGCCCCCCACCCCCCACAGTGCTGTCCAGCCCCCCCCCATGCTCCCCACCCCCCACAGTGGTCTCAAGCCCCCCACCCCCCACAGTGCTGTCCTGCCCCCCACCCCCACAGTGCTGTCCAGCCCCCACCCCAGTGCTCCCCACCCCCCACAGTGCTGTCCAGCCCCCACCCCATTGCTCTCCACCCCCCACAGTGCTCTCCAGCCCCCCAGCCCCCCCCCCCCCCCCATGCTCCCCACCCCCACAGTGGTCTCAAGCCCCCCACAGTGCTGTCCACCCCCCACCCCATTGCTCTCCACCCCCCACAGTGCTCTCCAGCCCCCCACCACCCCCCCGTGCTCCCCACCCCCACAGTGCTGTCCAGCCCCCACCCCAGTGCTCCCCACCCCCCCACAGTGCTGTCCAGCCCCCACCCCATTGCTCTCCACCCCCCACAGTGCTCTCCAGCCCCGCCACCCCTGTTCTTTCTACCCCCGATGCTCTCCAGCTCTCCCCATCATTCTCCAGCCCCCACCCCAGTGCTCTCCACCCCCCACAGTGCTCTTCAGCCCCCCCCCCCATGCTCCCCAGCACCCCGTGCTCCCCACCCCTGTTCTTTCTGCCCCTGGTGCTCTCCGACTCCAGCCCCTCCCCCCACAGTGCTCCCCAGCCCCCCCATGCTCCCCACCCCTGTTCTTTCTGCCCCCAGTGCTCTCCAGCTCTCCCCATCAGTCTCCAGCTCCCACCACAGTGCTCTCCACCCCCCACATTGCTCTCCAGCCCCCTGTGCTCCCCACCCCCACAGTGCTCTCTAGCCCCCCGTGCTCCCCACCCCTCACAGTGCTGTCCAGCCCCCCGTGCTCCCCACCTCTGTTCTGTCTGCCCCCATCAGTCTCCAGCTCTCCCCATCAGTCTCCAGCTCCCACCACAGTGCTCTCCACCCCTCACAGTGCTCTCCAGCCCTCCCATGCTCCCCACCCCCACAGTACTCTCCACACCCCACAGTGCTCTCCAGCCCCCACCCCGTGCTTCCCACCCCCACAGTGCTGTCCGGCCCCCACCCCAGTGCTCCCCACCCCCCACAGTGCTGTCCAGCCCCCACCCCATTGCTCTCCACTCCCCACAGTGCTCTCCAGCCCCCCCACCCCTGTTCTTTCTACCCCCGGTGCTCTCCAGCTCTCCCCATCATTCTCCAGCCCCCACCCCAGTGCTCTCCACCCCCCACAGTGCTCTTCAGCCCCCCCCATGCTCCCCAGCCCCCCGTGCTCCCCACCCTTGTTCTTTCTGCCCCCGGTGCTCCCCGACTCCAGCCCCCCCCCACAGTGCTGTCCAGCCCCCCGTGCTCCCCACCCCTGTTCTTTCTGCCCCCAGTGCTCTCCAGCTCTCCCCATCAGTCTCTAGCTCCCACCACAGTGCTCTCCACCCCCCACATTGCTCTCCAGCCCCCTGTGCTCCCCACCCCTCACAGTGCTGTCCAGCCCCCCCGTGCTCCCCACCCCTCACAGTGCTGTCCAGCCCCCCTGTCAGGGTCCTGGCCGCCCGGTGCGGCCCAGATTGCCTCCATGTAGGCAAACGGTTACCCCCATGCCCTCCAGGCATCAGCGCGGGCGTTGGCGCGCGCCGCGGGCGCGTGCACGCGCGCGACCGCCCGCGGGCGCGCTCCCGTGCGCTAATAGCGGGGGCGCGCGCCCGTGCGCGTGCACGTGCGCGTTTAGCGCTGTTTGGCGCCAGTGCGCCTATTTAAGGATCAGGGCTGCAGCCCTGCGGTGCTGTTCGTCTGCAGCTCTGACCTGAATCTCCTGTTTGAACCTGCCTGAGCCTATCTGTGATCCTTGGAACCCGACCCGGCCTGTCTGACCCCGCTGACCTCTCTACTCCTTGACCCCAGCTTGCCTGACTCTGCTAAAGGACTTACCACCTGTTGCCGAACCTCTGCCTGTCACTTGACCATCCGTCTGCCTGCCGTCTATGCCAATCTGCCTTCCCTGTGACCCGGCCTGTCTGACTACCTCTGCCGTCCGAGTGTGCCTCTCTCCCGCACAGGATCTGCCTCCGCTGCTGCTGCTCCAGAGACTACCTCTCTCTTCGGTCATCCGACCCCGAGCCTGCTGTGCCATCACCTGCAGTTCCTGCCACCTAAAGATCAGCACCAGCATCCTGCTTCATCCTGCACCAGCTGACTCACCGGACGGACACTCCTACTCCGCTGTGCTCACGGGTCCCCTGTTCCCATTCCAGTGGACCCTGAACCAGAGTCGTAAGAGAGGTCCCCTTCCGTCAAGCCAGGCTCGCCACCAGGTACCTTACAGTACGAACAGCCCAGATGACCGAGCCTGCGGAAGGAACCTCGTCCATGCAGGACTTCTGCTCCCACCTTGCAGCCCTCACCCAAGCAGTGAAGTCTCTACAAGAAGGCTATACCAGGCTAGAGGGACAGGTACAGCAGCTTTCCGGTCCTATGGCCGCTGCACCTCCTGCACCACCGGTTCAACCCACGGTTCAGCCTGCAGTTGTGATGCTTCCTCCAGAGCCAAGGGTACCCGTTCCGGAAAGATTCTCAGGAGATCGGTCCAAGTTCCCTGCCTTCCGAGATGCCTGTCAGCTTTATTTTGCACTTCAGCCCAGGACTTTTTCATTGGAAGCCACCAAGGTGGGGTTCGTAGTATCTCTCCTGCAAGGAGAACCTCAATCTTGGGCCCACCGTCTTCTGAGAGTCGATAGTCCACAGATCCAGAATCTTGCTACCTTCTTCCAGGCAATGGAACAACTCTATGATGACCCCCAAAGAACCACTACAGCCGAGACCGCCTTATCCACGCTCCAACAAGGCCGTAGAATGGCCGAGGACTACATCTCCGATTTCAGGCGCTGGAGCGCGGACACTCGGTGGAACGATGCAGCCCTTAGGCATCAATTCCGCACAGGCCTATCTGAGAGTCTGAAGGATGAACTGGCTCGAGTGGGGGTTCCCGAGTCTCTGGAAGACCTGATTACCTTGACCATCCAACTGGACCGCCGGCTCCGGGAACGCCGAGCCGAACGTTCCTCTCAACCGACCCGCCCGGCCTGGATGGTGGCAAGGGCACCAACTCCAGCTACCCGCTATTTTCCTGCACCTGCTTCCGTTCCAGCCAGCCCTGCCTTCGACGGCCCTGAACCAATGCAGATCGGACTTATGCGCTCCACCCTGACTCCTGAGGAGCGTGCCAGGCGCCGGCAGCTGAACCTTTGCCTCTATTGTGGTGGCCCTGGACATTACGTAAACAACTGCCCAGTCAAGATCCGTAAGTGTCTTTCTTCTGTCTCTTCTAAACCTGCACCTTGTCCCAGCAACACCACTCACCTGGCTCTCCCCCTCTCGTTGCAGCTTCAAGGAAAGACAATCCACACCAACGCTATCCTTGACTCCGGAGCATGCAGTTGTTTTATCGATGCCACCTTTGCCAACTTACACGGCCTACCCCTCCGAGAGAAGACCCAGGGACTTTCTGTTTTCTTGGCCGATGGGTCACGCATTAAATCAGGTCAAGTGACCCAAGAGACCTTGCCCCTGCCTGCCACCATCTTGTCCCAGCACCAAGAACTATTGATACTGGATGTAATTTCCTCTCCTCTCTTCCCGGTGATTTTGGGCATGCCATGGTTCCAAGCCCACAACCCTTGCATTAACTGGTCAACAGGACAAGTAAAATTCCAGTCCCCTTACTGCCGTCAGCACTGCCTATCTGAGCCCGCTGGGGCACCCTCTGCTCTGTGTTGCCTGAACTCCGATCAGGACTTGTGCCGGGCCGTGCCCAAAACTTACCACGACTTTCTCGACGTGTTCAGTAAACGAGGGGCAGACTCCCTGCCGCCCCATCGTCCATATGACTGTCCTATCGAGATCCTTCCAGGCGCCGAAATCCCATTCGGTCGCATCTTCCCTTTATCCGAAAAGGAGCAGGAGGCCCTGAAGACTTACATCGCGGAGAACCTCGAAAAAGGGTTTATCCGTCACTCCACTTCCCCAGCAGGCGCAGGGATATTCTTTGTTACCAAAAAGGACCAAACACTCAGGCCTTGTGTGGACTATCGTGAATTAAATAAGGTGACAGTCAAGAACCGATACCCCTTGCCGTTGATACCGGAACTCTTTCAGAAACTACGTACGGCAACTATCTTCTCCAAGCTGGATCTAAGGGGTGCCTACAACCTGGTTCGTATCAGGTCCGGGGATGAATGGAAAACGGCCTTCCGGACCCGCTATGGTCACTATGAATATCTGGTCATGCCGTTCGGCCTCTGCAATGCCCCTGCTACCTTTCAGCACCTGATCAATGATGTCTTTAGAGACTTTCTGGACATTTTCGTAATAGTATACCTCGATGACATTTTAATTTTTTCCAATTCTCTTGAACAGCACCAGGGGCATGTGGGCAGAGTACTACTTCGTCTCCGGCAGCACGGCCTATATGCTAAGGCAGAGAAGTGTCTGTTTGAACAACAAGAGATTCAGTTTCTGGGACTTGAGATTTCCCCAGCAGGGATCAGGATGGATCCCCAGAAGGTGACTGCTGTATTGGACTGGCCGGCACCATCGGACAAGAAGGGCATTCAGCGCTTTATAGGATTTGCAAATTTCTATAGAAAATTTATTAAGGGATTCTCTACCATCGTCAACCCTATTATTCAACTGACAAAGCAGGGTACACGCTTCCAGTGGGGCCCCGAGGCCCAGGAAGCTTTTGAAAAACTTAAGAGACTATTCACCTCTGCCCCCATCCTTAGCCACCCCGACCCTGCCCTCCCATACATTCTGGAAGTCGACGCCTCCGAAGTGGCGCTGGGAGCGGTGGTATCTCAGCGTCAAGGCAGCAAGGATTTGATGCACCCGGTGGGGTTCTTCTCTCGAAAACTAACTCCTGCAGAGAGGAATTACGACGTTGGAGATCGGGAACTCCTGGCCATCAAGGCGGCCCTGGAAGAATGGAGGTACTTGTTGGAGGGCGCAAGTCATCCGGTATTGGTGTATACCGACCACAAAAACCTCGAGTATCTACGGACAGCCAAACGACTGAAGCCTCGACAAGCCCGTTGGGCCTTGTTTTTTTCTAGATTTTGTTTTCATATCACCTACCGCCCAGGATCCAAAAACGTGAAACCAGACGCGCTCTCGCGCATGTTCGACAGTCCAAAAGACACAGCAGCTCCAGATACCATCCTATCACCCGGCAACTTCCTACTCATACAACCAGATTTGCTCTCGCAGATTAAGGAGGCATCTGCAAATGACCCAGCGACCTCAGGGGCTCCCCTGACTCCCAGAGACGGCCTCTTTTGGAAGGGAAGCCAAGTTTTTGTCCCGGAACCTGTCCGGACCAAGGTCCTGAATCTTTGCCATGACCACCCTCTGGCAGGACATTTTGGAGTTCGCAAGACTATCGATCTGGTGCAACGCACCTTCTGGTGGCCAAGTCTGAGAAAGGACTGTAAGGAGTACGTCAACGCCTGCCCTGTCTGTACCCGGAGCAAGACCTCAAGAAGCCGAGCTTGGGGCCTTCTTAAACCTCTTCCCGTACCCGATCGTCCATGGAGGATGATCACCATGGACTTTATAGTTGAACTTCCATGCTCAGAGGGATGCACAGCTATTTTCGTAGTCGTAGACCGGCTGTCTAAGATGGCCCACTTTCTGCCCCTTAAGGGAACCCCGTCCGCTTCCGAAACGGCCCGTGTCTTTATCAGGGAGATAATTAGGTTGCATGGGGTCCCTGCCAGCATAGTCTCCGATAGGGGGGTTCAGTTTACGTCCCGTTTTTGGAGGGCCTTGTGTAAATCCCTGAAAATTGAGTTGGCGCTGTCCTCGGCCTATCATCCCCAAACGAATGGACAGACAGAACGCACAAATCAGACCCTGGAACAGTACCTTAGGTGCTTCACGTCCTTTGTGCAGGACGATTGGGTGTCCCTACTACCCTTAGCCGAGTTTTCATACAACAACGCCAACCACTCAGCCACAGGTCAATCCCCTTTTTTCTCCAACTATGGCTTCCACTTATCCTTTCTCCCTGACTTTCTTCCAGAATCCCCGGTTCCAGCGGTGCAGGATACAGTGACCTTCCTCAACCACAACAATCAGATCCTCCAGGAGACGATAACCAAGGCCCAGGCGGACTGCAAAAGGTTCTTTGACCGGAAAAGAAGGGGAGAACTGGACCTCCAGATTGGAGATCAGGTATGGCTTTCCACTATTAACTTGAAGTTACCTTGCCCCTCCAAGAAACTCGCCCCCAAATTTCTAGGACCCTTCTCTGTGAAAAGGAGGATCAACCAGGTGTCCTACGAACTGTCGTTGCCCACCTCAATGAAAATACATCCGGTGTTTCATGTGGCCCTGTTGAAACCCGCTGTACCCGACCCCTTTCCTGATAGGGGAGCTGGACCTCCTGGTCCTGTTCTTGTTGAGGGCGGTGAAGAATACGAGGTGGAGGCCATTATTGATTGTAGGAGGCGGCAGGGGCAGACACAGTTCTTGGTTAAATGGAAGGGGTACGGGGCTGAGGACAATTCCTGGGAACCCGATAGTAACCTTCATGCCAGAAGACTGATCCGTGCCTTCTTTTCTGCCCACCCAGAGAAGAGAAGTCTTTTGGGCACCCGGAGGTTGCCCCTTGTGGGGGGGCAATGTCAGGGTCCTGGCCGCCCGGTGCGGCCCAGATTGCCTCCATGTAGGCAAACGGTTACCCCCATGCCCTCCAGGCATCAGCGCGGGCGTTGGCGCGCGCCGCGGGCGCGTGCACGCGCGCGACCGGCCCGCGGGCGCGCTCCCGTGCGCTAATAGCGGGGGCGCGCGCCCGTGCGCGTGCACGTGCGCGTTTAGCGCTGTTTGGCGCCAGTGCGCCTATTTAAGGATCAGGGCTGCAGCCCTGCGGTGCTGTTCGTCTGCAGCTCTGACCTGAATCTCCTGTTTGAACCTGCCTGAGCCTATCTGTGATCCTTGGAACCCGACCCGGCCTGTCTGACCCCGCTGACCTCTCTACTCCTTGACCCCAGCTTGCCTGACTCTGCTAAAGGACTTACCACCTGTTGCCGAACCTCTGCCTGTCACTTGACCATCCGTCTGCCTGCCGTCTATGCCTATCTGCCTTCCCTGTGACCCGGCCTGTCTGACTACCTCTGCCGTCCGAGTGTGCCTCTCTCCCGCACAGGATCTGCCTCCGCTGCTGCTGCTCCAGAGACTACCTCTCTCTTCGGTCATCCGACCCCGAGCCTGCTGTGCCATCACCTGCAGTTCCTGCCACCTAAAGATCAGCACCAGCATCCTGCTTCATCCTGCACCAGCTGACTCACCGGACGGACACTCCTACTCCGCTGTGCTCACGGGTCCCCTGTTCCCATTCCAGTGGACCCTGAACCAGAGTCGTAAGAGAGGTCCCCTTCCGTCAAGCCAGGCTCGCCACCAGGTACCTTACACCCCCGTGCTCCCCACCCCTGTTCTGTCTGCCCCCAGTGCTCTCCAGCTCTCCCCATCAGTCTCCAGATCCCACCACAGTGCTCTCCACCCTCCACAGTGCTCTCCAGCCCCACCCCCACAGTGCTCTCCACCCCCCACAGTGCTCTCCAGCCCCCCCCGTGCTCCCCACCCCCACACTCCAGCCCCCACCCCAGTGCTCTTCAGCACCCCCGTGTATATATATATATATATATGTATAAAGCCCTATGTGATTTCATATCTGTCTTTTCTGTATATAATACACTCAAATGTGCTTTAAAATGTGTGGTTTTCCCTTTCATGAACCAGAAAATAATGCCTGCCACCAGATAGAGTTGTCACTTGCCACTCTGCCTGCTACTGTATGCCTGCCACCAGATAGAGATGTCACTTGCCACTCTGCCTGCCACAAGATGGGGATGTCACTTGCCACTATGCCTGCCACCAGATGGAGATGTCACTTGCCACTCTGCCTGCCACCAGATGGGGATGTTACATGTCACGCTGCCTGCTAGCAGAATGGGGATTGCCACAGTTACCTGACTGCCACCCAAAAAATAGCACTTTGTTATTAATTAATTTACATGTAAAATCAAGCATTGCAGAGTACTTGCAGCCACCGCACCGCTGACATTACTTGTCTCCTCGGCGGCCCGGCAGCAGAGGCGCCACGGCCCAGTGTTGGGCCTCAGGCCACAGGTTGGAGACCTCTGCTGTGTGATGTGAGACCTCTGAGTAAATAAGATTGGACCAATACATGTGAATGGTACCAGTATATACATACAGTATTCATGAACTATAAACCAACACCCATTATCACCTGCAAAAGTGAAAAGCGTAGTACATACAAAGTGAAGGGAATAATATATCACATAAAGAGAAAAGAAAGTTAAAAAAAAAAAGTGAAAAATCGCATGAAAATCATGCAATACCCCAAAGGGGAAAGGGTGAAGAAAAACAAGGTGGTGTGTCGTCTTGGTGATGGAGAGGAAATCACATAGAGAAGGCCATACGGGCAGGACATACAGTAAATAAAGAACTCTAATGAGCAGGTATAGAAATCCTCTAGTTTGTAGGTTTTTCCTTTCGTTGTAAACTGTTTGAACGCTTAAGGTACATGTTTACATGTGAGACATTTGAGTTTCCGGCATTGAAACATGCCTTTGAAGTTGGAGAAGGTTAAAGCGGAGTTCCGCCAACTTTTTTTTTTTTAAAAGTCAGCAGCTACAAATACTGCAGCTGCTGACTTTTAAAATATGGACACTTTCTTGTCTAGGGCGACTGCGATGTCGACACCTGAAGCCGATCTGTCCCTCGGCTCTCGGGTGCTGCCGCCGCCATCTTGCGGCTTCACTTCATGGTTCCCTACTGCACATTCGTGAATCGCACTGCGCGTTCCTACTGGTCCCTGCTGTCTCCTGGGACCTGTGTGTCTCCAAGAAGACAGCGGGGGGAGGGGGAGTGGCGTAGATACCTGCGGGTGGCTTGGGTATCTATGCCCGGAAGTGGAAGCAAAATACCTGTATTAGACAGGGGGAGGATTCCGAAAAGCAGAAGTTCCATTTTTGTGGGGAACTCCGCTTTAAGAGGGGACTGATGTGTTTTTTTAGAGGCTTAATTTTGTTGGGGGCAATCATACTCTTGATGTTGCGGGCTTCCTGTATGTAATTTTGGGGTCGTTTGTGATGGTGTTTTTCAGGTGGGGGTCTTCCATGAGTATTCACCAGTGTTTCTGGAAGATGCGTTCCATTCTTTTGTGTTGGGTTTGAAACTGGGTAATGAATCTGAATGATTGAGACTGTGTATGGTTGATATTTTGATTGCTGGAGTCTGGGTGGTCCGTCAGGAAAGAGGAAAATGCATTTGGTATCAGCAGAGGTGGGTGCCCTTTTTCTTGTAATTTTGTATGTAATAGTTGGCTCTGTTCTACATAATCTTCCTCGCGGATGCAATTGTGTCGAAGGCAGCAAAACTGGCTTTTTGTGATATTGGAGATCGATCTTGGGTGATGACAGCTTTAGAAGTGGAGGAAAGAATTGCCAGCCGTGAGTTTGATGTAATTTTTTGCGAATATAGTTGTGTCTGTGTGGCATAGTTTCAGGTCAAGGAAAGCTAAGTTGTATGGCTCACAGACCGATGTGAAGGATAAGCCAAGGGTGTTGGAGTTACAATAACAGACAAAGTCTTCAACCATTGTTCTTGTGCCGTTCCAGATGATAACGATATTATCTATCTATCTCCCGAAAAAGATGATATTCTTGGAGAATGGATTATTGTTACAGATTGATTGATGCTCCCATAGGCCCATGGCTAGGTTGCATAGGCCCATGGCTAGGTTGCCATAGGCCAATGGCTAGGTTGGCATAGCTGGGGGGAAAATCTCCTTGATGACTGCTGTCCGACTCTCCGGCCCACAGACCCGGAGCTCTAGATGCCACCGGCGTGGCCGGCAATGTGGGAAACCAAGGACCACAAACTTCCCCGAGATAGACGCCATGGCGTGATTGTACCATATGCTGATTTGATCTACTTTTCTGTTAGTAAAATCACAAATAAATACATGCTTTTACCCTATGCTACACTTAGGCTGCATTCACACCTGAGCGTAGCTTTTCAGGCAGGCGTTTTTTTTACTGCGTTTTGCCGCAAATTTTGTCAATGTAAAATGTAAAAAGAAGAAAAACGCCCAAATCTGCCCGATTCGAGCGACAAAAAAGGGTCCGGAACTTGTTTGAGCTTCAGGCGTAGGGCTTCAGGCGTTTTGGAGTGGAGATGTGAACCATCTTCATAGAGAATAATGTATTTTTTCCCCTCTAGCATTTTGTAGCTTCAGGCGACAAAACGCTCAGGTGTGAATGCAGCCTTAGACCGGCACTGCTTGTTTCCCAATCTTGTCTCCACAGAGCTACTTCTTCTCTGCTAGCTGGCTGCCTGTCAACACCTGTGACATTTTACATGGACATTCTTTATGATAGATAGACTTTCTAAGCCTGGATTGCCCCTTCTCTACCCTTATCCTCCTCTCAACTGCTGATGTTGTGCATGCGCCACCCCACTTGTACCCGTACCCCTGCCAGTCATCTGCCTGCATCATTCCCCCTAGTGCTCACCCCATATCCCCACCAAAAAAAAAAGCCGGCGGTTTACTAATTGAAAATAAAAACAAGAATGAAGATAAAGGTCTAAAGGAGCTCAATGTGCCATCAGAACCAGTGCATGCATGTGCAGCTTATTTTAAATATTGGATATACAATGTTTTCACAGATCAAAATAATTGCTGAAAGTCCTAATTGTTTTTTGGCATAACTTTTCAATGTCCCTCCTCCTAAAACCAGAACAAAAATGTAACCCAGAAGGAGAATAAAACATTGGATAATTAAATGTAACTATTGATTTACAGAAGAGAAGAGTGTTAATTTCAGTTGGTTTTAGCAGATGGATGACAAGTATTTATAAAAAAGCAGAGGCTCTGTTCCTCTACAATAGGGAAAGACACCATCTGCTATCAGGCACATTTTGTTGCTTAGATAAAGACAGACGAAGTTAAGAGTGTAACTACTGGAATTGCCGGAGGAAGAGGGAATGCTGTAGGTGTCTATTTCCTGTACAGTGTGTGTCATTTATTCTATAATTCCAAAGGCACTCATCGTTCCCTGTTTAATAGAGAAATACAATGTGCAAAAGGTAAGAAAGTAGTGTAAGAAAAAGTTACAGGGTCCTGATGCAAAATTTAAAGACCAACTATAAGAATTAGAAAAAAAAATCTATCTTTGCAGTGGGCACTGCCCAATTTAAATGCCCATTATGTCTAGGGGCTAATCGAACAGGAATTATTACTTACCCTTTCCTCCAATCTAGCACTGCACTCTTTTCCCTCAGCTTTGGTCTGTGGATGGTCTCTTGGTGTTATCATGTGCAATGCAGGGCTATTAACCCTGCATTGTTTGTGGTGGGAGCATAGGTGTGCTCAGCCTATTGCATTAGGGTGTGCACCCCAAATCTCAAACACACATACCTTTCCCTGTCCCCTCAGCTGCATAGGGTAGTGAATGAATGGGAAGTGCTCTGTGCTGAGCGGCTTCCTGTTCATTCAAACTGAAGCATAATAAACACACTTTACTATGCTTCGGTTATGAGTGTGTTCACTGTGTTCATTTAGAAAATGAAGGGGCTGGTAAATTACATATTTACTAGCCCCTTACCCATAGCTCCCAACTGTCCCTGATTTGGAGAAACTGTCCCTGATTTGGAGCAATGTCCCTCTGTCCCTCATTCCACCTCATTTGTCCCTCATTTTGGTCTGATCTATATCTATATATATAGTTGTATATAAAATGCACTTTTTATGTTTCAAAAAGTGTTTCCCAGTGCTAAACCTTTCATCCAATTTCTAAATTGCTGCATTTGTACATTTTAAAAGCCAATATAAAGAAATAGTGGTGGTAAAAAAAAAAAAGTCCTTTTTTTGGGGGGGTTAATTCTCCTTTAAGGGGGTGTGGCAGGGGGCGTGCCCTATGCCTACATACATTTGTTAGTATGTGTCCCTCATTCCCATCTCAAAATGTTGGGAGCTATGCCTTACCCCACTCTCCATTCTGAAAAATCCCCCACAGCAGCCAAGGGAAGATGAGAGGAGGAAAGCCAGCAGCAATGTAGAGGGGTGCAAGATGGGGGAAGCCCAGGCACACCTGGCACACTCCCTGCAGATGCCTATTGGTGGGAGCAAACGTGGTGGCCTACTCTCATTATTATAGGGTAAGGGGAGTCTAGTAAGGGAATTGGTCTGTTAGAGCAGTGTTTCTCAACTCCAGTCCCGTTTTGACTTGAACGCCCCCCTCGTATGTCCCCTCTATCCTATTCTTGTAAATCAGTGTTTCTCAACTCCAGTCCTCAAGGCGCCCCAACAGTTCATGTTTTCAGGAGTTCCATTATTTTGCACAGGTGATTTGATCCTTGATCCTTGAGCCTTAGTAATGACCACAGCTGTTTCATCTGAGGGAAATCCTGAAAACATGACCTGTTGGGGTGCCTTGAGGACTGGAGTTGAGAAACACTGCATTAGAGATTCTGTACATTGCCTTGAGAGAGGATGGTAGCCTAATTGGACACTGAACTCTCAAGACACTTTGGCAGCCATCTTGGGTGAGATAACCTTTTAAAGAGGGAACCCATGTTATTTTGGCATGCTTCTGGCAAGTGAGTGGTAGGGAGAGGAACCTGCTAATGAGGGACAGTGCTTAGCACATTGTCAGGTTCCAGACAAGGATAGCTCAGGGAAGGCTCCTTCTTCACTTCATACACATTGTGCTAAGCACTGTCCCTCATTAGCAGGTCACCCAAATCGTCCTCTCCGCTCTTCTCAAGACCTCCTACTCTCAAGCTCTCTCGTCTCCTCCTCCCATGCTCATCTCCAGGATTTCTCCAGCGCCTCTCCCATCCTCTGGAACTCGTTACCTCTACCGGTCCGGCTATCCCTACTATACCTTCAGGCGATCCCTGAAAAATCATCTCTTTATGAAAGCCTATCACGTCTCCAACTAATCTTCTACCACTTCCATCAGCTCATTCCCCAGTTACAAGCTTTTGTACCACCTGCCCCACCCTATTAGATTGTAAGCTCTTCTGAGCAGGGCCCTCTTAGTCCTCTTGTATTTTATTGTATTATAACTGTATTGTCTCCTTTTTATATTGTAAAGCGCTACATAAACTGTTGGCGCTATATAAATCCTGAATAATAATATACTCCAGTAAGTGGCGTGAAGGAACAGAGCCAGTGCAGACTGCAGAAACATTCTCTGTCCAAGAAGGGACACTACCCCTGGAAATGGAGGCCATCCTCGGGTATCATATCCTGTAAACACTGAGATTGTATATTATCTGGATTGCTTACATCAGTTCTGAAGATCAGTTTATATGTTGCTGCAAACAAACTATGTCAGATTTTTATAAAAAACATCAATATGCTATAAAATGTGTACAAATATTTTCTCTCAATACAAGGTACTTAATTCAGCTCCCGCCTATATGCAACCAGGGTCATGAGTGGCTTAGAGAAGAGGCTGTGGGCATACCTCCCAACTTTTTGAGATGGGAATGAGGGACACCTATCAGCAAAAGTATGTAGGCATAGGACACACCCCTGGCCTCACCCTCTTTAAAGGAGAATTATACAAAAAAATTATTAGTTAAACCCACAAGTGCTTTTTTTACCCCTACTATTCATTTATATTGGCTTTTGAAATTTACAAATGAAACAAAAATGAAGTGCATTTTATATATGTGACAGACTCACCCGGGACAGAGGCTTTTGGAGGGGACTCAATGCCAGCCTCTTGCCTACCGATCATGGGCCCTGGCATTTGGGGGAACGGTGCTCTTTGTGAGAAGGTTTTCTTGGATTTGCCCAAAGACTATTCTTGGTTGTTAATTCTGAACAATAGATGATCATTGAAAGAGCTGATCACATTGACCTCCTGAGACGGACTGTCTGTTCACCTGGGCTGCCTTAAGTGCTGTGTTAATTAACATGCTAATTATAAAGCTGTCTGCTAAGTGTTTACTAGAGGGGAGGGGGGAGTATCCAGGAGCCAGCCCTACCTCATTATCTAACCCCTTGTGTTAAAAGTGTATAAAAAGACTGTATTCTGGTTCTAATAAAGAGTCCATGTCAGCAGTGAAACTAGTCTCGTCTTGTTTTGTGCTTGGGAACTTTTGGCAATATAGTGTATATACAGGATCTCACAAAAGTGAGTACACCCCTCACATCACCCCTCACCCCTTTATATTTCAATATTTTTATTGAGGTAAGTACAAAACAATGAACATATGTTTCACAAGTAACCAGGTTACCTTCAATCTAACATATAAACGTTTTAACAGTGCATTTACATAGTGCTTAATATGTATCAGGAAATAGAAACATATAAATAACATCTTCATAGAAGCTACCCAAGCCCTTAAGTAGGGTATGGTACTCGCTGACGTTTGCAAAGAAGTAACATTCAGATATTACAGTACCAGGGGAAAGAGTAGGGAGGTTTCAGGGCTACCAGAGGCCCCTGTTTAGAATTCCAGGGTTAGTTTTCTGTCCCTACTTTTGCAAGGCTTCCTGCCTTACCTGCAACGTTTTATTCAAGTGTATCAGTAACCAGTTTATGTGAATTATATCATCAGATAACATAAAATAAAAACAAAGAAGTAACAAAGAGAGAGGAGAGAGGCAGCAGAAGGAAAGAAAGGAAAGGAGAAAGAGAGAAGACGGAGGGGGAGAGAAGAAGAGGGGGGGGGGGGGGGAGGGGGAGGATCACCTGGAGTTCCTCCTTAGGTGGAGATGTGCTCGATTCAAGGATCCCAGGTCTTGTTAAACATCCCTGCTTTGTTATGGAGAGTATAAGTAAGTTTGTCATTAATCATGATCCAATTGAGTTTGCTTTTAACTTGGTCTAGAGGTATGCGTGAATGTTTCCAATTTCTCGCAATCGTTATTCTTGCCGCCAGAAAGATATAGGTTATAAGTTTCAGTGATTTTTTTTGGGGACCTCATCTGGTAATTTGTGAAAGAGTGCACTCTCTGGGGACCGACGAACATTGACACCTGTAACTGAGTTAATCAAATTATATATTCTGATCCAGAAACTGACGACCAATGGGCATTGCCACCAGACATGGTACCCATCTGTCCACACTGTCAAAAGCAATTAGGTGAGGAAGAGGGGTGCATTTTTGCTATTCTTGTGGGGACTAAGTACCACCGCAGCAATGTTTTATAGTTTGCTTCAATAAGGGTGGTATTAATAGAAATTTTCGACAATCGGTGGGCAATATCCTGCCAATCTGACATTTCAAGGGAGAGGCTCAGGTCTCTCTCCCATTGAGTAATGTAGGTTAATTTAGTGTCAGGTTCAGTGATGGAAGAATAAATGGCAGAGATCCGTCCTTTTTGATTGCTTCTGTTTTGACAGGTCACTTCTAGAGTGCTAAGAGTGACGGGTCCACCCCCCTTTTTAAGTTTGGAGGTGACAAATGAGGAAATTTGATTGTATCTAAAAACCTCGGTGGAAGGCATTGAAAAGCTATCCTTGAAATATTTAATCGAGTGCATTTGATTGCCACTAAGGAAGTCTCCAATTCTTAATAGTCCTTTGTTAAGCCACCATTGAAATTGTTGTGGGGCGAGGCCAGGAGGAAATTCTGGGTTACAGAATATGGGTGCTAGAGGTGTATGATGTGATGCAAGGGACGCTCTGTGTCGTATCCTATCCCAAACCGCTAGAGAGTGTGATAATGTGGGACATAAAATAGGTGGGCGTTTTCGGTTGGGAAGCCACATCAGGGCTCCTATCGCAGTTGGGTGGCACGCAAGTGCCTCTACGTAAACCCATAGGGGGCCGAACCTCTGGCCGTTGTGTGGGTGAGTTGGGCTATCTGTGCTGAGTGATAATATGCTTGTAGGTTGGGAAGGCCAAGTCCTCCCATAGGTCTAGGTGTGTAAAGTGTTTTCTTTTGTATCCGTGATTTTTTTATTACCCCATATGAAACGTAGGACTTCCGTTTGTATGTGTTGCATGTCTCCCCTCGGAATTGACACTGGTAATGTCCGAAAATAGTACAGGAGTCTGGGTAAAAAGGTCATTTTTATCTAATTAATTCTGCCAAACCAGGAAAGGGAATATTCAGACCAAGCGCGAAGATCTTCTTTAAATTTTTTGAATAAAGGGGGGTAATTGGCTTTATACAATGTAGCAATTGAAGGGGTCAGTTGTATTCCCAGATATGGGAGGGAGTGGGACGCCCATTTAAAGCTGTATAAGTTTTGGAGGAGCTGTACTTCAGTAGGAAGTAAAGAGATATTAAGTGCTAGGGTTTTTTGTGTATTCAGGGTCAGGCCTGAAAGTAATGAGAAACGATGTAGTAGGGATAAAAGTTCTGGGAGTGAGGTCTGGGGTTTGGTGATGTACATAAGAACATCATCTGCAAATAATGCACATTTGTGTTCTTGTTGACCACATTGGAAACCATGAATGTTGGGGTGGGAACGAATGGCCATTGCCAGGGGCTCTATCGCCAGGGCAAATAGTAGGGGAGAGAGTGGGCAACCTTGTCTAGTACCTCGTTGGACAGGGAATATAGATGATTTATGGCGGAGAGCTATAAAGCGTTTTAATCAGTGAGAGAAATGTAGAACCGAATCCCATGGTTTCAAGGGTGACAAAGAGGTAGTCCCAATTCATTCAAAAGCTTTGTTAAGATCTAGTGATAGTAGTAGAAGTTCCCGGTCAGGGAGATTATCCCAATTGGAGCGTGCTGCTGAGATCAGGGCGATGGATCTGCAAATTTGATCCAAGGTCTGACGTCCTGCAATAAACCCCGATTGGTCTTTATGTATATAGTGTTCCAAAAAGGAATTAATTCGGAGAGCTAAAATCTTTGTTAGAATCTTTAGATCACAGTTGATTAATGATATTGGGTGGTAATTGCGTACATCAGTGGAATCTTTATTAGGTTTGGGGATTACGCTGATGTAAGCCTTGTTGTCATCAGATGGGACCGTTCCCCCATCCCTCAGGGAATTTAAATAAAGAGTCAGGTGTGGGACCAGTTGCGCAGAAATTTTTTTATAGTAAATGTTGGGAAGTCCATCCGGACCCGGAGACTTATGAAGTGAGAGAGATTTGATAGCGTCAGTGACCTCCTCACTTGTAAATGGTTAGTCCACTAATTCTTTATGGTCATCGGGGATGACCGGAAGGGGGAGAGTCCCCAGAAATTCCCTGATGGACGGGGGAGCTACGACCTGTAGTTTCTTGTACCGGTCGGCATAGAACCCATAAAATTAATCGAGAACTTTTTGGGGGTTCTGTGAGAGGTGACCTCCAGATAGCCTTATTTTAGGGAGTGTATGATGGGAATGTTTGGGGGTGAGTTTGTGTGCCAGTAGGGATCCGGGGCGATCCTGCCATGTAGAGAATTTGTGGTTCGTCCATCTTAGCTGTTTCTCGGCCCGTGTAGTAAGGCATATGTTTAATTCCAATCGGGAGTGTTCTAGTTTCTTAAATAGGTTGGGAGAAGGGGAAAGTTTATGCTGTTTGGTTAAAGATTCAAACTCTCTAGTCTTGGCAGAAATCAATTCAGTACGAGCCTTCTTTAATCTGGAGGCTAATTGAATAAATGAGCCCCTTATAGTGGCTTTGTGTGCAGCCCAATTTGTGGCAGGGGATGTGTCCCCTGGGATATTGTTTTCAAAGAAGGTTTGTATATGGCTTGATATCTCTATGCAGTGAGATTCGTCACTAAGGAGAGATTAATTTAGTCGCCAATGGTATCCTGTAGTTTTATTACTAAGGTCTGTTAATTGGACCATAATCGGGTCATGATCTGACCATGGAATTGATGAAATTTTCGCTGACCTCAACTTTGGTATCAGCCCCGAGGGGAGAAGTATGTGATCTATGCGGGAGTAGTGTCCATGTGCCCTTGAGTAATGGGAGTAATCCCTAGCGGTAGGATTGGCCTCTCGCCAAGCATCCACCAGATCATATTGGTGTAGTATCTGTGCGAATTCGCGACTTTGTCTGGGGGGGGGATCGGAGACCTGAAGTGTGTGATTTGTC
Source organism: Lithobates sylvaticus (assembly GCA_028564925.1). Taxonomy (NCBI): domain Eukaryota; kingdom Metazoa; phylum Chordata; class Amphibia; order Anura; family Ranidae; genus Lithobates; species Lithobates sylvaticus. The sequence goes on along the minus strand of CM053027.1, from coordinate 52,243,488 downwards.
CTTAATTAGATCTAACGCTAGGTTAGAATCGCCTGCCAAAACTACCACACCCTCTAATTCGGGTTCTAGGAGTTTTAAAAGGGCGTGAAAAAAGGCGGTTTGGTTTGTATTGGGGGCGTAGTATACTAGAATGGTGACTAAAGTTTCACCTAAATGGCCTTTCACTAGGAGATAGCGGCCTTCTTTATCTTTGATGGTTTTGATCTCTGTGAATGGTATATGTCTAGAGAAGCAGAGGGCTACCCCCCTCTTCTCTGAAGCATCCGCAAAAAAACAGAGAGGGTATTCTCTATGAAGGTAGCGGGGGGTAAATGAGGAAGTGAAATTTGTCTCTTGGAGAGCTACAATGTCAGCCCCCAGAGACCTATAATGTGTGAAGGCCTTGATTCGCTTGGCCGGCGATCCAAAACCTTGGACATTATGGGAAAGCAGGTGGATGTTATGAGGTGTAACTGTTATAGGAGACATGGGAAACATTCAAGAACAATTATATGCAGACTCACCCTTCGGTCCGTTGAATTCGGAGGCCGGGTGTATGCAGGGCTGGTGCAAGGATTCTTGACACCCTAGGCAAAACCTAATTTTACCACCGCCCCCTTGGCTCCACCCCCTGATTCCACCCCTTTGCCATGCCCATGCTCCACCTTTTTAATGAAGCACCCATCAAATGCAGCCTCACCAGCGCCCATCAAATGCAGCCTAACCAGCGCCCATCAATAACAGCCTACCAGCGCCCATCAATAACAGCCTACCAGCGCCCATCAATGCAGCCTCACCAGCGCCCATCAAATGCAGCCTAACCAGCGCCCATCAATGCAGCCTCACCAGCGCCCATCAATAACAGCCTCACCAGCGCCCATCAATGCAGCCTCACCAGCGCCCATCAATGCAGCCTCACCAGCGCCCATCAATGCAGCCTCACCAGCGCCCATCAATGCAGCCTCACCTGCGCCCATCAATAGCCTACCAGCGCCCATCAATGCAGCCTACCAGTGCCCATCAATGAATGTTTTCTTGCTTCCATTCATTCAGGAGTCGGGACACAGCCACAGTCCTCTGTTGCCGCTGATGCTGAGACTTAGTTGATTGCTGCAGAGAGAAGAGAGTAGATACACCAGTGGCTGGGTGCCCTAGGCAGCAGTGCGCCCTAGGCGGCTGCCTAGTTTGCCTAGTGGTAGCACCGGCCCTGGGTGTATGGAGGAATTGTCCAGGTGACCCTCGGGAAGGAACAGCGGTAGAGAAGATTTAATATTAGGTTTAAGGAAGGAGAGAGAAGGGGAGGGTTTGGAAGTAGCAGAGAGAGTAACAGTAGTAGAAATGAAAAGAGAGGAAGAAGGAAAATAAAAATAAAAAAAATAAAATAATAAAACCAAGCGGTCGGACCAGGGGACTCCTGGTGCCGAGTGACATATTTTAAACATGCTACTAAAAAGACTTACAGACAGTATCCAATTAAAGTGTCCCAGGGATAAACCCTGGGTGTGAAGGAGTCTCCACCAAAAAACAGTAATGGGAAGAGTCCTTCAAGTAGGGAGTGCACATGGCCATCCCCCAGCAACAGTAAAAAACTAGTAATCAAAAATAAGAAAAGCACATATGTATCTAGAAAACATTTTTGGCCCCGACGTCTTGCCCTAAAATGTTGATAGGGTCGTTTAGCCAAATATGTTTGATAGATTACATGATGGGTAAGGCAGCAAAAAAAATGCAAGAAAAAGTGCAAAAACTTAATGGCCGGTTCGAGTGTTCCTAGCCAAATAAAACATAAGTGTTTTGCTTCAGCAAAGTTCGACCGCCCTGTGTGGCGCCTAATGTCCTTCTCAAGGGACCACTGAGAAGACACCACGGCGGGTTTGAGTCAGTTCAGCGAAGAAAAGACCATTCTCTTAGGGTGCACGGGATGTCGAGGTAAACTTCTTGGTCGACTTTGATGACCACAAAGGGGAAAGCGGAGGAGGAGGGGATTCCCTGGATCCAGATTGATTCCGTGGGGATGGGTCGTGGGATATGAATCCCAATTTCAGTAAGATCATTTCACCTTCAGTGAACGATGACAAAGAGTACGATTTGCTGTTGAAAGAAAATTGGAGACGAAAAGGATAGTTCCATCTGTAGCGAATGTTGCGTTGGGTCAGTGGCGCTAGTAAAGGTTTGAGCGATCGCCTCTTTTGGATCGTGGCCTGTGAGATATCAGCAAATATTTGGATCTTGATGCCATCTATTTCTAGGTCTGGGTTTTCACAGGCATGACGCATCACTGCTTCTTTAATCTTGAAAACGTGCGGCTTCACAATCACATCTCTGGGGGGGCCATCAGGTTTGGGGGATGTCAAAGCTCTATGGATTCGATCAATTTCCATATGGATCTCGTCTATGTCAGGTACAGCAGCTTGCATCAGAGATTGTGTTATGGAGGTAATATCTTTTATGTTTTCCGGTATACCACGAATACGGAAGTTGTAGCGTCTTGCGCGATTCTCAAGGTCGTCAATCTTTGAGTATGCGTCCTCAAGTCGATCTTGTAAATCAGTAATCATATTTGAGTTTTGGGATACTCTATGGACCGTGTCGTCCATCTTGGATTCGATACTACTCAATCTGTTACCCATTTCCTGGAAATCTTGTTTTATATCAGAAGCTAATTTTTCGGTAGCTTTAGATAGTTCTCTTTGAAGCAGGTCAGCAAAACGTGCTAATAAGATTGGGTCTCCTGAGTATTGTCCTTGTGCAGAGGAAACAGCAGGGGATTCAGCATTACAATCTGATACAGACTCCTGGCTGCTGGGCTGCCTGTATATGGCTTCTGCTATCTCCCTATCCAGGAGGGAAGATGTCTGTGACTCCAAGCTAGGTGATATGGCTGCAGTCTGTGAGGGAGACAGTGCAGGGGGGCTGGGTGGTAGGCAGTCCGTGTTTGTCAGCTCACCTTTGTTTGGAGAGGGTCTTGTGGGGCACAGTGCCGGGTATTCAGCCTCATAGCTCTTTGAGGCATGTTTCTGAGGAGGAGGTGGTTGCTTCCCCTTCCCTGAGGCCTGCATGCCTCGTGTGTGATGGCCGGTCGCCATCTTGGATTCCTGGAGTGCAGCGCGGGTCGAGATCCGGGAGCCGGTTTGAGGCTGGCTTCCCGGTTTCTATGGCATCCGGAGTGTGCCTGGACCCTTCCGCAGGGGGGTCAGGCTATCGCTGGGTTCGGGTGAGGTGTGGGGCCGCTGTTTATGGCTGATGTTGCCGGGGGATGAGCGGAGCAGATCAGGTGAACATCCGCTCCGTCCGGCCGCGCATGCGCACCTCACCCTCACCCCTTTAGATCAAATAATTGATGTCTGCCCTGGGGTACAAAGGCTTCACCAATTCCAACTGTTTCTCCATCGTTGTCTTCCTCTTTATTTTAATATGACCTTGTGCTCCCTATTGAATTAAACATTTTTGTTTTGACAAATACATGGCTGTCTTTTACTTCAAAAAGGACAGTTTGTTTGTGAGTAGGCAGGTACATTTCAAAAATACAATGTCAAATTAACAAGGGACACCGACATTGTTGTATCTTTGAGGTTAAAAAATACAAGATAATAATGGTGTTGTGGTAACTTGACACACAAAAAAAAAAAAACAAGAACTAAAAAAAAAAATTTCTGGAGATCACTAGAAAAAAATATATATTATTCTGGAGATCACTAGAAAAAAAATAATATATTATTCTGGAGATCACTAGAAAAATTAAGAAATACGTTTGTCAGAACTGTGAATATCACCAGCAAAGCAGCTTCATTATTATACCAATAAAGAAGAAGAGAATGCGCTGCATTGAGAGATTTCATAATTTGCAGCGCCACAAATGTTAATTCTCCATTACGAACGCTAGTTTTACAAGACCAAGCGCTTCCGGCTCGTCCTTGATTCCGAGCATGCGTGTTTGTACTTTGGACTTTTGTCCGATGGACTTGTGTACACGCGATCGGAAAGTCCAACAACACACATTTGTTGGCGGAAAATTTGAGAACATGCTAGCCAAAATTTGTTGGCGGAAAGTCTGACAACAATTGTCCGATGGAGCTTACACATGGTCGAACTTACCGTCAACAACCTCACATCCAACATTTTCCGTCGGAAAGTCCAAACATGTGTACGGGGCTTAAGAATGACAATTGCGCGGTCATGCGACACTGTTCCCAAATACATTTTTATAATTTTCTCCCCACAAATAGAGCTTTCTTTTGGTGGTATTTGATCACCACTGGGTTATTTTACATTTTTTTTGCTAAACAACTTAAAAAAGACCAAAATGTTGGAAAAAAAGGGGGGTTTCTTAGTTTCTGGTATAAAATTTGGTTTTCTCCTTCACTGATGGGCACTGATAAGGTGGCACTAATGGGCACTGATAGGCATCACTAATATGCAGCACTAATAGGTGGCACTGATATGCAGCACTGAAGGGCACTGATAGGTGGCACTGATGGGCACTAATAGGCGGCACTGATGGGCACGAATAGATGGCACTGATGGGCACTAGTAGATGGCACTGATAGGCAGCACTGATGAGGAGGCACTGACAGGCATTACTGATGGGCACTGATTGGCATCTGTGATGGGCACTGACAGGCATTGCTGATGGGTACTGAGTGGCCTTTTTGATGGGCACTGATTGGCATCTGATGGGCACTGATTGACATCTGATGTGCACTCATTTATGTCTGTGATGGGCACCTCTGATGGGGGCTGCACTGATAATCAATACGCTGATTATCAACGCAGACCCCCCCACGTCAGGAGAGCCGCTGATCGGCTCTCCTCTACCCGCGCCTTGTCAGCGCGAACTGAGGAAAGCCAATTACCGGCACTTCCTGGTTACCACTGTGATCACATGGTAAAGAGCCTACTTCATAGGGTCTTTACCAAGATGGGAGATGCGGTGTGACAGAGTGACACACTGCAACACCAATCGCCGTGCTGCCCCCCAGTCAGGATAACGGAGCCACATTGCAGACGTCAATCCACTATAGGCCGGTAGGGAAGTGGTTAAGGTGTACCCGTAGGTACAATGAATATCCTCCAAATGTGCAATAGCCGATGATGTCAATGGCATATATCCAGTGATGCTCTGCAATTAGGGCACACAGAGGGATGTATTTACTAAATGTAAATAGACTGTGCACTCTCTGCAAGTGCAATTGCTCCAGAGCTTGGTATATGACTTCCATCATCCAATAATGTGCAAGCAAAAATGCTGTTTTTTTTTTTTTTCCCCTTGCTCATGATTGGGTATTCTTTGCAAAGTGGAGCTTTATCTCATTTACTAAGCTCTGGAGGAAATACACTTTTAGAGTGCAATTGCACTTGCAAAGTGCACAGTCTATTTGCCTTTAGTAAATCAAGCCCATCATTGCGGTCCGACCATTCAAATGGCCGAATCTAGAAGGAGGATTAGGTGAAGATGGAAGCATCAGCAGTGTTGGTCAGCTTACTTTAAAAAAGTAATTAGTTAAGTTACAAATTACTTCTCCCAAAAAGTAATTGTGTTAGTAACTCAGCTACTACATTGGAAAAGTAATTAGTTACACAGCAAAGTAACCGTGACTTTTTTTTAAATATTCTATACGTGTAACTAAGGGGCGGGTCTAGTATTACTGTAAGCAAGGGGCGCATTTATTATTATTATTGTTATATATCGTGTAACCAAGGGGCTGCTCTATTATTACTCTAACCAAGGGGCAGATCTGTTATAGTGTGTAAGCAAGGGGCGGGTCTATTATTATTATATCGTGTAAGGGGCGGATGGCTACAGAAGAGGGCGAATGTTAAATTAATGGGCAGAGCTCAATATATAACAATAATAATAAATGTGCCCCTTGGTTACAGTAATACTAGACCTGCCCCTTAGTTACACGATAGACGCCCCTTGCAGAGTAGCACGAGCATCGGGAGCGTACGGCATCGCCTCTTACAATTACATGTTAACTGCGCCTGCGCGGTGTAGAGTTCACTCAGAGCTGTTTAGGTTCGGCAATTTTCGTAAGCCCTGTAGTCCTTTGTACTGCGCAAGCGCTGCGCCTGTGCAGTTCAGGGGGTCCTTATCCGACGGGGGAACTTTTTCGACAGGACACCGGAATTACACTACTGCCATCTAGCGGCGGTAGATGTAATTGCGGTAACGCCGCCCAAGTAATGGGAACTGCATTACCATGAGTGGAAAAGTAATCAGTTAGATTACCCGTTACCCTCTAAAGTAACTGCGTTAAGTAACTCCGTTTATTTTAGCTCAGTTACTTACATCACTGAGCATCAGTGACAGCATGCTGCTGGAGGGCTTAATTTGAAATATAAGTTTGTCAAAATGCCAGCATAAACCTACAGGGATGGGGGGTGCAGGGTAAATATATACTGTATATATTTTTTTTCTGAGTTTACTACTGCTTTAATGTGGCCATAGATAGCCAGTGATTACAGGCAATGCTTGCTCCAGTCTTCCATTTATTGGTCCCATTCATGACCCCTCAGAGGGCAATAATAAAAACCTCAGGCTTCACTTCCAATGTTTGTCTGTGTTTCTCTTATGCTTTTATTATTTTTGAGGCTAAAGCCCATAACACATTAAATAATTTAGCTTTTAAGACAGATGTGCCTGCCATATAGGCACTAACTTTATAGCATCTTTGAAATTGTTAGTGGCCTCATGTTGCCTAGAAAATCCACATATCATAATGCTAACAGATGCATCACTTTTATAGCTGATGGGTTCTGCCTAATAATAACCAACCTGAAATCACTCATGTAGCAATTTTGTAATGACCCTATCAGGTTTAGTACACATTTAATTCAAAAGGCAAAATTGTGTATCATTTATCAAGTGCCTCCTCCACAAGCAGCTATTATAACTGTGACATAGTGTACTTTTGGTGACTTGAACTCTTTTGAACAATTTTTTATCTTGTACTATTTTTATAATGGGCTTCAATCTTTCTAAACATACATCTGGTGAAGGTTTCTGGCCCAGGTTCGGTTATTTAAAGCAGTGTTTCTTAACTCCAGTCCTCAAGGTGCCCCCAGCAGGTCATGTTTTCAGGATTTCCCTGAGCTGTGGTAATTACTAAGGCAGTGAAACTGATCAAATCACCTGTGCAAAATAACAGAACTCCTGAAAACATGACCTGTTAGGGCGCCTTGAGGGCTGGAGTTGAGTAAGGGCTCTTTCACGGTCCGTATGTCCGTTCTGCATCCTTCCGTTTTCAGATGCAAAATGGGCATACATGTATCCCTATGGGATAGCGGGTGTCAGCGGATGAACATCCGCTGACACCCGATCTCGTCCGTGCCCGCTATGGTCCGGAGGAAAACCCTATTTTTTCATCCGTCTGCAGAGCGGATCGCATGACGACGGACTCTACGGTCCGTCGTCACCCGATCTACCATAGGGGAGAGCGGCGCTGTGACAGGTCCGTCCCTGCACAGTGTGCAGAGACTGACCTGTCATCTTCCTGCACAGCGGAGATCGTTCCGGCGATCACCGATGAGCAAGCGGCTATCCACGGGGCGGATCTGCACTGATCCGCCCCGTGTAAAAGAGCCCAAACACTGATATAAAGTAGAGGATAGAGGAGGCGACATACGAGGGGCGTTCAAGTCAAAATGGGACTTTTGAGTTTAAAAAGTGGAAACTTCATTTATTTTTAGACATATTCCCCTGCTACATTTATACACTTATCCCAGCATTTTACTAATGCCTGGAAAGCTTTGGCATAGAAAGATTTGTCAGTACACCTGAACCATCCTAGGACAGCCTGCTTCACCTCGTCATCAGAAAAACTTGGCTCTTTTCACAACAGGTTATGTGTCGATTATCCAAGATCAGGCGTTCCACTCACTGAATGTTCACAGGAATGACTGCTGTGGTCTGGGAACCACCATGGCTGGGAACGGACTTACGGCCATCTTTGAAACGTGTACAACATTCAAATGTCTTACTGTGGCTGAGCGTCTCATCACCGTACTGTGCTTGAAGCCTTCTGTAGATATCTGTGGGTCTTATGCCTTCATTCACAAGAAATGTCGTCACCATACACTGTCCCATGCACGCACTAAAGAAGCGTACACACAATCGGACTTTCCGATGGGAAATGTTTGATGTCAGGCTGTTGGCGGAAAGTCTGACCGTGTGTACGCTCCATCGGACAATTGTTGTTGGACTTTCCGCCAACAAATGTTGGCTAGCAGGTTTTCAAATTTTCCGCTAACAAATGTGTGTTGTCGGATTTTCCGATTGTGTGTACACAAGTCTGTCAGACAAAAGTCTGTCGGACAAAAGTCCAAAGTACAAACACGCATGCTCAGAAGCAGAAGCGGTCGTTCTTGTAAACTAGCGTTTGTAATGGAGAATTAACATTCGTGACGTGGCAAATTATGAAATCTCCATATACAGCGCATAATTCTCTTCTTCTTTAACCACTTCAGCCCCGGACTAATTGGCAGCCAAAGGACCAGGCCCCTTTTTGCGATTCGGCACTGCGTCGCTTTAACTGACAATTGCACGGTCGTGTGACGTGGCTCCAAAACAAAATTGGCGTCCTTTTTTTCCCACAAATAGAGCTTTCTTTTGGTGGTATTTGATCGCCCCTGCGGTTTTTATTTTTTGCGCTATAAACAAAAATAGAGCGACAATTTGGAAAACAATGCAATATTTTTTGCTTTTTGCTATAATAAATATCCCCAAAAAATATATATAAAAATTTTTTTTTTCCTCAGTTTAGGCCGATACGTATTCTTCTACATATTTTTGGTAAAAAAAATCGCAATTAGCGATTATTGATTGGTTTGCGCAAAAGTTATAGCGTTTACAAAATAGGGGATAGTTTTATAGCATTTTTTTTTATTAATATTTTTTTTTTTACTAGTAATGGCGGCGATCAGCGATTTTTATTGTGACTGCGACATTATGGCGGACACATCGGACATTTTTGACACATTTTTGGGACCATTGTCATTTATACAGCAATCAATGCTATTTAAATGCATTGATTCCTGTATAAATGACAGTTGTAGTGAAGGGGTTAACCACTAGGGGGAGGGGAGGGGTTATGGGCTGTGACGTGTGTGTTTTTTTTTTACATTGGGGCGGGCTGATGTCTGACGTCATTGATCGGCTTTCCCGATGACCGGGAACAGTCAATCAATGACAGGCAGAGTAGGAAGCGCGGGGAGTAGTTTGTTTACACATACCTCTCCCCGTTCTTCAGCTCCGCTGGTCCCGCGGCCGGGGTCACGGAGCTCCCGACCGGGTCGCGAGCGCGCCGCTGGCGGCGCTCGCGCGACCCACAGGCAGGCAAATGCACGATCACGTTTATATACGTGATTTTGCCTGCCCGTGCCATTCTGCTGACGTATATATGCAGTGGGCGGTCGGGAAGCGGTTAATGGGATAATAATGAAGCTGCTTTGCTGGTGATACTAATGGAGTTATTCCAAACAAATTTTCAAAGGCTTTTTTTTTCTAGTGATTACAAGAATAATATTATTATGTTTGTTTTTTTTTTTTATTTATTTGGGCAAGTTACCACAACACCATTATCCTGTAGTTTTGAAGATCAAAGATAAAACTACCGTATGTTGATGTCCCTTGTTAATTTTACATTGTATTTTTTTAAATGTAACTGCCTACTCCCAAACTGTCATTTGAAGTAAAACACATAGCCAAGTATTATTCTACACAATTTTTTTTATTGTGCATTAAAAAAAGAAAACAAATAAAATTAGACATGCTATCTGTCAATAGAACTTAACCAAAAAGTGCATTCTATGCATCCAAAAATATAGAAAATATACCAAATCAAATCATTATTCATCCAAAAAAATAATGTCAAAGCAACAACACCAAGGCCAATAATAAATAACACGTTATGTCCTCTGATTCCGCAACATGGCTGGTTGACTTACGGCCATTCAGAAACGAACTGAAAAGCACGAACTGAAAAGTGGGAAATGAAAAGCGCGAATCAACACTCACCAAACTTCTACTAACAAGAAATTAGCAAGAAATTAGAAAAACAACGTAGTACGTCAAGTATGGCACTACGTTCGTAATTGTTGGCCAACAATTGTGTGCCGTATATATGCACCGCCCTTCAGACAAAATTCCACGGTTTTGTTGTCGGAAAGTCTGATCGTGTGCACGAGGTATTACACTGTTGTGTGCCATCTTGATTAACGGTCTTTGAACTGACCCACGACATATGCTCTGCCTATCAGTAATAGGACACACTTGCCTCTTACTACTGTGTGTAGTAACACCACGCTAGCATCCCTTTTCATACCTGTAAAATTAAAAGTCCATGTTTGACTTGAACGCCCATCCTAGATTAGAACACCTGTCAGTTTTTAATGCTGTCTGTGCCCCTGGTAAGGAGATTCACCTTGTTTACCATCATCATCGAAAGTGAAAGTAAAAGAAAATCACAAATTTTGGCAAATCTGCCAGCATGTCTTTGGAGTGTGGGAGAAAGCCAGAGTACCCAGGGGATACTCGTGCAAGTACGGGGAGAACATGCAAACTCCATGAGCATAGTGTCCTGGCCAAGATATGAAGCAAGAACCCCAGTACTGCAAGGCATAATCACTTAGCAACTGTGATTCTGTGGGGATGAAGCCCTTTTCCCCATCAACATGGGGACATCCTCCCCATGTTGAGGGCATGTGGCCTGGTACGGTTCAGGAGGGGGGGCGCTCTCTTGTCCCCCCTCTTTTCCTGCGGCCTGCCAGGTTGCATGCTCGGATAAGGGTCCGGTATGGATTTTTGGGGGGACCCCCACGCCATTTTTTTTTTACATTTTGGCGCGGGGTTCCCCTTAATATCCATTCCAGACCCAAAGGGCCTGGTAATGGACTGTGGGGGGAATCCCATGCCGTGTTTATCAATGAACTTTTATGTGTATTGCCGGGACCGACAATTCATTATAGCCGAGTACTTTTAGATTATTTTTTTCCTAGAATGTCATTTTGCTCTCGGACTGTTCTAAACACGGGAAACATGCGTCACTTTACAGGCATACTATAGACACCCCCCAACTACGAAATTTAAAGGAATATTTCACTTTTATTGTTTCACATTAAGCATTATTAAAATCACTGCTCCTGTCAGTTTTTAAAACTTTTTTTTTGCATTCTTACATGTCCCCTGGTGCAGGACCCAGGTCCCCAAACACTTTTTATGACAATAACTTGCATATAAGCCTTTAAAATTAGCACAATCTTTCATGTTCGTGTCCCATAGACTTTAACGGTGTTCGCGTGTTCGAACAAATGTTTTGGCTGTTCGCATGTTCTGCTGCAAACCAAACCGGGGGTGTTTGGCTCATCCCTAAACGATACTTGAACAAAAAATAGCTGCCTGGTCAAGTTGGCAGAAAGACACCTTTTACTATACAAGTTCCACAAAAAAGCCTGGTTACAATATGCCCAACACCACATTGACATGCTTCATTGGGCTTTTCTGTGGGATTGGCTCAGTAAAGGTTTCCTTCTGGCAGCTCAACTATGCAGCTCTTTTTTGTTCAAGTATCGTTGAATTGTGCTCCTTTAAAAACAACCACACCGTCTTTTTGGAGAGCAGCCTGTATTTCTCCTGAGGTTACCTGTGGGTTTTTCTTTGTATCCTGATCATTTTTTTCCACCAGTTGTGGCTGCAATCTTTCTTGGTCTACCTGACCTTGGCTTGGTATCAAAAGAGCCCCAAATTTTCCACTTCTTAATAAGGGATTAAACAGTACTGACTGGCATATTCAAGGCTTTGGGTATCTTTTTATATCCTTTTCCATCTTTACAAAGTTCCATTACTTTGTTACGCAGGTCTTTTGACTATTCTTTTCTACCTCCTCATGGCTCAATGTCTAGCCTGATTAGGGCATCCAAGTGAGAGCTAACAAACTCATTAACTATTTATACACAGAGACGAATTGTGATTTAAAAAGCCACAAATGTGAGAAATTAACCTTTTAATTGCCATTTTAACCTGTGTGTGCCACCTTCTGTGTCTGTACTAAGGCCAAACATTCCAGGGTATGTAAACTTTTTATCAGGACCATTTGGGTGATTTCTGTTATCATTATAATTTAAAAAGGATCCAAAAAAACTATTTGATAATATATGGCTTCATGTGATCACTATCCTTTAATAAATAATGGAAAATTCCTATCAGAAGACTTACCGTAATTTTCCTTTCCTGATGGACTCCATGGCAGCAACGTGTGGGTTTAGTCCCGCCTTCATTACCCTATAGGACACTACTCCCATAAATCTTTGCTCCCTACCCACGGCCGTGTTCGGTAACTAGCCTACTCCAGCCATTTGGGAGGGAACTCCTGCTGCCATGGAGTCCATCAGGAAAGGAAAATTACGGTAAGCATTCTGATAGGAATGTTCCATTTTCCTGACAGACTCCATGGCAGCAACGTGTGGGAAATAACTCGCCAAACACACCCGGGTGGGCAAAATGCTGAACAAAAAGATTTATTTAACGCTGTCAACCGACAGAACTTTAAAACCAAAATTAACAGAAGATAAGGATGCAGGTTCAACACAATAATGGGTCATGAAAGTATGGCTTGAAGACCAAGAAGCTGCCCTGCAGATTACTTCAGGCGCCACGTGACGAGAGGCTGCCCATGATGTGGAAAGACTCCTGGTAGAGTGTGCCGTCACCGCCTCAGGAGGAGCCAAGCCCTTCTCTCTGTAAGCCCATTGGATGGCCTGGACCACCCACGCAGCAATGGATCTAACTGAAGCTTTAGAGCCTTTATTCTTTCCGTGGAACAAAACGAAGAGAGAGTCAGTCTGACGAAAAGGAAGCTGTAACATCCAGATATTCTTTTAGAGTAACTCCCATATCAAGAGGATGTGGATCCGAACTCCCGGCAGACATGAAGGTAGGCAGAGAGATCTCCTGGTTTTCATGAAAAACAGTGGTAACTTTGGGATTTGTTCCCAGCATTGGAATAAGGACCACTCTATCCGGGAAAAAGGTAAAGAAAGGTTCCTTTGAGCCTAGAGATTGAATCTCTGAAATTTTCTTCGCCGACGTTATGACCACCAGGAAAGAGGTTTTAAGGGTTAATTCCTTCACCGATAGTGATTTGTTGAGTTGAGCAAAGAAATCCAAAACCAGTGGAAGATCCCATTTGGGAAATCTAGGTTTCCTCTGTGGCCTAAGCCTGACTGCTCCTTTGAAAAACTGTTGGACCAGAGGATGATTGGCCCATGTGACTCCAGAGAATGCTGAAATAGCAGATATTTGAACACGCAGGGAACTAACAGAAAGGGAGATATCCAATCCTGACTGTAAGAAACTTAAAACGTCTTGAACTGCCAAGGTATCGCAGGAACTAGACCTGGAAGCCATGTGACTAGTAAACTTAGGCGCAGGTGATCCGGACAGGGATGCAACCTCGAACCCTGAGACAGTCTGGTCTGGATGGTAACAGAATCGGATCCTTGACACTGAGGAGCGTCAGAAGTGGAAACCAAGGCCTGTTGGGCCAATAGGGGATTATTGCAATCACCTCTGCTGTCTCTGATCTGAGGAACTGGAGGATGACAGGGATTGGAGGAAAGGCGTAAGCCTTGAGGAACCACCATTTCTCCGTCAGGGCGTCTACCCCGTAGGCTTGAGGATCTCTGTACCTTGAATAGTACTTTGCTATTTTTTGTTGCAGGGGGAGGCAAACAAGTCGACCTCTGGGGAGAGCCCCAGCGTTAGGATCCAACCGAATACCTCCTCGTGGAGAGACCACTCGTTGTTGTCTAGAGATATTCGGGAGAGGAAGTCTGCCTGGACGTTCTGAACCCCTGGAACATATGTCGCAGTCAGATCCTTCAGATTCCTCTGGGCTCAAGACATGATCGGTTCCACTTCCTGGAGAAGGGAAAGACTTCGGGTACCCCCCTGCCTTCTGATGTATGCCACTGCTGTGGTATTGTCTAATCTGAGTTGGACCGAGGCTCCTGGGATCAGGTGACGGAAAGCCAGAAGAGCCTGGAAGGCTGCCCTCAACTCCAGGATGTTTGATACTGTCCTTCTGGAGGGAAGATGCCATGTGCCCTGAGCTACTTCCATCAGGCAGTGGGCGCCCCATCCCCTGTTGCTGGCATCTGATGTTATAGTTACCCATGAGATGGGAAGGATGGAGTGGCAGTTGCAAAGATTCTCCCGTTGAAGCCACCACGGAAGGGAGTTTTTTTCATGGATGAAGTACTCCGAATCATCTGATCTTTGTTGCCTGTCCACTGCTGAAGGAAGCCCTTCTGAAAGGGCCTCATCCTCCACTGCGCCTATCTCACCATCGGAATAGTTGCGACCATGGTGCCTATAATTCTCAGGCACTGGAGAGCATGAAGATAGGAAGCCGCTAGAGCCGGACGGATTCTGTCCCTTACCACTGAGATTTTTTCCTCTGGTAACGAGATGGTGCCTCTGACTGTATCGAACAGAGCCCCTAAGAACACTAGGGACTGTGACGGGACCAACTGGCTCTTCTCCAAATTCAGTATCCACCCAAACTCCTGTAGAGTGGAGATACCTTGCCTTCTGTGAATTAGGAGCTGTTCCTTGTCTTGTGCCAATAGTAGGAGGTTGTCTAAATAGTGATGTAAACGAACCCTCTTGGTTCTCAGAAGAGCTACCACTGCCAACAGATTTTTTGAAAACACACGCGGAGAAGTTGATATCCCGAAGGGAAGGCACGTGAATTGAAAATGGAGCTTGCCTACTGAGAAGCGGAGGAATTGTTGGTAGTTTTCTGCAATGGGAACGTGAAAATAGGCATCCTTGAGATCTATGGAGATCATCAAATCTCCTGATTGGACGGATTGTTGAATTGTGGACAACATTTCCATTTTGAACCTTTCTTTTTTGATAAAGGTGTGTAGGTGGGTCAGGTCTATGACCGGCCTCAAGGCCCCGCTCTTTTTCTGGACCAAAAAGAGGGGCGAGTAGATCCCCTTGCCTCGCTGGTCGACTGGAACATGGATAACAGCGCCTTGAACCAATAAAGATTCTATGTAAGTTAGAAGGATTTGTCTTTTTTTCTTCTGTAGCCGGAAGAGAAGTAGGAACCCACCTGAGCCTGGGGGTATCCCTGAAGGTCCAAGCATGACCTGAGGAGACCGCGTTGATGGTCCAAAAATCTTGGATCGAGGCCGCCCAGACATGACGAAAGTGGAAAAGACGAGCCCCCACCCAACCTGTCTGAGCGGGCCCAATCTCAAAAGGATTTGGTCGGCTCCCTCTCTCCCTTTGAATCACTTTTTGATGATTTCTTAAAAGACGATTGGACCTGGAAAATTCCCGGGTGGGTCTATAACTGCGAGCCTCCCTGGCTCGTTCCTGGTACTGCCTTCTTGGGAAAGATTTTCTGTGACCTTGAGGACGTCGGTCTTGGGGAAGGAACCCTGACTTCCCACCAGTGGCCCGGGTAATTGCCTCATCCAACTTGTTACAACAGAGAGGACCCTTCAAAAGGGATTCGGCACCAGACTTGTTTTGAGGCTGGGTCAGCCAACCAGGGACGAAGCCACAGCGCCCGCTTGGCAGTGACGGAAGAAAGCATTACCCGAGCCGCCAGGCGTATGATGTCAATAGAGGCTTCCCCAAGAAAGGCTGACGCAACCCTTAACTCCTGAATAGGCGAGCTTCTGGCTGTATCTTCCGAGATGCCTCTTAGTGTCTCGTCTACGCTATCTGTCCATACTTCCATTGCTTTAGACATAGCGGCTAGGGATGAGCCGAACACCCCCCTGTTCGGTTCGCACCAGAACCTGCAAACAGACCTAAAGCTCGTGCAAACTTTAGAACCCTATTAAAGTCTATGGGACTCGAACGTTCAAAATCAAAAGTGCTAATTTTAAAGGCTAATATGCATGTTATTGTCATAAAAAGTGTTTGGGGACCTGGGTCCTGCCCCAGGGGACATGTATCAATGCAATTTTTTTTTTTTTAAACTGCAGTTTTTTCAGGAGCAGTGATTTTAATAATGCGTAATGTGAAACAATAAAAGTGTAATATTCCTTTAAATTTCGTACCTTGGGGGTGTGTATAGTATGCCTGTGAAGGGGCGCATGTTTCCCGTGCTTAGAACGGTCCCTGCACAAAGTGTCATTTTTGCAGGAAAAAAAGCTATTTAAAATCACTCGCGGCTAATGAATTGCCCGTTCCCGTAACACAGAGAACAGTCATTCATTGAAAGTCATTGATAAAAAAAAAGTCATTGATAAAAAATAAAATAAAATAAAAAATAAAAAAGCGTGGGGGTTCCCCCAAATTCAATTACCAGGCCCTTCAGGTCAGCTATGGATATTAAGGGGAACCCCGCTTCAAATTAAAAAAAAAAAAATGACGTAGGGGTCCCCCTAAATATCCATACCAGACCCTTCACAGGCATACTAAAGACACCCCCCATGTACGAAATTTAAAGGAATATTACAGCTTTAATGTTTCACTTTAAGCATTAATAAAATCACTGCTCCTGAAAAAACAGCAGTTTTTAAAATAAAGATTTGCATTGATACATGTCCCCTGGGGCAGGACCCAGGTCTCCAAACACTTTTTATGACAATAACTTGCATATAGGCTTTTAAAATTAGCACTTAAGATTTCTCCCATAGACTTTTCAAATTTGCCGCGAACACCCCAAATTGTTTGCCGTTCGCTGAACAGGCGAACAGGTAATGTTCGAGTCGAACATAAGTTCGACTCGAACTCAAAGCTCATCCCTAATAGCGGCCACGGCTAGAGCTGGTTTACAGGCCATGCCTGCTGTTAGGTACACCCTCTTCAGGTCTGCATCAATCCGACGGTCCAACACATCGTTAAAGGATACCGTATCCTCTAAGGGAAGCGTCACATGTTTCACCAGCCTCATGACAGCTGCATCTACCAATGGAGCAGACTCCAAGTGCTTCACTTCTTCCTCCTTGAAAGGATAGAGTTTCGAGATTTTGGAAAGCATGGAGTTTTTCTTCTCCACCTTGCCCCATTCGTCTGTGACGATCTCGCCAAGCTCAGCAATAAAAGGGAAATTGACACACTCCTTCTTTAATTGTTTAAAGAATTTTCTTTGTTTGGAGGGAGCAGCCACTGGGTCTTCCCAATTTAGCGTTTCTCTAATGGCCCTAACCAAGGGCGGGAGCAGAGCAAAATCAAATCCCACAGGAGGGCTATCTTCATCAAAGTCACTGTCGGATATGGCAACCGAAGGGTGGCTCTGCACCGAGGATTCCCAAGTATCCTGCAAATGAGTCTCCCTCCCTGGAGAACGAGTAGGCTCTGCCGGAGGCGCACAGGAATGGTCATCCATATTTCTGAGCGACTCCTTAACAACCCTTTCCACCAGTGATTTAAGTTGTTGGTCCGTATCTCCTCTTTCTTTAGAAGCTTTGGTAAAACAGAGATCGCATAAAGATTTTCCTGCAGGAATTTGACTTCTACATCCCCAGCAGGAATTAGCAGAGCGGCTGGAGTGTGAACGTTCCTCACTAGGGTGTCCTGATCTTGAGGAAGAACCGTAATGTTTTGATTTGGAAGAGGATTGCCGGTGATGCGACTTGGAGGAGTCGCTTCCTCTGTGGGAGCTGCGATGTTGATCTGATCTGGAAGGGCTGAGGAAAAAAACAAAAGACAGAGACCACAAACAAACAAGACATCAGGTGATAGTTAAAAAACCAGCCACACACCCCCACCAATTACCGGCTCATCAGGTAGAAAAAACATATTCCCAATACCTTTTATGAGAGGGCTGGCCACAGACAGGCAGTGGGGAATCCATGTCCTCAGCGATATCCATCTGCGCTGAGAATGATAAAAGATCAATGTAAGGGACAGGAAAGACACATCTAACCTGTCCCAGAAAAGCCACTTACCAGTAGCTGCAAACACAGGGGCCTGGGGAAGTCACTGAAATAGCCTGCAAGCATTCCCAAGGCCTGCAGGCTAATTCCCCAGTTTAAATAGCGCGCCCCCGTGACGTCAGCGCTGTCTCCGTGCGCATGCGCAAGTAGCAGCAATTTGCCGCCATCGCGCATGCGCAAAACCAAGCCTCGATCTCGTACCGCGCTCGCGCATGTGCAGAACGGCCGAAAATCGAAACCGGAAGTAATACGGCGGCTGGAACGCAGGAGGAACCAGCCGCCATGCCTGCAAAACCAAACACACATGCAAAAAACAAACAAATGAACACAGCACAGGAGATAAAAACACAAACTGCTGCCATGATAAAATCGATACTCTCACCACTCCACCAGGATCGACCAGGCCGAAGGTAAGACCGGACTTATCCAGGGCAAAAACATGACATGGACATGGGCTTCTTCCTAGCGCCTCTTCCACTGCCCACTCCATACCCTGCTAATAGCTAGGGCTTAGCGGAGTAATGCGACTATCCAGACCCAGAGTCGCAGATCGGCCGACCAAGATCGTGGGGAAAACCGTCTTCAGGTAGAAAGACCACCACTAGGTCCTTCGGAGGAGGACAAAAAAAGAACACGGCCGTGGTTAGGGAGCAAAGATTTATGGGAGTAGTGTCCTATAGGGTAATGGAGGCGGGACTAAACCCACACGTTGCTGCCATGGAGTCTGTCAGGAAAAACATTTTTTTGCATGATCAGTCATATTTTTAATATAAATGCCAAAATTTCACAATTTCTGCCAGGGTATGCAAACGTTTGAGCACAACTAATATAGGAAAAGACAAACTGCGCTCGAAAAAAAAAAAAAAAAAAAAAATTATTAATTTATATAATTATAAGCCTAAATAAATCTATAGGCTGCGGCTCAAGTGGGATACACACACATAAACTAGGAAAAACAAATGAAGAGCTGCGCCAAATACATAAATACACCGTGCGGAGGATGCTGGACTTTCTTCACTAGTTCTCCCAACGTTGTGCCTTCCTCATCGGATCTCGCCACACACTGCTTATTCCCTGGGGACGATTGTCCTGGATCCAGTCCCTGATCTGGGATGATTGGAGAATTACGCTATGAGCGGATTTTTTTCCTTTGCCTCTTATATGGAATCCTATTGAGCAAGTGGAAGTTCAATGTCCTACAAGTTTAAGCGGTCTATGCTGTGGATTGGGAGATAGCGAAGCCAAGGATACTCATAGCAGATGCCGATTGGTTCATAGCAAATCTTTAATTGCTTTGCCATCTGGTAAGCATTTAGTGATTGAGGGTGTCGGGCACTTGTGTTTCACCATTATACATGCAAGTCACCGAGGTGCACTATCTGAATCACGTTTGGATGTGTGGAATACTATCTTCATCACCTTGCCAGAGGACTTTTAAAAATCATTTTTTTTTGGAGCATATGCTTTTATTTTATGTATTTGAGTATATGACCTTTTTTGAATAATTTCACTATATTCAAGTGTTGTAAGTTGAATAGGATTCGTATCCCTAAACATTGTGGACATCAATGCACTGGAAGTGTGTTCAGCCCCTCCATTTGTTTCATTTGGCACAGCTCTTTATTATTTACAAATACTTAATTAATAAAAAGATTATTTTTTAAAACAATTATGTTCAATCATGAATGTGAGTCCACATCAATATGATATCAACTGCCGATAGTAATATATCTATAGAAAACGTTCATTCACAGGATTGAAAGTAGCAAAGTCCACGTTGGTTGATCTTGCATAAACACCCTGGTGACTCCACACAAATAAGATAAAGTGAAGAACTGCCCAACCACCGAGATAAGGTTGCGCTTACCGGATGGCGAAGCGTAAGGAGAGTTTGGATCTAACTCATCAGCAGCCTAACGTATGCTGGGGATCCTTGTATCTCACAGGGACAAGACCTCACACTCAGAATGCCACTAGATATTCCGCTAGACAGTTTAGACTGGCAGTATATGGCTCAAAGAGAAAAGAGACTGCCCATAGTATAAAACCATTCAAGCATTTTAATAGATAAAATAAATACACTTATAAAAATGTTTGCATTAATCAAATCAATAAAATCAAAGCCAGCTGGCAATTTCGGGAGCCCGTCCTCCCCTCGTGTAGCGTGGTGGCGTCACTGCGTGCCCTCCCAGACGCGTTTTGTCATAGATGACGTTATCAATGGGGAACGGGCGACGCAGCGACGCAGCGACGCACCACCATTTTATAAGACCAGACCTCGTTCTGAGACGCTAGGGTCTGGCTAACAACGCCATATTGGTTATGGGCATTGTATCCCTAGTCCAGTGTTTCTCAGCTCCAGTCCTCAAGGCGCCCCAACAGGTCATGTTTTCAGGCTTTCCATTATTTTGCACAGGTGATTTGATCAGTTTCACCGCCTTAATAATTACCACAGCTGTTTCATCTGAGGGAAATCCTGAAAACATGACCTGTTGGGGCGCCTTGAGGACTGGAGTTGAGAAACACTGCCCTAGTCTGTATAATGAACATCACGGGCAGAAGTCTATAACTTATTGAAAGAAACCACAAAAAACAAGGATTGTGGATTATAATTTATTGGTTCCACTATCCTATGTGGATTTATCTTTCCCTCACTTACCTATTCCGGTTGTTTATAGCCCAGAATGTTTACAAACAAATGGCTCAATTAGAATTCCACCTATTAGGCATGTATCCCCATATAAAGTAAGACCCTAGCAGCAATATACATCCCAAATTTTATTGAGCACAACTGTAGCTAGAGAAGTGACCATGGTGTGCTCTCCTGCTTAGTGTGGTCAGTTTTTAATAGGAAAGCAGAGAAGCAGGCAGGAACACCAGGGATTTCACACAAAGTAATCAATACAAAGAGAACAGGATAGTTTCTCATACAAGTACATGGTACAGCAAGCACATATCAGGACTATGAAATGTTGGGGTAACAAACACTATAGGGCTGGGTTCACACTGTTGCGAATCGGATGCAGGTTTCCCCTCAGCCAATTCGCATGACAGGAGACTGTGACCAGCCTTCAATGGAGCCGGTTCACACATCTCCGGGGTGGCCACGGAGTGGATTGCACAGGAGTCTTACATAGTTACATAGTAGGTGAGGTCAAAAAAAAGACACAAGTCAATCAAGTCCAACCTATGTGTGTGATTATATGTCAGTATTACATTGTATATCCCTGTATGTTGCCGTCGTTCAAGTGCTTATATAATAGTTTCTTGAAACTATTGATGCCCCCGCTGAGACCACAGCCCATAGCTCCCAACTGTCCCTGATTTTGAGGGACTGTCCCTGATTTGGAACAATGTCCCTCTGTCCCTCTTTCCTCCTCATTTGTCCCTCATTTTGGTCTGATCTATATAGTTGTATATAAAATGCACTTTTTATCTATCAAAAAGTGTTTCCCAGTGCTAAACCTTTCATCTGAATTCTAAATTGCTGCATTTGTAAATTCCAAAAGCCAATATAAAGGAATAGTAGTGGTAAAAAAAAGCACTTGTGGGTTTAATCAATCTTGTTTTTTTTTAACAATTCTCCTTTAAGGAGGGCAGAGGTGTGTCCTACGCCTGCATACTTTTGCAGATAGGTGTCCCTCATTCCCATATCCCCTCTCAAGCTTCTCTTAGAGAGAATAAGTTCAGTGCTCGCAACCTTTCCTCATAACTAATATACTCCAGACCCTTTATTAGCTTTGTTGCCCTTCTTTGTACTCGCTCCATTTCCAGTACATCCTTCCTGAGGACTGGTGCCCAGAATTGGACAGCATACTCTAGGTGCGGCTGGACCAGAGTCTTGTAGAGGGGGAGAATTATTGTTTTATCTCTGGAGTTGATCCCCTTTTTAATGCATGCCAATATTCTATTTGCTTTGTTAGCAGCAGCTTGGCATTGCATGCCATTGCTGAGCCTATCATCTACTAGGACTCCCAGGTCCTTTTCCATCCTAGATTCCCCCAGAGGTTCTCCCCCGCAGTGTATAGATTGCATTCATATTTTTGCCACCCAAATGCATTATTTTACATTTTTCTACATTGAACATTTTTTGCCATGTAGTTGCCCACCCCATTAACTTCTTGCCGACCGCCCACTGTCAAAAGACGGCGGAGCGGTGCGGCTCTTGTGGTGGGTCGTCGTCATATGACGGCGCTACCATTTTGGCCACTAGGGGGGCGCGCACGCGCCGCCGCGTCGCTGGGGACCCAATGCGCGTGCCCGGCGGCCGCGATGTCCATCGGGCACCCGCGATTGCCCAGTAACTGAGCAGGACGTGGATCTGTTTATGTAAACACACAGATCCATGTCCTGTCACTGGAGAGGAGACCGATGGTGTGTCCCTTGTACATAGGGACACCGATCGGTCCCCTCCGCCAGTCAGTCCCCTCCCCCCACAGTTAGAATCACTAATATAGGGAACACATTAACCCCTGCAGCGCCCCCTAGTGTTAACCCCTTCCCTGCCAGTCACATTTATACAGTAATCAATGCATTTTTATAGCACGGATCGCTGTATAAATGTGAATGGTCCCACAAATGTGTCAAAAGTGTCCGATATGTCCGCCGCAATGTCGCAGTCACGATAAAAATCGCAGATCGCTGCCATTACTAGTAAAAAAAAATAATAATAAAAATGTCATAAATCTATCCCCTATTTTGTAGACGCTATAACTTTTGCGCAAACCAATCAATATACGCTTATTGCGTTTTTTTTTTTTTTTTTTACCAAAAATATGTAGAAGAATACGTATCGGCCTAAACTGAGGAAAATATTTGTTAAAAAAAAAATAAAGAAATTGGATATTTATTATAATAAAAAGTAAAAAAATATTATGTTTTTTCAAACTTGTCCCTCTTCTTTTGTTTATAGCGCAAGAAATAAGAACCGCAGAGGTGATCAAATACCACCAAAATAAAGCTCTATCTGTGGAGAAAAAATTATAAAAATTTTATTTGGGTACATCGTTGCATGACCGCGCAATTGTCATTCAAGATGCGACAGCGCTGAAAGCTGAAAAATGGCTTGGTCGGGAAGGAGGTGTTCGTGCCTGGTAGGCAAGTGGTTAATTTGTTCCGATTTTTTTTCAAGGTTTCCACATCCTGCGGAGAAGTTATTGCCCTGCTTAGTGATCCATCCTTCCTGCCTTCCATGCGCCATAGTGATTTTTGCTGCCTTCCATGTACCATAATGTATATGTATCCCTGAGACTCCAGCTTGTGGCAAAGCAATCAAAGCATATTTTATAGGTACAAGTAAGCCCAGGTTTTGTTTAACCACTTCCTGCCCGGCCTATAGCAAAATGACGGCTGGGAAGTGGTTCAGTGCTCGCAACCTTTCCTCACAACTAATATCCTCCAGTCCCTTTATTAGCTTTGTTACCCTTCTTTGTATTCGCTCCATTTCCAGTACTTCCTTCCTGAGGACTGGTGCCCAGAACTGGACAGCATACTCTAGGTGCGGCCGGACCAGAGTCTTGTAGAGCGGGAGAATTATCATCTTGTGCGTCTTCTGGTCCGTTTCAGGTTCTGAATTCAGCCAAAAATTCGTACCGTAACCGTATCTGAAACAGTGAACAGGGAGGCACTGGACCCCTGCTGTGAGCTGCTCCACACGGTGATGTTAACCCAGCCTAAAGGAGTCACAAGACTCTCTGAAGTTCAAGTATCATCCATACATCTCTTTCTCGGCAGGCTGTCAGACTATAAAGCAAGCAACATCCTGCTCCAAACTTATGACTTACAGATAGCACAGCATTGTTGATAACAAAGAGGATGGAGCCGGTATAAACGGGAGTGTGACTTCCATGTGCCTAGAGTAGTAGACGTTCTAAATACAGCCCTGTGTATGTATACCAACAAAGTGAGCCTTGGCTCCATCAAACAGAGCCTAGCCTAACTATGCATTATTAACAGCCTAGCTGCAAGCCATTGTCTAAACCCGCAAAGCCTTCGGGAATAAAAGGTTTCACATTTCTGATATACATTATCCTATTAAATCACAGCACCCCATCCGCCACCAACCATTGAGGCACGCCGTCCAATATTTGGCCACCAACCACTGAGCCTTTTCAAATTTCTTTTTATCGTGACCAGCTCTTTATGTTTCCCGTTCTGCTTTCATTGTCTCTGGCTGTGCATGATCACGATGTACATCTTCTCCCCACTATTTTGTTGTCTCCATCCTGTGTTCCTATTCAGCTGTTGCTAAGCAACAAGAAACCAATGTCTGTCCCCCACCCGATCTATAACGCGGTCCCCGTTAATATGCAGGAAATCATGCAATCTAAGTTGATAATGTGACTCTTTTGAACCAACCAGAATCCGTCAGCGCCGTATTGCTGGCTGCGATGAGATTTTTCTTATATCTGGCGTAGCTCGGGGAGAGGGGCTGCACATCAACTGATGCCTCTAAACTAGTCACATCGCAGCAAGCATGGTTGTCTTAACTACCGTGAGATCACCCTGCATCCAAGAAAATAATGGCAAGGAGCTTGCTCTGGACTGGAACGTGGAGGAAGATGAACAGGGCAACAAGTAATAATGCATTTTATTTCTTTTACGCCATTTATTTGCAACAGTGCATCATAGATATTGAATGCTGAGTTGCAATATATACTATGCAAAAAAAAATTATAATTTTTTTCCCTCTGATTGCAAGAATTGTATTTTTTGCAATTATCCATTTATTTGCATGTATTGCTATTCTGCTGAATGCAGATGTTTATTAATATTGTATATTGCATATTAGAAATTGGACAGACTTGCATGCTTCTCGGGTACCGATTTTCCTCTATGGGGTGCGTTCTCTCTTCTTTTTTTTTTTTTTAGTGCATGTCCTTAGATTAAGGTGTATTGAAGAAAAACCTGTCATCAAAAATAATATGGAGACTTCCATTGCTGATCTCTGCATCTGAAATTGCTAGCTGCCTGGCTGTTATAAGGATGCCTTGGCTTCGGTAACTTCAGAGATTCGGGATAAAGAATTCTGACTTCTCTCTTTCACTTGCTGCATGCTTGTATGGAGTCTATGGCTTAGAAGTAGTGAAGGCAGCCTGGACACTAGCCTTTTGCGGAATGAAGCAGGCCATGCACTGTGCAATCTGATTGTACAATCTCCTATCAACTGTGCAGTGCCAAGGCCTGCCTGATTGGATAAAAATGCAATCAGCTGTTTTGGATTTTACATAGTTTTGGTAAGTCTAAAGGAGATTGGACAATCGGATTCTATAGTGGCCAACTTGGGGTCAGCCCTTCTCATATGGCTGTACTCAGTGACGGCCCCTCCTGCCCACCCCTTGTCCCGGCTCTGGCTGTACTTTAAGGGGAGTGTTTCCAGTTCTACGGAACCACGGACAGCGCCTGTTCTAAAAGTTCCAGGTAGGAGCACAGCTGTGCTCATTGCTAACCGTTTACAGGAACAGTTGCACTGATTGATTAGTAAAAAAAGTAGCGCACAATCCAGGGGCAGATGGGGAGACGATACTGATACACTAATATAGCAACCAATCGAGTACCAATGAAACAATACACCAGGTTGCCATAAAAAGACATGGGGCATATTTACAAAGCAGTCTATGTTACTGTCACAAACCATTCACCAGCGGTGAATCAACTACTTTAATTTAAATCCCATGCAACAGGAAGATTCACCTGCAGTGAATGGTTGGTGAATGCCAGTTTCACTGCTTTATAAATACACCTCTTAAGGTTTAACTCCACATTTCTCCACTCTAAGGATGACGTTTCACCTGGAATCCTGTAAAGACAACTTGTTGGGTTATTTACTAAAACTGGAGAGTGCAAAGTGTGGTGCAGCTCTGCATAGAAAACAATCAGCTTCCAGGTTTTATTGCCAAAGCTTAATTGACCAAGCTGAAGTTAGAAACAAATTGGCTACCATGCACAGATGCACCCGATTCTGAGTGCCCCAGGTTTAGTAAATCTCCCCCTCTGTGGTTCTTGGGGACCAGTTTCACAACTGTAATAAATTATATTGCTGCATCTTTACATGTGTAGTGCCCTGCAGCCAGTTCTCCAAACGAAGCACAAAAAGCAAAGAGTTAGAGCTATGTATGTTATATATACTATACTATATATATATATATATATATATATATATATATATATATATATATATATATTATATATACTATATATATATATATATATATATATAAAATTAGTATATGACCAGCTGAGTACAATGTACATGGTGCTTACTCTAGTGAGACTACAAAGCTCTTGGCTTCTCTGTGCTACGTTAGCAGTTCTGTATAAAGACTGATGGCTTGGCGGGATCCCAGATCATTTTCACCGAGAGACTCATGTTTTCACGCTCTATGACTTGCGTTTGCATTGTTATTCATTTGTAAGTTGCTCCTTTTGTTCATTCAGGAAGGCTAATTACTGCCAATAATAATAATTATAACAATACTGGCATAAAAATGTGAGACGCACAGTCATCGCTGCATATTAACTATGCTTGTAGTAGTGTTCTGGGTAACAATGGGTTATTGTATAAAGAACATATTCGGGTCCGCTGTCTGCCACGTCTATCAGGAGTGTTACAGAGTGAAGTCTTAATACTGGTCTTTGTATGGTGTTATTTATGACATTATTTAATATATATATATATATATATATATATATATATTAATATATAGGTCTAGATGTATAGATATATAGATATAGATATATATATAGATAGATATATAACTCATTATATATACAGCTCTCTCTCTCTCTCTTTTTCTCATGTATATATAAATCAAAGTATGCTGATATCAGTGATTTTGAACCTGTCATAGTGGATACGATAGAACTATGCACACATCTATATAAGTATTCCCTTTAGAGGCATCATGAATCTGTATTGTTACTGAGGAACTACAAGTCCCAACATACCATGCTAGGTACTGCTGGCACAGTAGGGGAAGATGTGATAGCAGGAAGGTTGTCCAAACTTGCTCTGCTTCCTTGCTGGGTATATACGTTTGACATCAGATCAACAATTATATGTACATGTGTACTTTCAATGTGATCTGCTTTACATTTCTTGTACCACACAGCAGTGCCCTATGTCACATGGAAATACACGTGGCAATGTTACTAATGCTGTGTGTAGACTCGTGGCAGAACAGATGCCCTGGAATACATTGCATGGTGTGTATAGAGCTGATGTTCAAGCAATGCATATTTGAATTAGCTGCTTACTAATATATATATGAACGATAGAGACAGAAAAATAGATAGATACATAGATAATGTACAGTATTATGCTACAAGTTAGAACAGATGGCCAGGAATAAATTGCATGATATGTATGAAGCTAAGCAATGGACGTTTGAACTAACTGCTTGATAATTCCTATAGACAACAAGTAGGGGGTTTCACCAGGTATAGCCCCATCTGGGGAAACAAGTGATACTTGGAGTTGGAGAAACTACAATATGGCATGAGATGGCAACTTCACGGGATCACACATATGACACAAATATTTAGAGATGGTAAGCTTCGCCCGTTCCCTGCTTTACAGTCGGAATTTAGACTCCCTGCCTCCTCAACTCCAACATGCTGTTAAGGCCCAATTGGACAGTGAGGCGTGGACTCAGAGCCACACGCCCATTTTCAATTACATGAGGGAAGTAACCTCATACAAAAGCTTAATTTTGTGCAGCTACTCTATGCAGCTTAACAAATTCCTTCCTGACAGCACAGTAGGGATCATATCCAAGTGGGAGAGGGATATAGCAGCCTTTGAGGAGGACCAATGGGAGGAGGCTCTTTCGGCAGTTCCCATATGCTCCTTAAACGTGGCCCAAAGGTTGTCTCAGTCCTGCAAGTCCATTACACACCAGCTAGACTGGTGAGAATGGGTGTGCAAGATGATCCTTCCTGTACAAGGTGTATGAGGGACCACGGTGACTTGATCCACATGATATGGAGGTGCCCTAAATTGCATATCTACTGGTAGGAGGTGCTGGAAACCATTAACTGGGTATTTTAGGTCCAGCTTATTGGACACCCTAAACTGTGCTTGCTGGGAATTATCTCTGAGGAGGAACCCTCTAGACTAGCCATATCTAGGGCTCTCTTCCAGGCTAGGAAATTAATCTTGAGACACTGGAAATCAGTAGAACCCCCCCCCCCCCCCCCCGCACGGTAAAGGAGTGGCAGAATCAAATGGGTGACACTATTAGGCTGGAAAAGTACATTTATCAACACAGGGGGAGTGTGAAAAAATTTGACAAAATCTGGGCACAATGGCTAGATGTTCCTGGATTGGCTCCGGTTGATATAATTATGTACCGACTACTTCTGTAAATGGGAGGTGATAGGTACTGTAGGGAGTATGGCACCCGGGATATCCACTCCTCATAGCAGGCCTCTGTTTGAATGGTTTATTTTTGTCCAATCCAAGAAGTGTGACGCTGTACTGAGTAGAAATTATTTACTGCTACATACCAAAGTTTTGAAGGTGTAAGTTTAATATGTACAAGATTTTGTAAACTGTACTGCTTATTTTCATCTATTGTTCTTTCAACTCTATTTGATTTAAAACAAAAAAAAAAAAAAATTCCTATACGGATGGTAAATAGATAGATCGATAGATAACACACATGGCTTGATTTATGAAAACAAGCTGTTTTGATTGACAATCAATAAGCTTTGTTGTCCCAATTTCTTTGCTTAACTTTTCACAAATCAGTGTAGCAAAGGCAGGGCCAGATTAAGAACATCATGGGCCTGGTGCTGAGGATTTTGGTGGGGCCTTTTATAAACAATAAATTAATAAATAAAAATGCAAACAATTTTTTGTTATAACAAATTAAATTAAAAATAGAGGGAGGATGAGAGAGAGAGAGAGAGAGAGAGAGAAAGGGGATGAAAGAGGTGTGAGGGGTAAGGGAAAGAGGATGAGAGAGAAAGGGGGGATGAGAGAAAAAGGATGCACATGAGCATGTGTGGGAATGACATCAACACAGCCCGGCCAAGGCAAGTGACCGAAGGCACAGAACCCGGAAGGAAGACGATGGAAGCGCCCGGGCCGGATTGATCACAGCACAGCACTGGAGGGCTCAGTCTGGCAATTTAAGTGTACCCTAATGTGCTAATATGCTGTGCATACTTGTACATTACGGCATAACCTACCTCAGGGCCTCTAAAAAATAGTAACGTTAGAAAAGTTTACTACCGCTTTAATATCATTGGAACCCAGGAGCCTCTCATGGGGCCCTCTACTGACCCGCATAGTTGCCAACATTTCAAAAAATATTTTCAGGGACACTTTTTTACAAGTGTTATATTTAGAGTAGCTGACATCCCCTATGTTCCTCTATACATCACAATAGTAATTACAAAATTAAATAAGTACTAATAATGGGGCAATTTTAAAGAACTGTTTTTGTGGGTAAGAGGCATAGGAGAGGAGAATGGATGCTATAAAAGTGGGAAGTATGTGCAGGTGAGGGAGAGGAATGCGGAGGGTCTAACAGTGGGCACTATGTACATGAGAGGAGTGTGGAGGGTATGACAGAAGGCACTATGTACAGGAGTGTGAAGAGTATGACAGTGGGCAGTATGCACAGCAGAGGAGTGTGGAGGGTATGACAGTGAGCAGTATGTACAGGAGAGAAGTGTGGAGAGTATGACAGTGGGCACTATCTATGGAGAGGAGGATGAAGGAATCTGGGAAGGAAAATTTAAAGGTTTGTGGAAGGCACTGGTTAGTATCAGATCCAGATACACACGGGTTACATATGCCACGACCGTTAGAGTGAGAACAATAATTCTAGCCTTAGACCTCCTCTGTAACTCTAAACATGTAACCTGTAAAAAAATTAAAGCATCGCTTGGTACACAAAAAAAATCGTGCTAACTTTAGTGTTTTTTTTTATGAATGAAACAGTTTCTTTCCAAAAAAAACGTTTGAAAAATTGCTGCACAAATATTGTGTAACATAAAAAGTTGCAAAGACCACCATTTTATTCCATAGGGTGTCTGCTAAAACAACATATATAATGCTTGAGGCTTCTGAGTAATTTTCTATCAAAAAAATTATGATTTTTACATGTAGGAGAGAAGTGTCAGAATTGGCCTGGGTGGCAAGGGGTTAATTATCATAAGTAATATACAAATAATTATTATAAGCACTGTGAGTTCATCCTCTCGGTCTACTGCAGAGTGTTCCAGCTTGTATTTATACTGGCCGCTCTGTATGTAGCTTCTGATCGACTGCGCAAGCAACCCCATATCTCCAGAACCATAGATGATAGCAGCCCCATATTTTAACCAGTGCTGGAGTAGGTCTTTAGCTACTTACCCCCCAAATGTGGAGTCTCTGTGACTCCTGATCGTTGAGCTACAACCCTCGAAGTCGATCTCTTTTTATTTTTTTTTAGAATTTTTTTATTTTTTTGGGGCAAATGGGCCTATCTTGAGAAAGGGGCCTGGAGCTGCAGCTCCAATAGCCCCTATGTTAATCCGGCCCTGAGCAAAGGGATATCCCATGCCACAATTCTAGGAACAAAAATCTGACCATTCCTATAGTGGATGTCTCTATGAATAGATATGCCGCGCGTACACACGGTCGGACTTTCCGACGTAAAATGTGCGATCGGAGCTTGTTGTCGCAAATTCCGACCGTGTGTAGGCTCCATCGGACAGTTTCCATCTGAATTTCCGTCGCACAAAATTTGAGATCTGGTTCTCAAATTTTCCGACAACAAAATCCGTTCGCGTAAATTCCGATCGTGTGTACACAATTCCGACACACATGCTCAGAATCAAGCAGAAGAGCCTCACTGGCTATTGAACTTCGTTTTTCTCGGCTCGTCGTAAGTGCTGTACGTCACTGCGTTCTTGACATTTGGGATTTCCGACAAGATTTGTGTGACCGTGTGTATGCAAGACAAGTTTGAGCCAACAT
The DNA here is from genome assembly GCA_028564925.1 of Lithobates sylvaticus. Taxonomy (NCBI): domain Eukaryota; kingdom Metazoa; phylum Chordata; class Amphibia; order Anura; family Ranidae; genus Lithobates; species Lithobates sylvaticus. The sequence goes on along the minus strand of CM053027.1, from coordinate 52,212,635 downwards.
CCGTCGGAAAAAAATCCATGGATTTTGTTGTTGAAATGTCCGATCATGTGTACGGGGCATTACAGTGTGTGATACCAGATTTCACCAGCAGATGGTGCTCAGTGTGATATTTGTCCAGCACACAGAGTGGGTAAAACCTAAAGGTGCTGACCCCTCTTGGGAAATGGATCTTCATTATAGATGGAGATGCTGTTTAAAGAATTGCTCCTTGGAAATTCATAAACATGCAATAAATGTATAGAACAAAAGGGGTATCTCTGATACAATGTACACCCAGGTTGCCAGTGTAGTGATTTCCAGCTTCTACGGGGATCCCACAGGTAGGGCACATACATACTTACATTAGAACCATTGTAACTATGTAAAAAGTGCCTTACCTACACTTCAGCTCTAATTTTTGTAACTATACCATGCATTAAACAGCAATTCTGGACAGCAAATGAAAGCAATCAGTGAGCTGCAAATGCGATACAGCAAACTCTGCAACTGTGCTACAGTCAGAAAGTTCATTAAATTGAACTCAATCTGTAGTTCTGTTATTTAGCCTCAGCCACTACTTTGCCAATAGTTAAATGGGGCCCAAGAGCTGATCTTATTAAGGGGTCCTTTTGGTGACTCCACTAAATTGATGGAAAAGTCTACTGGGACCGCAACACTGGTGAAATGGGAATGGCGTTCTTCACTTCATTTTGCACAGCAGTGCCCAATAAATAAATACATTAGACTTTTTGTTTCATGTGCTCTAATGGTAGAAGATGGCTAAGGCATGCTGCTTGGTGTAAAGAACAGAGCTGATATACAGACTGCCCCCACCCAAAACAAAATGAGTCAGAAATACTCATTGAGGATTTTAGAGGTTTAGTATGTTTAATAGGGGCAGATATATACAGGCCCAGGCCCAAAACTCTACAGCACCAGACTTTTTTTTATTTGATGATAAGTTATGGCTGTATAGACACAGTTGCAATGTGCTATTAGTAGGCTTTTCTAATTATTTTGGAACAATCTGCAGCATTATGAGTGAGACTTCATGACAGTGGTGGGACAGTCAAGAACTGTACCACCAATGTCAATCCATCAGCATCCACCTACAGCTGAGACTTTAATATCCTGGAACCCATAGCTTTCATGTCTGGGACTCTTTCCTTACACTTCCGTGCTACGTAGGTGCTGTATAAACAGATACACTAAACCTAATTTTGCGGTTCCGTAACATATAGGAGTTGATTTACTAAAGGCAAGTAGACTGTGTACTTTTCAAAGTGCAGTTGCTCCAGAGCTTAGTAAATGAGGTAAAGCTCCACAATGCAAAGAATAACCAATCACATGCAAGCTAAATAAAAAAAATGCATTTTGGCTTGCACGTGATTGGATGATGCAAGTCAGAGGAGCTCTTGCTCATTTACTAAGCTCTGGAGCAACTGCTCTTGCAGAGTGTAACTTCAATTGGAAAGGTGCACAGTCTTTAGTAAATCAACCCCATAGTAAATTGTTAAAACTACATTCAAGGTTGACTGCACTAAGATGAGAAGAGAAGATCAGCTGTGGGCAAATAAAGCCTACAATGCAGGATACAATTCACACAATTTCAGCAAACACCATTTTCAGTGTCTTGAAGGAATACAGTATTGCACATTATGTTACCTTTAGGAGTAATCTGGCACATTGCAATGATCCTGACTGTGCTTGTCAGTGCTTTATAGATCTTGACCACTAGATGGCGTAATTTCAGAACTTAATAGCAAGAAGACTTCAGCAATCAGCAAGCACAGCAGGACAGGAAACCATCCAGAGCACATAGGGGTGATTATTTCTAATAATGCCAGGATGACTTGGTAAACAAATAAATGTTTTTTTTCTCCTCTTTTCTTTAAACTAAATATAAAAAAATAAAAAATTGGAGATTTTTTTTTTAAATTATGTTTAATTTAAATTCCCTACTTTAATATACATGCGATTAAAGATCGGTGTTGTAGATCAGTGGTTCTCAACCTCAGTCCTCAAGTACCCCCAACTCCCTTAGGCCCCTTTCACACGTGCGTATGTCCTTTTTTCATCCATTCGTTTTCGGATGAAAAACGGACATACATGTACCCCTATGGGATAGCGGGTGTCAGCGGATGAGCATCGTCCACCTCCGCTATTGTCCGATTCTGCAGACTGAGGAAAACCCTATTTTTCCATCCGTCTGCAGAGCGGATCGGATGAACACGGACAGACGGTCCGTGTTCATCCGATCCCCCATAGAGGAGAGCGGAGAGCGGACAGGGCGGTCCCTGCACAGTCATCCGCCGGCTTAGCGGTGATCAGTTGAGCGATCCCCGCTGAGCAGCGGATCTTCACAGGGCAGATCAATACGGATCCGTCCCGTGTGAAAGGGGCCTAAGATAAAATAGCTCTTATCAACACAATGTCATTGATACTGATTTAAAGCAGCTGTGCAAAGTAAAGGAAAACCTGAAAACATGGCCCGTTGGGGGTACTTAAGGACTGAGGTTGTAGAACAAAGAAATCACCTCTGCTATTTGCACTTGTACTGCCACTGCTGAGTAATCAGATGTGGAAAATTCATGATGCCGGTGCATTTTGTGAACTCATTTTGCACTGTAAAGCTAATTATAGTGTAAGTCCACCTTGAAGAGATAGGAGAGCCTGGGCATGCAACTGTTCACTAATTGACATATAATGTCTGCTTAAAGGGTTTGTTCACCTTTTCAGAAAAAAAAAATGAAAACACCCTGCACTCTCCCCACCCCACATTTTTTATGTAAAGGTGAACTATAACCCTTTATTAAACAAAAAGTATTTTTTTTAACCACTTAAGCCCCGGACCAATTTTCAGCCAAAGAACCAGGCCCCTTTTTGCGATTCGGCACTGCGTCGTTTTAACTGACAATTGCGCGGTCGTGTGATGTGGCTCCCAAACAAAATTGGCGTCCTTTTTTTCCCACAAATAGAGCTTTCTTTTGGTGGTATTTGATCACCTATGCAGTTTTTTTTTTTGCGCTATAAACAAAAATAGAGCGATAATTTTGAAAAAAATGCAATATTTTTTACTATTTGCTATAATAAGTATCCCAAAAAATATATTAAAAAATTGTTTTTTTCCTCAGTTTAGGCCGATTCCTATTCTTCTACATATTTTTGGTAAAAAAAAAAAAAAATCCCAATTAACGATTATTGATTGGTTTGTGCAAAAGTTATAGCGTTTACAAAATAGGGGATAGTTTTATAGCATTTTTATTAATATTTTTTTTTTTACTAGTAATGGCGGCAATCAGCAATTTTTATTGTGACTGCGACATTATGGCGGACACATTTTTGACACATTTTTGGGACCATTGTCATTTATACAGCAATCAGTGTTATTTAAATGCACTGATTCCTGTGTAAATGACACTGGCAGTGAAGGGGTTAACCACTAGGGGGCGGGGAGGGGTTAAGTGTGACGTGTGTGTGTGTGTGTGTTTTTTTTTACTGTAGGGGGCGTGGCTTGGCGTTCAACATCACTGATTGGCTTTCCCGATGAGAGGGAACAGCCTCACTAGGAAGCATGGGGAGAGGTTTGTTTACACTTACCTCTCCCCGTTCTTCAGCTCTGTGACCCAATCGCTGGACACCAGCGGCGATCAGGTCCTACGGTCACAGAGCTCAGGACCGGGTAGTGTGGATGAGCGAATTTGGGGTGGAGGAACTTGCCTTAACTCAATAAAACACCTTTGGGATGAATTAGAGCTGAGACTGCGAGCCAGGCCTTCTCTTTCACGTCAGTGCCTGACCTCACAAATGTGCTTCTGGAAGAATGGTCAAACATTCCCATAGACACTCCTAAACCTTGTGGACAGCCTTTCCAGAAGAGTTGAAGCTGTTATAGCTGCAAAGGGTGGGCCAACTCAATATTGAACCCTACGGACTAAGACTGCATACCTCCCAACATTTTGAGATGGGAATGAGGGACACCTACTATCAAACGTATTTAGGCATAGGAAACGCCCCCTGCCACACCCCCTTAAAGGAGAATAAACCAAAAAAAGGTTAATTAAATCCACAAGGACTACTACTATTTACCACTACCTTTATATTGGATTTTAAAATGTACAAATGCAGCAATTTAGAAATTGGATGAAAGGTTTAGCACTGGGAAACACTTTTTGATAGATAAAAAGTGCATTTTATATACAACTATATGGATCAGACCAAAATGAGGGACACATGAGGAGGAATGAGGGACAGAGGGACATTGCTCCAAATCAGGGACAGTCCCTCAAAATCAGGGACAGTTGGGAGCTATGAGACTGGGATGCCATTAAAGTTCATGTGAATGTAAAGGCAGGAGTCCCTATATTTTTGGTAATATAGGGGTAGAGTTGCTAAAACTGAAGCACTCAGAATCTGATGCAGCTGTGCATGGTAGCCAATCAGATTCTAACTTCAGCTTTCTCAATTAAGCTTTGGCAATAAATCCTGGAAGCTGATTGGTTTCTATGCAGAGCTGCACCAGATTCTGCACTCTACAGCTTTAGTAAATAACCCCCATAGTGTATACTAAGCGCTGGAGCAACAGTCTATTTGCCTTTAGTAAATCCACCTCTGTAAGTGCAGATGTACAGTGGTGTGAAAAAGTGTTTGCCCCTTCCTCATTTCCTGTTCCTTTGCATGTTTGTCACACTTAAGTGTTTCGGAACATCAAACCAATTTAAACAATAGTCAAGGACAACACAAGTAAACACAAAATGCAATTTGTAAATGAAGGTGTTTATTATTAAAGGTGAAAAAAAATCCAAACCATCATGGCCCTGTGTGAAAAAGTGATTGCCCCCCTTGTTAAAACATACTATAACTGTGGTTGTCCACACCTGAGTTCAATTTCTCTAGCCACACCCAGGCCTGATTATTGCCACACCTGTTCACAATCAAGGCATCACTTAAATAGGAGCTGCTTGACACAGTAAGGTCCACCAGAAGATCCTTAAAAGCTACACATCATGCCGAGACCCAAAGAAATTCAGGAACAATTGAGAAAGAAAGTAATTGAGATCTATCAGTCTGGAAAGGGTTATAAAGCCATTTCCAAAGCTTTGGGAATCCAGCGAACCACAGTGAGAGCCATTATCCACAAATGGCGAAGACATGGAACAGTGGTGAACCTTCCCAGGAGTGGCCGGCCGCCCAAAATTACCCCAAGAGCAGAACGACGACTCATCCAAGAGGTCACAAAAGACCCCACAACAACGTCCAAGGAACTGCAGGCCTCACTTGCCTCAGTTAAGGTCAGCGTTCATGCCTCCACCATCAGGAAAAGACTGGGCAAAAATGGCCTGCATGGCAGAGTTCCAAGGAGAAAACCACTGCTGAGCAAAAAGAACATCAAAGCTCGTCTCAATTTCTCCACAACACATCTTGATGATCCCCAAGACTTTTGGGACAACATTCTGTGGACCGATGAGACAAAAGTGGAACTCTTTGGAAGGTGTGTGTCCAAGTATATCTGGCGTAGAAGGAACACTGCATTTCAGAAAAAGAACATTATACCAACAGTAAAATATGGTGGTGGTAGTGTGATGGTCTGGGGCTGTTTTGCTGCTTCAGGACCTGGAAGACTTGCCGTGATAAAAGGAACTATGAATTCTGCTGTCTACCAAGAGATCCTGAAGGAGAATGTCCGACCATCTGTTCGTGTACTCAAGCTGAAACGAACTTGGGTTCTGCAGCAGGACAATGATCCTAAAACACACCAGCAAGTCCACCACCGAATGGCTGAAAAAAAACAAAATGAAGACTTTGGAGTGGCCTAGCCAAAGTCCTGACCTGAATCCTATTGAGATGTTGTGGTATGACCTTAAAAAGGCTGTTCATGCTCGAAAACCCTCTAATGTAACTGAATTAGGACAATTCTGCAAAGATGAGTGGGCCAAAATTCCTCCAGGACGCTGTAAAAGCCTCATTGCACGTTATCGCAAACGCTTGGTTGCAGTTGTTGCTGCTAAGGGTGGCCCAACCAGTTATTAGGTTTAGGGGGCAATCACTTTTTCACACAGGGCCATGATGGTTTGGATTTTTTTTCACCTTTAATAATAAACACCTTCATTTACAAATTGCATTTTTGTGTTTACTTGTGTTGTCCTTGACTATTGTTTAAATTGGTTTGATGTTCCGAAACACTTAAGTGTGACAAACATGCAAAGGAACAGGAAATGAGGAAGGGGGCAAACACTTTTTCACACCACTGTATGTATAACAAATGCAGCATTTTTTTCTTTTTAATGGGAGGTCGTGGTTCTACTTTAAACACACATGAATTCTAAGAATTTAAATTTGCAAGATTCTGATTGCTGTAGATGGCAAACTATACTTTTTCTTGGGTTTAAAAAGGACTAATCTGAATTAGGACAACATGTCCCAGAGCCCAGTCTACCGCCACACAGGTAATTAAACATCTGGCGTACCATTATCTCTAACAAATCATCCCTTTTCCTCCAGGATTCCCCCCCACCTCTGCTGGCGGCACAGCGATGGCACTGTTCTTTTGTATCCCTGGTACATCAGGTCACAAAGTTCCAATGTAATCACAATGGCAGTATAATTCCGCCTTGTGCAGGGCAAGACTGTAATTTTGCAAAGCACGTCTTGTAATACTAGCTTGCATTTATTTTTTATTTTTTTTGTCAAAATGGCATTTCAGAGCCCAGCCTGAGCTCAGTTCTGTATTATTCATCTGCTGTAAATAAGTAAGAAATCATTGCATGCTGAGGAGTGGAGCATAAACAGAATCCCTTTGTGCCCTCGCCATTGTGTGCGCTCCAGTCTTTTCTTCGCCGAACAGCAATATTTTTTTCTTTTTTCTTCCATTCCAAAAAGGAAACAGTGTTCTAAGCAGCAACAGAAGCTTGCCTGCGGCTGTTCTCCCTGCATTAACAAAAATAACAGCTTTAGTTTGTACGCTTGGTAGAACACAAAAAGCAATCATGAAGACAAAGAGATATAACTGCACAGAGCGGTTGTAGTGCGAGTTTTGTCCCACTAGATGGCAGTGTGGCTAAAGTAAGTTGCTTACCGGGAGACAATGCGATTCAAAGCTGGATATTGGAGCAGCAAAGCGAGTTGGAATGGGTTGAAATAAATAAGAGAAAAACAGAGAATAATTAAATGTATCTTTAAAGAGGAAGTAAACCCTGATGGGTTTACTTCCTTTTTGTTTCCCTGCAAAGGTAAAGCATAATGGACTACTATGCATCGCATAGTAGTCCATTATGTGTCACTTACCTGACACGGGAGCCAGTGAAGTCACCGCTGTCCCCTTGTGTACGGAGCCTCCATCTTCTTGGTGGGTCTCGCTGTCATACAACGGAGCCGCAATGACGTCACTCCCGCGCATGCGCACGGGAGCCGCCACTCGCGGGGTTGATTTACTAAAGGCAAATAGGCTGTGCACTTTGCAAAGTGCAGTTGCTCCAGAGCTTAATAAATGAGCAGAAGCTCTGCTGACTTCCATCATCCAATCATGTGTAAGCAAAAATGCATTTTTTTTTTTAATTTTCCTTGCACGCAATTGTGTGCTCTTTACAAAGTGAAGCTTTACCTCGTTTACTAAGCTCTGGGGCAACTGCATTTACAGAGTGCAACTGCGCTTTGCAAAGCACACAGTCTATTTGTCTTTAGTAAATCAACGCCATAGGCTCATTCCTCTGATCACTGAAGGATTGATTTACTAATGACAGAGGGATGAGCCTATGGGGTTGATTTACTAAAGGCAAATAGACTGTGCACTTTGCAAAGTGCAGTTGCACATTGCAAGTGCAGTTGCTCCAGAGCTTAGTAAATTAGCATACACTCAGCTGACTTCCATCAACCAATCATGTGCAAGCAAAAATGCATTTTTTTTTAAATTTTCCCTTGCATGTGATTGGGTATTCTTTGCAAAGTGAAGATTTATCTCATTTACTAAGCTCTAGACTAGAGCAACTGCACTTTGCAAAGCGCACAGTCTGTTTGCCATTAGTAAATCAACCCCTATGAGTCTTCTGCTGAATGAATGAATAATTTGTATAGCGCTACAGTGCAAACCGAATCGCCTCAAGGTGCTGTATTGGTGCTTTGTTGTCAAGCTTCTTAGAAGAGGTAGGTCTTGAGTTTTTTCCTGAAGGCCTGATGGTTTTCTTCCATGCGGATGTAGGTTGGTAGAGCATTCCATAGCCGTGGTCCTTGGATAGCGAATCTTCGTTCCCCTTTTGATTTGTAGCGGGACTTGGGGATGAGGAGGAGGATTTGGTCGGACGATCGAAGACTGCGATTGGGTGTGTAGTGTTTTATTTTCTCGAGAAGGTATTGAGGAGCGTCTCCGTGTGTGCATTTGTGTTCTACTGCCTTTTTACTGGCCAATAAATACACCAGAATGTGATTTGATCCGGTGATTTGTTTTGCAAAGGAGGATGAAGATCTTGTTGTGATGTCTGGAATGGGTGCTGGGTTCACAAAACTTCCTGAACAAAAATAAAATTTTTGTTCAGGTAGGTAAAGCCGTTTCCCTTTCTGTATTTGAAGTGTAAATGTAACTGTTTATCTGGGGTTTGGCTTTAGGGCTCATCTGCACCATCCTCTAAGGGGCTTGTGAAAGGATATGTAAGGGAGAGCATGAGTCACTGAGGCCTTTCTTCCCACCTACTTGAGGCTTTAACCCGCCACCATCTTGTGCCCTCTCCATGCCAGAGGCCTCCTCATGACATTCCGGGTCATTAACCTTTATATCCCAAAGGGAGAAATGTCCACACAGAGGTAGGATTGCTGCACTTTACTGATGGTAGTTGAACAATGGCAAATACAGTTACATCACATCAACATACTATCCAGGCTCACTTGACATTACATTGACTGCCTCATATAGTGGACGGTCTGTAGCAGTCATATGTGAAAGCATCCAGCAGCACATATAGCAATGCATCTTCCCTAGCTCAGTCTCTATCCACCTAGGGACATTAGTGCTCACTTTAGGTTCTGGCTCACCCTAGGCTATCTGTGTCCACTCACTGTTCCTTGCAGATAGTCCCTCTGAGACAGGATGACTGCAGATACCGCTAGCTGGGTAAACCTCTCCAAGGTCCTCCAGGGGATAGCCTCACTTCAGGAAATGCTTGGCTTGGCCTAAAAGGACGTTTGCAACCCATCCTAGCCTTCACCACCATAAGGATCAGGAAATTTACCGCTGACTCTTCTGGGTGCAGGTCTACCTCCTCTCCCTGTCCTCCAGCCTTGTCCAGGACCTCCACTTTCTCACTACATCTGCCCAATGGTGGGGTCTCTGGTTGTCATACCCCAATTGCACGATGGTTCCTCCCAGCCTGGCTTATATGTGGGCACTAACTCACCCATTACAGAACGACCGGGGAGCTCTAGCTAAAAGGGACCTAGCACCTGATCACACCATTCCCTACAACCACACTGTCTTCTACGACAGAGCCACCTAGTGGCAAACTGGCTAACTGACTAACCAATGCAAAGACAATGAATTTTGTCTTATGCTCTAGTGTTCGCTGAAAAAAGTAAGATTGGTTGCATTTTATGCAGCAAGTTGCAATGAGCTACAATGCATAGCAGCAGGCTACGATGTATAGAGTGGAATTAAATATTACTTATGACATAAAAAATGGAAACAGTGCAAAGTGTTCTTTCAACACATGGCACTGCCCCTACACAACGCACACTAGCAGGTGGGCATTATAGGGAGAATAACAGTTGTGTGTCATCTTTTTAACCATATTACTACCATGACAGGCAGCCTTTGGTCAATAGGAAGGTAAAGGAGGTGGTGGGGGGGGGGGGGGTATGCCTGTCTTGACACTGCAGGGATGGTGCATTATTTGCATATTAAAACTCCCCAGAATTTTGGGTTTCCGGGGTACTTTAGATAACTAGAGGTTTTTGAAGACACCTCTAGATGCCAGAGCTTCATAAATTTCCTCAGTTTACTGGGTGGGCGCAAAATTATAGGTGTACTTTACAGTTGTTTATACATAAACTTTAAATGGCTTCCATAAGTGTTAATAACCACACTTTATAGGTGCAGATAAAAGGTTTTAGGTGATTACTGGAACTGAACATAATGGAGACTTTCTTATTTCCCGTCTTAGTCCTAGATAATAGAATGTGTTTACTTCTTTCTTACTTTTAGTTATGATGACCTTGTGCTTTTAGAAGCAGACATTAGATCCCTGATTACTTTTTATGCAACTCTGTAAGCTTTGCCCAAAAAGACAGCCAGTCTGTATTGCCTGTGGTTAATAAAATTCCCCATTACTGACTTACAATGCCTTGTTTCTCATTGTGTATCTTTATAGAGGAGGTCATCTTGGTAGAGGAGTAGGACTTTACCTTTCTATACCAGAGCTGCTCCCCACTGATAACTGGTTGGTTAGATAATAATGATAAAGAAGCATCAAAAGAGACGATAGAAGAACTGGATTACCAGAATAAATTAATTAGGAGCAGGGTGATCCTTGCACTACAGTTCTTCATGGACAGCTTCCTCTCCAGCAAGGAGAAAAGTTAGCACCACAGTAGAGACATCACCAAATCTCACTGCAGATTTGTCAGACAGCAGTACCTTAGATGATCGAACACTGTAAATATATAGCTATGACACTTAAGACAAGAAAACTGGCTAGGAATATTATATTTCAGAAAGTATCCAAGACACATTGTACATTTTCAGGGTGCTGATTGGAGACAATTACCTACTCTAGATGTTCTCAATAAGATGACAAATCTAGATTTATTTTAGGTCAGGTGCACATTAAAAAGTGAGATCATCTTGATCCTTTCAGCACAATTGGTTGAATTATATGTCACTAAAGCTGGTCATACATCATAAGATTTTGCTTGTTTAGCTCAGGGGCTGAGCAAGAGAAATCTATTGATCCCCCATTCTTGCTAAACATTTTGGATGGAGGAATCTCCCCTGCTGGCTATTGTATTTTGACAGTCTGCATTTGGATGCAACCACTATTGGGCCAATAATGTTCCAGCCATTCAGATTTAAGGATTTTGATTGGGAGGGTGCTGACAGGGCCACCCATGGCTCAAATTTCTCCAGATTCATCAAGAACTGGTAAAATAATTTTCTGTGTATGGCCAGCTTAGGTTGCAACAGACTCCAGTGATTGGGGTCTACTCCATTCCATGCATGAATACCAATGTATCATTGCTTTTGCTGAACATGCCCTATAACTGTAAGCCTACCCTTTAAAAAAACAAAAGTGCAAACATAGGTCTATTGTTTGTTTAAGAAAAATCATGGATTTCTAGTAAAGCAATACACCCGATAGGCCAACAACACAGAAAAAAATCAACCTGTGAAAGTGGATTTTTTTTTGTACATTTCCCGCTTACGAATGATTACACATCACTGAAAAAATATTCCCTGCTGCTTTGACCCATTGCAATCAACTGACAAAGAATGTCTATTTCACATGTCCCTCCTCTCATGGATAGCTCAGGATCGGTGGAATGGATATGGCATTCTCATGAACTTCAACCCTCATTGTGCTTGGAAGATGGGTCTAATTTAACAGGAAAACCTGTGGATATAACATAATAAACATACGGCTCTTCTACACCCCTGCTGGAAATTCTCTTACAGTTTGCCGACTTTGCAGAACTCCCTTCCTTGCAACAGCTGGTAACAGTTCAGTAATGATCCCAGCCAATGGGAAGAGAATCAAATTACACCCATTTAGCACAGGTCATTATGCTATGCTTCCTGAAATTAGCTTATAGGTGTAATTAAGATTTGTCCTGCTTCCACTTTTAGAAACTGACAAATAAACTTCAATTAAGAACTCATCCAGACTCATTAGTCGATTTCTCATAGATGGGTAATTAAAGTGATTGTAAAGTTTCACTTTTTTTTCTTTTTAAACAAACATTTTATACTTACCTACTAAGAGCAGCCCGAACATTCTCCTCTTGGGTTCCCTGCCAGCGCTCCTGGCAGCTCCTGTTCATGGTGTACCCCTATGGGAAGCCACTTCCTATGAGTGCTCCTGAGCTGCATTGCCTGCGTCCATAGACACAAACAGCGCAGTTCAACCCAGCCCTGCCCTGCTCTCTGCTCACAGGATTTGATTGACAGCAGTAGGAGCCAATGACTCCCTCTTCTGCCTCTGTGAACAGAGAGAGGAGAGCCGCTCAGACGGGCACAGCGCTGAATCGAGGAAGAATATGGGGGGTGAAGGGGCGATACAAACAGAGGAACACTTCAAGAAGCAGTGACATACAGTATTATATTTCCCTGTATCATAGAGGTCCCTAAGATCACAAAAGTTATAAGTGATGCTCACAGATTACATCTCAGAATCCACCTCCACAACCAGCAGGGTGTCCCTAACTGCAGGTAGCTGCTGGTTGAGGGGCCGCTGCTGTTCACATACACCTGTCACCCCACCTGCAAGTATCTGCTAATTCTTGCTGCTGGAATCTTGTGTATGTGCATAACTTCCCATATGAGGGAAGTCTAACTTTGTAAACCCAACAGCTTTATGATGCCCTCAACAATATTTGGCATATAGGTGTAGCTATATATGACCGGATATATTAATTAATATCATCTCAACCACCAAGCATGCAAAAATTGGTATAACTCAGGCTGCGCACAATTGCAAACCTTGGTCTGAACCCGATCCGAGTGACAGTCCTATCCAAACCGCCAATCCCCAGCGCTGAATGCCCACTTCTTTAGCAGCCATTGGTTGCTAGCACACCAGCAGCATGTGCATGCCCTGGCCACCTCAGCCTGCTCCCTTCCGCTGCCTGCCTGGCTTAGACAAGACAAATTGCTAAGGTACAGGGGTACCTGATGGGTTGGGTCACCTGATGTATGAGAATATTTTGCTTGGGTCACCTGATGTATGGGGGTACTGCACTGTGGGTACCTGATGTAAGAGGGCACTTTGATGGAGCCACCTGCTATATGGGGGTAGTATGCTGGGGGCACCTGGTGTAAAGGGGTACTTTGAAGGGAGCACATGATGTTAGATGGTACCCTACTAGGTGCACTGATGGGAGCATCTGATGTAAGGGGGTACTTTGAGAGAGGCACCTGATATAAGAAGGTACCCTGATGGCACAAACATGAGGTTCAGACTTCTTTAGATAGATCAGATACATACAGAAACATTTATTTTAAAAACATTTACAAAAAGTAAATTTGGTTCTAGGGATGAGCCGAACACCCCCGGGTTCGGTTCGAACCAGAACCTTCGAACGGACCGAAAGTTCGCGCGAATTTTCGAACCCTATACGTTATAATGGACGCGAACGTTCGAAATCAAAAGTGCTAATTACAACGGCCAATATGCATGTTAATGTCATAAAACAGGTTTGGGGACCCGGGTCCTGCCCAGGGGACATATATCAATGCAAAAAGAACTTTTAAAAACTAACGTTTTTTCGGGAGCAGTCATTTTAATGATGCATAAAGTGAAAAAAAAAAAGTGACATTTTCCTTTAAATATGGTACCTGGGGGGTGTCCAAAGTATGCCTGTGAAGTGGCATGTGTTTCCCGTGTTTAGAACTGTCCTTGCACAAAATGACATTTGTAAAGGAAAAAAAGAAGCCATTTAAAACCACTTGCGGCTTTAGGTTTGATCTTAAGTAGAATCTGAACAGGTACATTATGAAGTGTAGCTCCATCCCAAAAAAATCTATTTTTAAGCTTTTTGGAGAACATAGGGAGGGGTTATCACCCCTGTAACATTTGCTGTCTTTGCACATCTGTTCAGAACATGTCACCTCACTTTCCGTCCCAATGACAAATGTTTTTGGAAAAGTGGGGTTTTAATTGAAACAAGGATTGGTGATAAAGTATCAGTAGAGAGGAGATACCTTTTTCCCAAATTAAATCTAACAGGATAGAATTTCCCTTCCTAGGGGTAGATTTCCTCTCACTTCCTGTTTTCTCTTTCCATTTGCAAGTAGGAGTCGTTTGTAAGTTGGATGTTTGAAAGTAGGGGCCTGGCGTATATACTCTGCAGAAATTTGCCCTATTAGATGTTGGTGTAGCCACAAGACTGGTGGGCACAGGAATGGGCCCTGCTGTGAGTTAATAGATCAAGATTTGTAATTGCATGCACCTGTTGAACAGGGCAGATAAATTGGGGGTGGTGGTGGTGGTGGTGGTGGACGGTTTTGCCACAAGACTGTAAGCTCTCACAGTTACTCTTGGTGGGCGCAGGAATGGGCCCTGCTGTGAGTTATTAGATCAAGATTTGTAATTGCAAGCACCTGATGAACAGGGCAGAAAAATTGGGCCTTTGGCGGTGGTGGTGGACGGTGTTGCCACAAGACTGTAGGCCCTCATAGTTACTCTTGGTGGGCGCAGGAATGGGCCCTGCTGTGAGTTATTAGATCAAGATTTGTAATTGCAAGCACCTGATGAACAGGGCAGAAAAATTGGGCCTTTGGCGGTGGTGGTGGACGGTGTTGCCACAAGACTGCAGGCCCTCATAGTTACTCTTGGTGGGCGCAGGAATGGGCCCTGCTGTGAACTATTAGATCAAGATTTGTAATTACCCGCCCCTGTTAAACAGGGGCTGAAAAATTGTGCCTTAGGCACTGGTGCTGGTGCCACAACACTGCAACCCCTCACAGAGACTGTACTTGGAGCACAGCAGTCACACGTGTTGCGAAGCATTTTTTTAAAAAATTGTAAGTACACGCCCCTGTTAAACAGGGGCTGAAAAATTGTGCCTTAGGCACTGGTGCTGGTGCCACAACACTGCAACCCGGCCCTCACAGATACTGTACTTGGAGCACAGCAGTCACACGTGTTGCGAAGCATTTTTTTTAAAAAATTGTAAGTACACGCCCCTGTTAAACAGGGGCTGAAAAATTGTGCCTTAGGCACTGGTGCTGGTGCCACAACACTGCAACCCGGCCCTCACAGAGACTGTACTTGGAGCACAGCAGTCACACGTGTTGCGAAGCATTTTTTTTTAAAATTGTAAGTACACGCCCCTGTTAAACAGGGGCTGAAAAATTGTGCCTTAGGCACTGGTGCTGGTGCCACAACACTGCAACACGGCCCTCACAGAGACTGTACTTGGAGCACAGCAGTCACACGTGTTGCGAAGCATTTTTTTAAAAAATTGTAAGTACACGCCCCTGTTAAACAGGGCTGAAAAATTGTGCCTTAGGCACTGGTGCTGTGGCATGGATCATTGAGGAGGAGGAAGAGGATAGTCAGTGAACATAAGAGGACAGTCACTCAGCATCAGCATAGGCAGTCTTGAAGGGATGTGACATTAAAAATTATTCGGTTATATCCGCCTCAGGTGCCTGGTAGCTGGTGGTGATCCAAGACTGATTCATTTTGATGAATGTCAGTCGATCAACCGAGGCGGTGGACAGGCGCACCCTATGATCAGTCACAAATCCTCCAGCAGCACTGAATGTGCGTTCGGAAAGAACGCTGGAGGCAGGACAGGCCAGTAGCTCAATTGCATACTGTGCAAGCTCTGGCCAGTGATCCATCCTCAGGACCCAGTAAGCCAGAGGATTTTCGGTGGGAAAGGTGTCCAAGTCTGACCTTGCCCCAAGGTATTCCTGCACCATGTATATCAGACGCTGGCGATGGTTGCTGGAACCGATCATACCTTGGGGCTGCGGACTAAAAAATTGTCTGAACGCATCGGTCAGACGTCCACCTTCCCCACCGCTCCTTCTGCCACTGACCGAAGCCTCAGCAACTCGTCGCCCAGGACCAGGAGTTTGTAGCCTCCCAGTTTCTGGGAACGCGTTGCACAGACCTTTCTGCAAGGCCTCCCTGAGATGTCTCATCCTCTGCTCCCTCTGCGACGGCAAGATAAGGTCCGCAACCTTACCCTTGTACCGCGGATCAAGGAGAGTGGCCAGCCAGTAATGGTCCCTCTCCTTGATCCGAAGAACACGAGGATCCTTCCGCAGGCTTTGCAGGATCAGGGAGGCCATGCAGCGTAGGTTAGCTGAGGCATTCGGTCCGGAGTCTTCTGGGTCACTGAGGATGACATGATCGCCAGCCACCTCCTCCCAGCCACGTACAAGTCCACTGGCTTGTTGGGACTGTACATCATCCCTAAAAGACTGCTGCTGCTGATGCTGAGTGCCAGGCTCCACCTCCATGCTCACACAATCCTCCTCCTCCTCCTCCTCCTCCTCCTCCTCCTCCTCATCCTCTTCCTGTGTGATGGGTGGGACAGAAGGAACACTGTCCGGATAAAGGGGCCTTGAGAGGCAAGGAAGTCCTCCTCTTCCTGCCTCTGTTCTGCCTCAAGTGCCCTGTCCATTATCCCACGCAGCGTATGCTCCAACAGGTGGACAAGAGGGACAGTGTCACTGATGCATGCACTGTCACTGCTCACCATCCTCGTGGCCTCCTCAAATGGTGAGAGGACAGTGCATGCATCCCTGATCATGCTCCACTGACGTGGGGAAAAAAAACCAAGCTCCCCTGACCCTGTCCTGGTGCCGTAGTCGCAAAGGTACTCATTGATGGCCCTCTGCTGCGTGTGCAGTCGCTGCAGCATGGCCAACGTTGAGTTCCACCTGGTGGGCATGTCAGATATTAGGCGGTTCTTGGGCAGGTTCAGCTCCTTTTGCAGCTCAGTCAGCCGAGCACTGGCATTATAAGATCGGCGGAAATGCACACAGACTTTCCTGGCCTGCCTCAGGACATCCTGTAAGCCTGGGAACCTGCCCAAGAACCGCTGCACCACCAGGTTGAGGACGTGAGCCATGCAGGGCACATGGGTGAGCTGCCCCTGTCGCAGGGCAGAGAGGAGGTTGGTGCCATTGTCAGAAACGACCATTCCTGGCTTAAGCTGACGTGGCGTCAACCACCTCTCGGCCTGCCCCTGCAGAGCTGCCAGAACCTCTGGCCCAGTGTGGCTCCTGTCCCCCAAAACACACCAGCGCAAGCACGGCATGGCATCTTTTTGCCTGCGTACTTGCGTAGCCCCTTGTACGCCTACGGAGCACCGCTGGTTCCAAGGACAGAGCACTGGAGGAAGAAGAAGAGGAGGGGGTGGAGGAGAGAGGTGTGTCACAACCAGTAGCAGTAGTCGCGTTTTGGAGGCGTGGTGGCGGAACAACCTCCAACACTACTGCACCTTGTCCTGCATCCCTCCCAGCTGCCAATAGAGTGACCCAATGGGCCGTGAAAGAAAGGTACCGTCCCTGTCCATGCCTGCTGGACCATGAGTCAGCGGTAATATGCACCTTACCGCTGACCGCCCTGTCCAGCGAGGCATGGACATTGCCCTCCACATGCCGGTAGAGAGACGGAATCGCCTTCCGCGAGAAAAAGTGGCGTTTGGGAACCTGCCACTGAGGAACCGCACATTGAACAAACTCACGGAAGGGGGCCGAGTCTACCAACTGAAAAGGCAGCAGTTGAAGTGCTAGCAATTTAGCAAGGCTAGCATTCAACCGCTGGGCATGTGGATGGCTGGGAGTGTACTTCTTTCTACGGTCCAGCAGCTGGGGCAGGGAAATTTGCCTGCTGCATTCGGACGTCGGTGTACTGCAAGTACTTGGTTGTGACACACCGAATTCTACACCTTCAGTCCTCTCAGAGCAGCTTTCAGAGAGGACTGAAGGTGTAGTGGGGATGGAGATCCCAGCTGAGGAGGAGCAAGGAGAGGTCCGCTTAGTTCTTTGGTGTGGGTCTTTTATGTGTGCCTGCCAACGAGCTGCATGGCAGGTCGCCATATGTCTGGTCATGCTTGTCGTGCCCAAGCGGCTGATGTTTTGGCCACGCGAGATACGCTTGAGACAAATATTGCAAATAGCAGTGGTGCGATCTGCTGCACTCGTCTCAAAAAAGGCCCACACCAAAGAACTTTTCTGATAACGTGCAGAGGCAGCGCCCTGCACAGGCGGAGCTCTGCGGTGTTGTACAGTTGCTGTGCTGGCCTCTACCTGGCCTCCAGGGGGCATCCTGCCTCGTTGGACATGTGACGCCGCATCCTCCTCCTCCTCGTCCTCCTCCTCATCCTCTCTCCCTTGAGGCACCCACGTGGAGTCAGTGACCTCATCATCCCCTCCCTCTTCACCACTAGAGCAAACCTGGCAGTAAGCTGCAGCTGGTGGAACTGTACTGCCAGATTCCTCAAGCTGGGTATCGTCATCCGAGCCTTCGAATCGTTGGGCATCCTCCTGGAGCATGTACCCAACACTGTGCTCAAAGAGTTCGGGGGACTCCTCAGGAGGACATGGTGGGTCTAGGAAGGGGTGGCTGATGATGCTCTGTCAGTACCCTGAGCCTGGGTGAGAGAGGATGAGGAGGATGAGGAGGGCTTGGTCATCCATTCTACCAAGCCTTCAGCATGATGCGGCTCCACATGTCCAGCTGCCGAAAACAAAGACGCGCGTGTCCCATGGCCACGTGCTGATGACGATGCACGACCACGTCCACGTCCACGGCCACGTCCACTAGAAACAGAGCCTGCCTGCCCTGTGTTCTTGGCTCTGCACGCTCTGCCTCCCCTTGGCGGTCTTCCAGCCATTGTAGTCGGTAGTCCTGTGGGTGCTGCTGAGAAGAAAATATAGGAGCTCTGTGTGATGCCACTAACACACTAGAAGTCCTATGGGTGCTTCTGCAAAGAAAATAGAGGAGCTCTGTGTGATGCCACTAACACACTAGAAGTCCTATGGGTGCTTCTGCAAAGAAAATAGAGGAGCTCTGTGTGATGCCACTAACACACTAGAAGTCCTGTGGGTGCTTATGCAAAGAAAATAGAGGAGCTCTGTGTGATGCCACTAACACACTAGAAGTCCTGTGGGTGCTTATGCAAAGAAAATAGAGGAGCTCTGTGTGATGCCACTAACACACTAGAAGTCCTGTGGGTGCTTATGCAAAGAAAATAGAGGAGCTCTGTGTGATGCCACTAACACACTAGAAGTCCTGTGGGTGCTGCTGAGAAGAATATATAGGAGCTCTGTGTGATGCCACTAACACACTAGAAGTCCTGTGGGTGCTTATGCAAAGAAAATAGAGGAGCTCTGTGTGATGGGACTAACACACTTCAAGTCCTATAGGTGCTTCTGGAAAGAAAATATAGCTCTGTGTGTGTGATGGGACTAACACACTTCAAGTCCTATAGGTGCTTCTGGGAAGAAAATATAGCTCTGTGTGTGTAATGGGACTAACACACTTCAAGTCCTATAGGTGCTTCTGGGAACAAAATATAGCTCTGTGTGTGTGATGGGACTAACACACTTCAAGTCCTATAGGTGCTTCTGGGAAGAAAATATAGCTCTGTGTGTGTAATGGGACTAACACACTTCAAGTCCTATAGGTGCTTCTGGGAAGAAAATATAGCTCTGTGTGTGTGATGGGACTAACACACTTCAAGTCCTATAGGTGCTTCTGGGAAGAAAATATAGCTCTGTGTGTGTAATGGGACTAACACACTTCAAGTCCTATAGGTGCTTCTGGGAACAAAATATAGCTCTGTGTGTGTGATGGGACTAACACACTTCAAGTCCTATAGGTGCTTCTGGGAACAAAATATAGCTCTGTGTGTGTAATGGGACTAACACACTTCAAGTCCTATAGGTGCTTCTGGGAACAAAATATAGCTCTGTGTGTGTGATGGGACTAACACACTTCAAGTCCTATAGGTGCTTCTGGGAAGAAAATATAGCTCTGTGTGTGTGATGGGACTAACACACTTCAAGTCCTATAGGTGCTTCTGGGAACAAAATATAGCTCTGTGTGTGTGATGGGACTAACACACTTCAAGTCCTATAGGTGCTTCTGGGAACAAAGTATAGCTCTTTGTGTGTGATGGGACTAACACACTTCAAGTCCTATAGGTGCTTCTGGGAACAAAATATAGCTCTGTGTGTGTAATGGGACTAACACACTTCAAGTCCTATAGGTGCTTCTGGGAACAAAATATAGCTCTGTGTGTGTAATGGGACTAACACACTTCAAGTCCTATAGGTGCTTCTGGGAACAAAATATAGCTCTGTGTGTGTGATGGGACTAACACACTTCAAGTCCTATAGGTGCTTCTGGGAAGAAAATATAGCTCTGTGTGTGTAATGGGACTAACACACTTCAAGTCCTATAGGTGCTTCTGGGAACAAAATATAGCTCTGTGTGTGTGATGGGACTAACACACTTCAAGTCCTATAGGTGCTTCTGGGAAGAAAATATAGCTCTGTGTGTGTAATGGGACTAACACACTTCAAGTCCTATAGGTGCTTCTGGGAACAAAATATAGCTCTGTGTGTGTAATGGGACTAACACACTTCAAGTCCTATAGGTGCTTCTGGGAAGAAAATATAGCTCTGTGTGTGTGATGGGACTAACACACTTCAAGTCCTATAGGTGCTTCTGGGAAGAAAAATATAGCTCTGTGTGTGTAATGGGACTAACACACTTCAAGTCCTATAGGTGCTTCTGGGAAGAAAATATAGCTCTGTGTGTGTAATGGGACTAACACACTTCAAGTCCTATAGGTGCTTCTGGGAACAAAATATAGCTCTGTGTGTGTAATGGGACTAACACACTTCAAGTCCTATAGGTGCTTCTGGGAAGAAAATATAGCTCTCTGTGTGTGATGGGACTAACACACTTCAAGTCCTATAGGTGCTTCTGGGAAGAAAATATAGCTCTGTGTGTGTAATGGGACTAACACACTTCAAGTCCTATAGGTGCTTCTGGGAACGAAATATAGCTCTGTGTGTGTAATGGGACTAACACACTTCAAGTCCTATAGGTGCTTCTGGGAAGAAAATATAGCTCTGTGTGTGTAATGGGACTAACACACTTCAAGTCCTATAGGTGCTTCTGGGAAGAAAATATAGCTCTGTGTGTGTAATGGGACTAACACACTTCAAGTCCTATAGGTGCTTCTGGGAAGAAAATATAGCTCTGTGTGTGTAATGGGACTAACACACTTCAAGTCCTATAGGTGCCTCTGGAACAAAATATAGGAGCTCTGCCTGCCTGCCACGAACACACTACAAGTCCTATAGGTGCTTCTGGTAACAAAATATAGGAGCTCTGCCTGCCTGCCACTAACACACTACAAGTCCTATAGGTGCTTCTGGAAGAAAATATAGCTCTGTGTGTGTAATGGGACTAACACACTTCAAGTCCTATAGGTGCTTCTGGGAACAAAGTATAGCTCTTTGTGTGTAATGGGACTAACACACTTCAAGTCCTATAGGTGCTTCTGGGAAGAAAATATAGCTCTGTGTGTGTAATGGGACTAACACACTTCAAGTCCTATAGGTGCTTCTGGGAACAAAATATAGCTCTGTGTGTGTAATGGGACTAACACACTTCAAGTCCTATAGGTGCTTCTGGGAAGAAAATATAGCTCTGTGTGTGTAATGGGACTAACACACTTCAAGTCCTATAGGTGCTTCTGGGAACAAAATATAGCTCTGTGTGTGTGATGGGACTAACACACTTCAAGTCCTATAGGTGCTTCTGGGAAGAAAATATAGCTCTGTGTGTGTAATGGGACTAACACACTTCAAGTCCTATAGGTGCTTCTGGGAAGAAAATATAGCTCTGTGTGTGTAATGGGACTAACACACTTCAAGTCCTATAGGTGCTTCTGGGAAGAAAATATAGCTCTGTGTGTGTAATGGGACTAACACACTTCAAGTCCTATAGGTGCCTCTGGGAACAAAATATAGGAGCTCTGCCTGCCTGCCACGAACACACTACAAGTCCTATAGGTGCTTCTGGTAACAAAATATAGGAGCTCTGCCTGCCTGCCACTAACACACTACAAGTCCTATAGGTGCTTCTGGTAACAAAATATAGGAGCTCTGCCTGCCTGCCACGAACACACTACAAGTCCTATAGGTGCTTCTGGTAACAAAATATAGGAGCTCTGCCTGCCTGCCACTAACACACTACAAGTCCTATAGGTGCTTCTGGTAACAAAATATAGGAGCTCTGCCTGCCTGCCACGAACACACTACAAGTCCTATAGGTGCTTCTGGTAACAAAATATAGGAGCTCTGCCTGCCTGCCACGAACACACTACAAGTTCTATAGGTGCTTCTGGTAACAAAATATAGGAGCTCTGCCTGCCTGCCACGAACACACTACAAGTCCTATAGGTGCTTCTGGTAACAAAATATAGGAGCTCTGCCTGCCTGCCACGAGCACACTACAAGCCCCTCTTTGTCAATCAATCTTTGTAACTGAATCTATCTAACTCAATCTCTGCAAGTGAATCTCTCTATCTATCTAAATGCAGCAGAGTGTCACAGAAACAGCCTGCTCAATCTGCGCCGGAACAGCATGTGACCGGCGCAGACGGCGTGGCGGCGTTTTATAGGGGGGGGCGTGTACTACAGCCCCTGAGCTGTAATTGGCTACAGGCGTCCTGCCTGTAGCCAATTATGGCTCTTCGAGTTTCCGGGGCTGTGATTGGCCAAGCATGCGGGGTCACAGTGCATGCTTGGCCAATCATCAGCCAGCAATGCACTGCGTCGGCCGCGCCGGCCGCAATGCATTGCGGGGCCGCTCGCATCACACGAACGTGATGCGAGCGGCCAAAATAGTTCTGGGCTCGCCGAGCGAGCGAACGCCCGGTGCTCGATGCGAACGTGGGTTCGCATCGAGCACCGGGCCCATCCTTATTTGGTTCCCTCAAACCTTCCCAACCTTCCCCTGGGTCCCCAAACATTGAGATCCAGACTTCTGCTGGAATAAAACTTTACTGACCTGACCTCATAGAATTTTATTCAATACTCCTGGTATTACTAGTAGTAGTAAGTCACAACTAGACTTGTTATGTAATGCTGGAGACCTTTCAATACTAATCCTAGTAGCATCCTTAGCTCAAATGACAAGTGTTGTGGTGCGTTCGTGATTCATTAGAAATGAGCAAGAAACTAAGATGTGCGGTAAAACATTGTCAACATTATACGACAAGTGGAGTTGAATGTTACTACTACTAGCTATACCAGTCCTGAAAAAAGGGGAACCTTCAAAGACATTCTAATGCCCCGTACACACGAGCGGAAATTCTGCCAGCAAAAGTCTGATGAGAGCTTTTGGTTCGAAAATGCAACCGTGTGTATTTTTGTTTGACCTACACCCGGTGCTTGCAGCAGTCCCCCCACATTCCGTCCCCATCCCCCTCCCGTCCCCTCCCCTCTCCACGGTAGCGCAGGAATACCTTACTACAACCATGTGTATGCTCCATCTGACTTTTGCTGGCAGAATTCCAGCCAGCAAAAGATTAAGAGCATGGTCTCAATTTTCCGGTCGGAAAAAGTTCCGACCGGAATTTCCGATCATCTGTACCAATTCCGACGTGCAAAATTCCTATGCATGCTCGGAAACAATTTGACGCATGCTCGGAAGCATTGAACTTAATTTTCTCGGCTCGTCGTAGTGTTGTACGTCACCGCGTTCTTGACGGTCCAAAGTTCAGCAAACTTTTGTGTGACCATGTGTATGCAAGCCAAGCTTGAGCGGAATTCCGTCGGAAAAAACTGTTAAGATTTTTCCGACGGAAATTCTGCTTGTGTGTACATGGCATAACTTCAAGAAATTATGGGTTAAAAAATGCTACATTAACAATGCTAAATCACACTTGCACATTATCCTTTCTCATCCCATTTTACAAATGACTGTTTATGTTCTGTCCCTGTAGATTCATTGGCCAGATCCCTGTTAATACCAAGTAGTGATACAACAGGATTACATATGTGTGAAACACACTCTTAGCTGGGTGTGTATGTTCATGTATAATCCCTTGTGCTGAGAGATGTTTCTTACTTTCTGGAATGTGGCCATTAGTTGCTGTGGGATAATTGGGGTTTAAAGACCCCTTTCAGAACCTCATTTATAGTACTAATGCTGGCCGTTTGACCATCAATGCATTCAAATTCTCTTTAAGAACCGCCGCCTGTACTCTATGATTATAGTCTGATGTGCATGAGCTGGATAAGCTACACAAGTGCTGATGTAATTACATCATTTTATGTTGGAAAAGCAGCAGTGGATGGACTGTTGAGTGAAAGATTTTACAGTTGAGAATATGGCCTGGGGGATTATTATCCTTCACTTAAAGGGGAAGTCCATTTTTTTCTTCTTCAAATTGCTGATAGTAGTTCCCTCTCCAAAAGCTCTAACAGGATCCCACTTTTGTTTACCTTCACTCCAGGCAGATATTAAAAAAAGAGAAATACAGTTATAATTTTTTTTTTTTTTTAAATGTCATGGTAAGTGTCGCAATTCGACTTGGCGTCAGCTTCTTGTAAACCTTTATATGATAAAGCTAATACTGGGAGAGGGAAGGGCAGAACTATGGGCCAATCAAGTGCACATGTGCTAACAGTGTGTATGAGCTAACAAGAAGAGGACTTAATTAATATGTTTCTGCTTCTTTGCTGTCCAATTATCAAGGAGCAAGGATTTACACAATACAAAGGTTTTAGGGGAAAAAAAGCTCCCATATATATATATATATATATATATATATATATATATATATATATATATATATATATATATATATATATATATATATATATATATATATATATATTTCAATAGTGTTTATAGAGGTTTGCCTGAAGTTCAATCTCTTTCAAGCATGCTCATGAAGACTCATTATGTTTAAAAAGCTGCAATATTAGGTTTCACCAGCAGGTGAAGTCTAGAGCAGCCATTCACATCCAAGATTCCATGGAACCCTTGGGTTCCTCAGAAGGCTGCTAGGCATTCCTTGAGTTGTGGATGCTTGACCTCACATCTGACTTGGCGTCAGACAATTTTTATTATTCAGACAGCTGCAGCACCCGTGAATAGCACTGATCACCCGAAAAGTGACTACATCCGACTGGATGCAGTCACTGTTCTGCTAAGAATTTGCCTGCATAGTTTGGGGCAAATACCTCTTGGCAGAGCCATTGACACAACACCAATGATCCTATTATTGGTCTGTATGGGTGACATTCTGACCAATGTAAGGGCTATTTGTCTTACTGATCCCATATTACCTGATTTTTTAGCAGGGGTTCCCTGAGAACCAGAGAGACCAGAAATTTAATGCAAGGACACCTCTAGGGTAAAAAGGTTGAGATTGGCTTTGGGTTCAAGATAACCTTCGGGTTTACAGAAGGGGAGACCAACAGGCAACAGACCTATTAAATACTGATGCTCATTGGCTTACATAAACATATGGCCACCTACATCCAGATGAAACAATCACCAATGGGCACTGCACACTCCTTGAGAAGAACTTCTCTAAATGGCTCTCCTTGAAAATAACTGTTCTAAATTGCTCCCCTTGGGAAGAACTGATCTAAATGGCTCCCCTTTAGAAGAACTGATCTTAATGGCTCCCCTTGAAAATAACCAATCTAAATGGCTCCCCTGGAGTAGAACTGATCTAAATGGCTCCCCTTGAGAAGAACTGATCTAAATGGCTCTGCTCATACAGACAGCACCTATAGAGAATTGCAGTTCTGAAGCTTCTGCATTCGGCATCAGTGTACAGGAGCCCCAAATGTTTGAAAAGAGTACATTTCCAAAAAAAGCTTGGCCACTCAGTGAGAACGATTTGCAGGTCAATAATAATGTGCTCAAAGAATCAACAGCAATCTACAGCTAATCAGAGCAGCAAATGCTTATCGATTGCTCATGCATCACCAGAAAAGTCCTTTCAGATCATTTTCACCAGTGAAATAGGAGGGGAATGGGGGAACAGGGGCTGCCCACATGGGATGAAGCACGGCCGGGCCTTTGGTTTCTTGTTTATTTTAGAAAGAGAGCTGTTGCTGTTGCTGTGTAGGCTTGTTTAGTCTGCTAGGTGCTTGTTCTCCTCTAAAAATGTACTTCTAGCCTAAACTTATTTTTATATTTTGTATAAGCAAGGGTAACGCTAGCCATACATGCTTAGATTCTTGTTACGCTCACATCCTTGCTAAACTGTGGTTAGAGGAATCTACATGGCTGGCTATTATATTCAGACAGCTGCAGCACCCGCCAATAGCACTGATCACCTTGAAAAGTGACTACATCCGACTGGATGCAGTCACTGTTCTGCTAAGAATTTGCCACCTGGTTCTTTCAATTTTGAAGTCAACCACCAACTATTCAAATTTCTTGCTGTGTATGGCCAGCTTTTGTCAGTTATTTTTTGTTTATTTTTTGTTTATTTTTGCTGTCTGTTTTTCATTGGGAAAATATCTTTTCACCTAATTTTCCAGACCCAAAACAGGATAAAGGTAGAAATCTCTTTAATGTGAGTAAAAATCCGAAAAAGTCCTATCGGACCATGTTGTCAGAAATTCCGACCGTGTGTGGGCTCCATCGGACTTTTTCCGTCGGAATTTCCGACAGAAAAAGTTTGAGATCCTGCTCTCAAATTTTTCGACAACAAAGTCCTATAGGACTTTTTCCGATCTTGTGTAGCGAACCTCTCTGGAACCTGTTGTTCTGTTGAAAACGTTATAATCGGATTTTCCGACAACTTTTCCTATCATTTTCTGGCCCAGTGATATTGGTCATACTGTTGAAAACGTTATAATGTTAGATTTCCTATCATTTTCTGGCCCAGTGATATTGGTCATACATAGGGATGAGCTTGGTTGGCTCTAGGTCTTGGTTGGCTGGACAGGAGTGTGACATTTCCTTGATTTTACACATGCATCCCTTTGAATGAGCACCTTTAGCAGCCTGCACCTTTCTCCCTAGTGACTGCAGGAGTTTGGTTTCCCCAGCTTGAGCGGCGATCATAATATAGCACCAAGGTCTCAGGGATGAGCTGGGGTTTGGTTAGAAATCGGGAGGTAGGTGTCAGTGCTGGGTCAATCAGCTGCGGGCAGGGGATTTCCCACCCAAAGCTACATGTTTGACAAAGGGGCTAGGATGCTTGTGACGTCATTGACCTAATATGGCCACATGGCCTTGGCCTGCAGCTGATTTGACACCTACCTTCCCGGTTTGGACAGACATGGGTTTGGGTTCGAACCCAAGCCGAACCCGAGCTCACTTATGATCATAAATAGAAAGGGTGACTCTTAACAGTGGGCACATGCACAACAAAAACCTGACACAGGGTTCTGAACCTTCCTCATGCAATCCGAATCTAAAACAAAAAGTTTTGGGCTACAGATACATTTTAAATATGTTACACATTTAGCACATACCCACACTAGGTGGTTTGTATTATGCCCAAGCACATTTGGTACCCAAAGTTTAGTTTGACTAGTTTTATCACTCAGTATCACATTCAATGAACAGTTGGACTCAGGCACGGTTCAGTTAGGCTTGAGCACAGTGTGCATTTGTGTGAGACAGGAGTGATCATGTAAATGTGCTCGTTCCTGGCCCAATATGAACAACTATGTCTAGTGTGAGTAAATCTGATTGTACAATCTCTACACAATCTCTATTAGATTTACTAACAGCCATGCAGTATGAGGATCTATCTAAGCAATTTTTTCCATCTAAATATGCATTTAGGTAGGCCATCCATTGACATAGATGTTGTTAACATAAAGGATAATAGTACAACCACATTGTAAGGTGTGAAGTCATGTTTTGAGTCTGCTCTTTCAATCAACATTTTGACTGCAACAGCTACAGTTTTTTGAGTGAAAAAAGTGTCTCCCATTTCCATAGTTGCCAACATTGTAAAACAATTTGTAGGGACACTTTTTTTACTCTAGGCGGAGTCGTATTATAATTAGGGGGCGGGGCATCGTTTAAGACATGGCCTACAGGGGAAAGGAAAATCCGGTGCGTGAAGCGCGTCGCAGTGAAAATGGGCGTGGTTTCAATATAATAGTGGGCGTGGCTTAAAGGGGTGTGGCTCAAATGGGGTGTAGTCCGAGTCTGAGATGAACAAAGGATGGAGGGAGAAAGAAAGAAATAGGGAGGGAAGGAGAGAGAAGGAAGGAAAGTAAGAGGAATGAAGGGACAGCAGGTCCAGATCCTACCCCACAATAGAAATATGTGTATTCCATAAAGTTTAACAATTAGCAGATAAAGATACTCCAAACACCTGGTGTTAGCGTTTCAATCATCCCGACACCATGGGTGTTATGGTGTCGGGATGATTGAAGCGCATTATTACTATTATTACATTGTAATATAAAATTAAATAGTTCAACTCACCATAACCGGCAGACATTTTTTTGGAGCCAGAAGAAGCTGCGTTCCAAAAACATTGCCGATTTCCCGGGACAAAAGCAGAATCCCGGGATTTTAATCGAGACGGCCTCCAATCGCTACGAGGGTCCCAAAATTGGGATTGTCCCGGGAAAATCGGGACTGTTGGTAAGTATGCATTTCCTGACCTCTGCCCTTTATGTTGTCTGGTTGGCGAGGGAGCAAACCTTAGATATGCATGCTCAGCAATCTCCTTTCCATCTCATTTCTTCACCACAGTGTTCCCTGTCCTCCCTCCCTAGTTTGACTTTGTGACATCTGTTATTGTGGGGAATGCTCATCCAGCTTAAGGCCCCTTTCACACGAGGCAGACTGCTTCCACGGAGTCCGCCTCTGTCCGCCGGCTCAGCGGAAGATCTCTCCGTTGATCCCCGCTGAACCGGCGGATGACAAGTCCCTCTCTGCTCACTGAGCGGGGAGGGGCTTGCGAGCGCCGCTGGTC
Organism: Lithobates sylvaticus; assembly: GCA_028564925.1. NCBI lineage: Eukaryota > Metazoa > Chordata > Amphibia > Anura > Ranidae > Lithobates > Lithobates sylvaticus. The sequence goes on along the minus strand of CM053027.1, from coordinate 52,183,997 downwards.
TCTATGGAGAGATCGGATGAAAACGGACAGTGTGTCAGATCTCACCCGATCTGGACGCTCCATAGACTAACATGGAGCGCCCGTTCAGATCCGCCGTCAAAACTGACAGGCGGATCTGAACGGTCCGACCGTGTGAAAGGGGCCTTAAAGTAGATGGACTTAGTCCTGTTTACCATGGGTAACGTTTTGTTATCAGTAGTTTGACCTGTGTTAAGCCTTTGGTTTGATAGTCAACTATTAATAAAATTTGGGTCATCCTTGACTATAGCCTTTTCAATCAAACCTTTATTATTCATCTTTTTATGTATTATTTATTTGTCTCAGCATTTTAGTTATTGTGACTTTGGGGTTTATTTACTAAAGCTGGAGAGTGCAAAATCAGGCTCACGTTTGCATAGAAACTAATCAGCTTATAAACTCAGCTTGTTCAATGAAGCTTTGGCAATAAAACCTGGAAACTGATTAGTTTCTATGTAGAAGCGATCCTGACTTTGCATTCTCCAGCTTTAGTACATTTTATGACTGCCATGTCCCCTCCAAGGGTCTGCTAGCAACATTGAGGACCCTGCAGATTTGACACAGTAGAGCAGGGGTCTCCAAACTTTTCAAACAAACGGGCCACTTTATTATCCTTCAGACTTTAGGAGGGCCGGATTGTGGCCAGCAAGGGCAGAAAATGTCACGGGCCCAGCATCAGTGAGAATAAATATGGCCTCAGGGTTGGTGGTCAATAGGAGGAGTATTCCCCCTATTAGTAGGAGTAATAGTATTCCATCATTGGTATCGTGGAAGATATAGTGCCCCATTGTTGGCGTCAGTGAGAGGAATAGTGCCTCATATCAGTGGAAGGAGTTGTGCCCCAAGGGCCGCATAAAGGCTAGCAAAGGGCCACATCTGGCCCTCGGGCCGCAGTTTGGAGACCCCTGCAGTAGAGGAATAAGAAACGAGAACTAATGGTAATAACCAACGGCTGAGTTTCCCCTCTGATTAAGGCTTTGGAGGCAGAGTAACTTACAACCCTTACTAAGGGCTAAGTCAGAGATAGATATTTAAATGGAGACACTGCTTTTACATGACTAAGTGTCTTTTAACAAAAATTGTTCCATTACGTGTCCATTCCAGGAATTTACTATTAATAATTTAAGATCACTTAACTGTAAACAAAATAAAAAAATAAAATATGTAAACTGAAGTGTGTTAAGCTAAAATGTATACAGGCCTAGTCTAGATTCAGCATTGGTCCATGGTGCATCAATCAATAATTTAGCTACATCAACTCTTGTGAAAGCACTAAAAATTATGTAGGGCTTGATCAACCAGTAGCTAAGCTGGGGGCTGGAAGAGATACAGGGCTGCATGTATCCAATCAAATGCCTATCCTCTGCATATGTTGTTCTGCCTGGGATACTAGGCATTTGGTCACCTAATCTCCGAGGAATACAAGAATACAGTTGGCTGGTCCTCTTGTTCTTCAGAAAGATTATCCACCTAAATGCCCAGGATTTTTTTGTGCTTGCCAAACGCATAGTTTTGGCTTTTCTCCTACCACCACCCAAGTCCTCCTATTGGTCAAACCACCGTTCACATTAAACAACCACAACAGAGGCTTGGGGGGTAAAAGTGAGCAGGCCCACACCAAACTCAACTTTACATAAATAGATCTCTGGCCAAGATATGTTTTCACTCAAGGTAACCTCTGCCTACAAACTTCGTTCACCCATTGCCACCACCCCATAACACCAGAAGACAGAGGCGGTTTTCCTGATCATGTGACCACTGAAATTTGGCTATATGATTTGCATTTATTTTATTAAATGTATTTATTTAGTGTTGACGACTTTATTTATTATTATTATTATTATACAGGATTTATATAGCGCCAACAGTTTACGCATCACTTTACAATATAAAAAGGGAGATAATACAGTTATAACACAATAAAATACAAGAGGATTAAGAGGGCCCTGCTCAGAAGAGCTTACAATCTAAATAACTTTATGTATTGTTTTCAACATAATGCACATTCACATCAGTCCCTGTCCTCATGGAGCTTACAATCCAAGGTTCTTTCCTCACATGCATACATACACATACTAGGGATAATTTAGACAGGAGCCAACTAACCTACCAGTATGTCCTTGGAGTGTGGGAGGAAACTGGAGAACCCAGAGGAAACTCACGCAAGCAAAGAGAGGACATGCAAACTCTACACAGGCAGTGTAATGGGTGGGACTAAAACTAACGGGCCAATGATGCAGGGCAGGAGTGCTAACCACTAAGCCCACTGTGCTGACTGGGAGATTTTTGTGCCAGCTCATTCACTGTACTGGGAGTGTGCGAAGAGCACACACTCACTCAGCACAGAATGTTGCTTCCCCATGGAGCATATGTGCTGGGTAATAAGGCCCACCAGTTCTTCCAGTGCATATGAGTATACCATTGACGGGAACAGGTTATATCAGAAGTCCAGTCTGAATTGCCCATATGTTTGACAGGTCTGCTTAAATGTACAGATTTGTATATTAGCCACAAGAAGGTGATCTGCATTTCATTACAATCCCAGACCCCCTTGCTTAACAACTGTTGAGGCATGGTAATGGCCCACATAGAGAGCACACTGTTTACAAAAGGTATAGAGAATGTTCATATTGCTTTGTAAATAAGGCTATCCTCATGCTGAACTCCTAATCATATGCAATGCAAACAGAAAAACAGGATTTGCATTCATATGATTGGTTGACTAAAGTGAACCCAGCTTCACATTGCAAAGTGAAGCTTCTTCACTCTTATAGTAAATTAACCCTAACAAATAAGACCCAACTAAGTCTTGAAATTAACAGTTAGGCATAACCACTGTACAGCACTACAAAGCATGAACTAATATGGCTGCCTGCACCCACTACTTTATACATCACTTTAAGTTGTATAACGTTTTGAACTCCCGACAGATATAACATACACAAATTATGGGTAAGTGATCAATAATTGTATTTTTTTAAATGCAACTGCTGTAAGTTCCTAACCTTGTTGTCAGAAAGAAAAAAAGGAGAGAGGAGAACCAATTTGTGGACTATAACGGTACCTGAACACAATGTGCGGACCAAACAGTTATATAAAATAATTTATTACAAAATCTTATTCTACAATCTCATAAATCACATATAAATGAATAATAAAGAAAACTTAGTAAAAGTGTCATATGATATGTCAAGAGGGCTAGTTGACGCGTTTCGCCCGGAGGCTTCTTCAGAACCAGATGGACATAATCATAATATTAAAAAGGATCAAGGAGATCTTCAATTTAAATAGAATGAAAGTATAACATGGCCCCTATAAATATGGGGGATTCATAAAGACAAAAAAAGATTATATATAGGGAGGTGGCGTTGTACCCCTAAGTAGAGGTATTGAGAGATAATATCCATGTAAACAAGGGACCCAAGTCAGTGTTCATGGTGGATATGCATAGTTGCTGGATATACTTATGGTTAAATATAACTTAAGTGGATTGGCTGGGACCAGATAATACAATAAGAGATACGCACTGCCAGTCCTGAAGGGGTTAGAATTTCAGGAAATAGCACAATAGCCCTTCACAGGTGAGTGGCGTCTTCCGGTGATGACAGACGTGGAAGTGACTGGTAATGCTTTGAGGGTTTCTTGGACCTGGAAACACATTCTTCTGACCAGCCTCCCCCTGCATATTTGATTGGACATATGAGTCTTTTCAACTACTTTATTTCAGCATTGGACTATGAAGGGCTATTGTGCCATTTCCTGAAATTCTAACCCCTTCAGGACTGGCAGTGCGTATCTCTTATTGTATTATCTGGTCCCAGCCAATCCACTTAGGTTATATTTAACCCTAAGTATATCCAGCAACTATGCATATCCACCATGAACACTGACTTGGGTCCCTTGTTTACATGGATATTATCTCTCAATACCTCTACTTAGGGGTGCCTCCCTATATATAATCTTTTTTTGTCTTTATGAATCCCCCATATTTATAGGGGTCATGTTATACTTTCATTCTATTTAAATTGAAGATCTCCGTGATCCTTTTTAATATTATGATTATGTCCATCTGGTTCTGAAGAAGCCTCCGGGTGAAAACGTGTCAACTAGCACTCTTGACATATCATATGACACTTATACTAAGTTTTCTTTATTATTCATTTATATGTGATTTATGAGATTGTAGAATAAGATTTTGTAATAAATTATTTTCTATAACTGTTTGGTCCGCACATTGTGTTCAGGTACCGTTATAGTCCACAAATTGGTTCTCCTCTCTCCTTTTTTTCTTTCAATGTCATAGGATGAGGTACCGCCCATAGCGTTTCTATATACCAATTTTTTCTTTGGCCTTGTTGTCAGTTTATTCCAATACTTATACAGCAGCACTAAGATTGGAAGATGGAGGCCAGGACTGGGAGCCAATGAGGTGTGTTGCATGCAAACATGCTGATGAGGACATTCCTTGTCAGCATGTTTGCATGCAACGCACCCTATTGTGTTGATAAGAGGAGAAATCAGAGTAAGTAGAGAGATAACCTCTACATATCAGTCTATCAGTCTATTGCTGCTCTTTCACTGTCCAATCAAATGGGAGTGGAGAGAGGACATTGCTGTATTTCTTCTACAGTTTTTAACTGTAACAAGAAAGTAGTGTCATCCATCTGGCTGTGTTGTCTGGATAATCCCAGGACTTTATGGATAGAAATACAAATATTTTGGCAGGTAAAATGGCTCCCTTGTATGGATTTAATATATGTATGTAGCTATGGTATGTGTTTAACCAAGGGTATTTACATTAAACTAATTGCTTTCATACGTATATCTAAAAAAACATACACACACAATAAAGAGACTATAGTTTCCCTTTAAGCCGCAGTCTGTGATGTAGTAAACAACACATTGCAGATCTGCAGACTTCTCACCCAGCCGTGTGAGCTTGTTGTTGCAAAAGTGCGATCACATCTGTAACGTGCGAGCGAAGTGACTGAAATACAGCCTGGTGCTGAGATTAGACACCCAGCTTTCTAGGCAAGTTAATATCTCCGGCTGGTGACCTACATCACCGGACCTGTGCGCTTGAATTGGTTTGCCATCACTCAAACTTAGAAGTTAATAAAATCTGAGCTGAGAGAGCAGATGATAATCTCAGGCCACATGCTCTGACTTGAGTTAAGGAAATAAACGTGAAAAAAATATGTATACATTGTATGCATTGAGGAGTTGGCTGACCTGCTTGGAAGAGTTCCACATCAAATTCCCCCCCAGGCTTGTTACACATTACAGACTGGTCTCGTGATAGGGGGGGGGGGGGCGTACAATGCATCCATATTCAACAGGAGGCTCAGCTGCCGGTCAAACGTGCAGCTCAGCACAAAACAGAAACATTTGCACATGTTTTCTTTGCTGGGTAGGGATAAGCAATTATGGAAAAATTGGTTCAGGGCAAATTGACCAATTCTCCTGTTTGCAAACGTTTGCCCAGGCAACAACTCCAAATTTTGCCCATTGAGCGGCTTAGGCAGCCTCAACAGTCTAACATATAGGAGCTATGTTTCATAAAGTTGTCATTTAATCCTCCCCACCCCCCCGAGGGCAGCCCACCTGGGATAATGATTACCCCCCTTCCAGATCCAGCAATCTTTACTCCAACAAGATCTCAGCCATCTTCCTTTTATACTACATATGCACACGTTATTCATTCCAATGGGTAAGCAACACTCAGAGAGACTGCTGGAGGCTGCCATGAGTATAGCTTGCCCATAGGAATAAAAAAGGCCACAGCACACATGAATGAGGAAGAGGACATAGGACCTTGTCCTGGATTGTGAAAGAAGGTTAGCTAAACTCAGGGGATGAAGGGATTTATTAAAGGACAACTCCACTAAAGATGCAAAGATGTTATATAAAGCTAATTTTATCCTTATAAATGAGCAGTGAAAACTTAATTGAAATCAGATTTTCATCAAAATGTCATCAAAATTGGAAAAGGAAATTCAATTTCTCAATTGCGTGTTTTCCTAATGGTGCGGGGTACTAATCAGCTGATCTACTACTACTACTACTAAAAACATTCAAATGGTAACCCAAAGGCCACCTATGGACATTCAGTGTTTTTTGCTTGTTTCTTTGACTTAGACCAGTGGTTGTCAACTTACTAGGTATATAGGGTCTCATCTGTGGCCCCTGATATCACCAAAGGCCTGTACATAATCTATAGTATATATAATGCTAGAGAAAACTTCCAGAGACTACAAACATACATAGGAAAATGATGGTCAGTGACTGGGGACATGCTACAGATTTGCTACAGATTTGGTCATAGACTAGAGATATGCTGCAGAAAACAATAAAAGCCTGGGAAAATCCTACATGGGGCTAGTAAGGATCACCAGCCTTAACGCTTTACAAATTTATGCTCCCTCTCTCACTACAAGCTGCTGAGCTCCACAGGTTGGGCAACAGGAATCTAGACAACCTACAATTATTGTAGACTACTAGACTGTTCTGAATGTTATAACTTCTGTAACCATCAGGGGCTTTTTAGTAATTTTGCCCTCCTCCCTTCAAGGGCAGCTCACTATTACCCTCTTCTCAGATTCGACAATCTTTATTTTCAACAAGATCTCTGCCTTCTTCCCTTTTTTACTACATACGCATTCCTCATTCATTTCCATGAGTAAGCTACACTGCTGGAGGCCGCCATGAGTATAGTTTATCCATGGGAATGAAAGAGGCCACAGCGCGCATTTCTCACTACAAACTGCTAAGGTTCACAGGTTGGGCATCAGGGGCCTAGACAACCTAAAATGATTGTAGACTCTGCTGAATGATATAGCTGCTGTAAACCTCAGGTACCATCTTCAGTAAAGTTGTCCAGGGGCCCAGACAACTTCAAATTTGTGTAGACTCTGATGAATGATATAGTGTATGTATTTTTAAATGAACACCCTATTCTACGCAGTTCTTCGACCATTTTTCAATTTTAAAACAACCAACCAGATGAATGAAATCTACCGCAGAGAAATTTTTTTGCGGACACTCATATGATATTAAAGTGTTGGTGGTGGGATCTTAGAGAACTCAGTTCCTGGCAGTACCATTAGCACTTCACGGATCAGTCCCACTTGTTTCCTGGAACTGCTCTTTAAAGAGTTACACTTTTTTAAATACAGATCTAGGAGAGTTGCATGTTGGTTCCAGCAGCATGGTTTCCATCATGTGCTCTGCTGCTATTGAAGCATACAGTTTCAGTTGTTCAACATCTGCCTCCAGACCATACATCAAACCCTCCATGACCTGAAGTGTTTCCAGTTCTCGTGCATCATTTTCACTTGCCACAAACCAGATGTATCTCTGCTCCCTCACGGACAGGACTTCTAAAACAGGACCAAGAACACATTAGTACACATGTGCAAATGTTTTATGATGAGCGGGGTGACATTCTGGCATGTTTCCCCAGTCTAAAGCCCCAGCTTTGTCTGTCTGTTTTTACGGAGACAAGTTTAACAAGTTCCTTAATCCAGCTGTTTTTACAAGATCACTAATTCTAATGCTAATAGTAATTGCATTTAAATTTAAGTAAAACTTCTACAGCCTGAGGAGAGCATGGCGTATGAGCAAGATGCCCCGAGGGATCTCTTTTAATGTGACACCTTACGGACCTGTGCATGAGATGCATCTTGATGTACGCATTCCACAGAGACAGGATTGCTTGAGAAAAGCTTTTAAAAGAGGAGCTACCCATTTGGCTAATCTCGACCTAGTTTTAGAGAGCCCCAAGCTCCATTTCAAATCAGCTGTATAGACAAAGCATGGAAACTGTGTCAGTAGACTGTTGTTGTTGTCTCAGAAGTGTTTTTTTTTATAGTTATAATTTTTTGCAGAGTTCTTTGAGAAATCACTATGCAGTGTGTGTCTTTTCAATATGTTTTTCGGCTGTTAAAATCATCCTGGTCGTGTTACCAATTCCCAAAAAACTGAAAGGGTTTATTCTAAAGGCTATTGCTTTAGCCTCAAAGTTGGCCATGAAGACTACTACCTCCCAAAAAAAGCTGTTGAGGGCATTCATCCAAATATTTGTTCATCTTTAAAAAAATGACTGCCAAGGGGGCTTTGGTAAAAACTTGGGAAACACATGGGAAATCTACGACTGTTAGAGCACCTCCAAGTTTGGACTTTCCTCTAAGGCCCCTTTCACACTGGGGCGTTTTTCATGCGGTGCGGCGCTAAAAATAGCGCCTGTTCACCGCATGAAAAAATCCGGCCCCTTTAACTCCAGTGTGAAAGCCGGCGGGCTTTCACACTGGAGCGGTGCGCTAGCAGGACGGTAAAAAAAGTCCTGCTAGCAGCATCTTTGGAGCGGGATAGGAGCGGTGTGTTCACCGCTCCTATACCGCTCCTTCCCATTGATTACAATGGGAGACCGCCGTAAAACCGCGGCAATACCGCGGTTACCGCGGTATTACCGCGGCTACGGCGGCGCTCTGCGGGGGGTGTTTAACCCTTTTTCGGCCGCTCGCGGGGGGTAAAACCGCACCGCGAGCGGCCGAAAACCGCGGTGAAAACGACGGTAAAGCAGCGCTAAATATAGCGCTGCTTTACCGTCACCGCGGCTCACCGCCCCAGTGTGAAAGGGGCCTTAGAGACTTCACCTGTAGAGGTAACCTGGGGCAGCCACAGTTAGGTTTAGTTAGGAACGGAATGTTGTTACATGTTATACATGTTGCCAAGTTTACAGTAAACACGTTCAGAGACTGGTCTGAAGTTATTTCAAAGGGTGCATGTGAGGTCAAGGCATACTACTAAAGAATTTGATTCTATCACCATAATGTGGGATATATGCAATAAAGATATAGTAAAGGTTCATGAGTGACTACGAGGAGATACAGCAACCAGTTGTTAGAGTGGTACCTGATAGGTGACAGGTTCTCTGGTAGCGAGGGGTCAGCTTTTGGACTAACTCCCTAGCTGTCCATGTCCGTCGGTCACCAGGAATGGACTAGCATTACGGAGATCTATGCCTGGTCACTTGGTATGAAAAGAGTTAACTGAAACAATGCATGAGGTTCTTGCTATGTGCTCAGTGGGACCCCATTTTGTTACTAGGAGTGAGGTAACAGAGGTAATCTGATTGGTGGAGTGGACAGTGGCTCAGCCTGCCCCTCCGAATGCAACATATACATCAGTACAAAAGTTTAGAAGCCGAAACAAAGAAGTTTAAGGAGGAACCTCAAATCCTGGGTACTGCACACACAGCTCATCGTGAAGTTAGGAGACCTCCTTAATGTTGGAAACATAATGTTTTCATATGACTGCGGCTCCTGCCTGGTCCTAGGGTTGCCACCTCATGCCTTAAAACCCAAACACATATGGCTAATTTAATGCAGATAAGGCACCAAGTGAGTTTAATTAGTACCTTATCAGTCACAGAACCTGTGTAATTAATATGTGTTCAGTTTTAAAGGGATGAGGTGGCAACCCTGCCTGGTCATCAGGCATTGGTGTGCACACCCTTGAGTATTGCCCCACGCAAGGGTTAGTGACTCTGTTCAATGCCTGGCATAGTCCAAGAATCCACACGGAGGGGGAACCTCTCATGTGACCCTTGCTTGGTGCCCAATGAGAGAGGGAAACATGGAGGATGTGACGGACCAACAGTCTGTCCCCCCTTACATATTCACAAAGACTGGATGGTTTTCAGGCTCTGTAGGCTTTCCCAAACAGCGGTAAGAAGTGCTTGTTGTCAGCCTGTTGGAATATGTCTTTTCAAGCAGTTACCAATCATCCTCTTATCTTCTGGATATTCAGCTATCAGAAAGAAGACTGTGGTGGGTCTTGGTGCTCTTATAGTAGTAGTTAGGAGTAAGATGGGTTACACTGGTCACAACCGCAACTCAAGACTGAAACAACTTTTCGTGTTGATTATTCTTAATCTATGGATTTATCTACAGCTAGGTCTATAAAATATCTTATATGTAAAGTCGACTAAACTGACCTAACCACAGGGTTTAAACGACCTTCCTGAATTACAGGGTGTACTATAAGAGACCCTTCTATGAACCTATTATTGAGCCATATCTATTGTCCCCTTAGGCCAGGAATAGCAACAGTTTAAAATGCAAGATTCAAGGTGATTACTTCCATTGCCTCATTAAGCTAAATAAGGTGTAAGCAGGTTCATGTATTGTTTGCTACTGCCTTTTTTTAGTGATCAAAGGAATACAATGCCAAACTACCATTGTGTGGGGCGATACATCAACATAGATAAACAAAAAATGCAAATTCATGCTAAATACCAAACTAAAAATGAAAAAAAGTGAGCTCGGAGCTAGAGAACTAAAGTCATGACAAGACAGGTAGGGCTCAGCATAACAAAAATAAAGACTGCAATTTTAAATTTGAAAAAGCAGAAGGATCTTCTGTAGGAAAAAAAATTAATCACATTTAGCCTGTCTATCACTTTTATGCTTGCACGCTAATTATAGAGGTGCAATGCCATGAATTTCAAGTGCCTTTCTGCAGCCTTTGTTCTTCAGACTGACATTTCAGCTTGTTACACTCACCGTACATTTTGTGTCACAAAATGAGGTTTGAAGTGTTCCTCTCTTAGACAGAACCATGACATGGAACATTTTGGATCTCCCGTTTTACAGGTGGGCAGAAATAATGGTGGACATATGGGCCAGCACAGTGGTTATGATGTGCTTAGACTGGGGGTATTATAGTTCTGGGGTCCTGGGTTTGTTGCCCATATGGCTGAGGTTTGATAGCTCTGCACTCCTAATAAAATCTCCATTCACTTCCAGAACCCAAACAAATTATGGAGGAGCAACTAAAACCAAATATATTAAACGGAAACCTTAAATACACCTATATTTATTTATTACGGGTACTTATATAGAGCTGTCAATTTATGCAGTGCTTTACATATACAGTATATTGTACATTCACATCAGTCCCTGCCTTCAAGGAGCTTACAATCCAAGGTCCCTACTCACATTCATACATACACATACAAGTGCCAATATTAGGAAGGATCCAATTAACATCCCAGCATGTCTTAGGAGTGTGGGAGGAAACCGGAGTACCCGGAGGACACCATGCAGGCACAGTGAGAACATGCAAACTCCAGGCAGGTAATGGCATGGTTGGGATTCAAACTGCAGTGCTGTACATAATATAACTGGGTACTAACATTTATAGGTAAAGTTGATACTTGCCTCTCTGGGATCGGGAAGGAATTTTTTGCCCTGCTATAGCAAATTGGATCATGCTTTGCTGGGGTTTTTCGCCTTCCTCTGGATCAACTGTGGGTATGGGATTGTGTATATGGGATTGTATGATACTGTATTTACTCGAGTATAAGCCAACCCAAATATAAGCTGAGGCACCTAATTTTACCACAAAAAACTGGGAAAACGTATTGACTCGAGTATAAACCTAGGGTGAGTAATGCGCAGCTACTGTAAGTGGAAAAGCGGGTCAACAATGCCCATTTGCAGCCTCACTGTGCCCATTTGCATGCCTCACTGTGCCCATTTGCAGCCATAGGTCCCCCAAACTTCAAACTTGGTAGTTAAGGGTTCCTAGATGCCCCCTAGCTGGGGTCTCTGTATTTTGGGGTCTCTGGACCCAAAGGGTCCCGAAATGACATTGCTGCAGATGGACACAGTTGACCGATTTTGGGGCCCTGTATCTCGGGACCACTTGGTGATAGGAACCCCAAGTTTGGTGTACAAACCCAGTGGAACTAGCACTACAACATATCAGAAAATGTTAAGCACTTTTCTGCAGCAGAGAATGACATTTTCCGAACCGACTTTGGGGCCCTGTATCTCGGCGCCCCAATACTTCTGACAATATAGTTACATAGTAGGTGAGGTCGAAAAAAGACAAAAGTCCATCAAGTCCAACCTATGTGTGTGATAGTGTATAAGGTATGATTACAGTATACCTCATAGGGGGAAATTTACTAAAACTGCAGCACTCAGAATCTGGTGCAGCTGTGCATGGTAGCCAATCAGCTTCTAAGTTCAGCTTGTTCAATTAAGCTTTGACACAAAAATCCGGAAGCTGATTGGTTTCTATGAAGAGCTGCATGCTCCAATTTTAGTAAAACCCTCCAATGGTGTACATACACTCACCTCCATGATCATTGCTTGGGAGATTAGAACCCTATTGGGTCCAATGCCACGTACACACGAGAGGACTTTTTGACAGCAAAGGTCCGACGGAACGAATCCGTCGGAAAATTCAATCGTGTGTGGGCTCCATCGGGTTTTTGCTGTGGAAAAATCCGACAGACTTTAGAAATAGAACATGTTTTACATTTTCCCACCAGAACTCCGCTGGACCCAGTTCCTATCGAAAAATCTGCTCATCTGTGTGGTAGTCCGACGGACAAACAACGACGCTAGGGCAGCTATTGGCTACTGGCTACGAACTTCCTTATTCTAGTCCGGTCGTACGTCATCACGTTCGAATCCCTCAGAATTTAGTGTGATTGTGTGTGGCCAAGTCCATTCATTCGAAAAGTTCATTGGAACTTCGTCGAAAGTCCGTCGGAAAGACCGTCGGACCTAGTCCGTCGAAAAATCCGCTCGTGTGTATGCGGCATTAGAAGCAAACACAGCTTACAGGCTGAATCCCTTTGGAATTTAGCCCATTACTACTGTCCAGTAAGAAACCAGTAGATTAGGCCAGCTCATAACTGCATTTTGTATATTAAAGGAAAAAACATTACTAATGACTTGCATATCGTTAGTCAGACACAAGTCAGAGTTTCCTGTCAAAGTAATCCTATTAAATCATCTCCACTATTAGGAAACCACTTATTGGAGCTGCACCATTTACATTTATTATTTTCCCAACATGGCCGTGTCATATCCATTAACCAGAACGCCCTGTTGTTAAAATGAACGCGGAGCTGTATGAAACATAAATATAAAAATAGCAGTTTCCTCTTCTCATATATGTTTAATGCAGGCAGTACTTAACTCGCCACAACCTTGTACTTAGGCCCGTACACACTCCCACGTCACGGCTGTAAAGCTATCACACAGTCAGTGGTATATATTTGTAGACAGGGGCCTATAAAAATAAAGCCTGCGTACAATTAGCCGGTAAATCACACCATTACTCTGCAGCCGCAGTCCTTTAAAAAAAAAAAATAAGAAAAAAGAAACAAGCGGTTGGAATTAGAGGTCAATTCTTTATTTTATTTACAAACCTAAATGACAACCACATGCCTTTCGCTCTTTTTTTTTTTTTTTTTTTTACCTTTCCAACATTACTCTAGAGAAGACCATACAAGGACCCTAATGATTATCAAACCATTTAAAGCGGAAGTAAACCCATCGATTTAACAGTTTAAAAAAAAAAGGCATGCCGGGAATGCTAACTGCACATTGGCTGTGCTCTCAACCAAACAGTCAAACCATCCAATGGCTGGTGTCATAACGGATCACATGTGCAGCACTGTGGCAGTTGAAGATTAAACAGAGGCAAAGATGGCAGCTTCCTTGGCTGAAAACGATAGGGGGGTTTACTTCCACTTTAAGCCTATTGATCTGTCCATGTATTAAAAATGGACAATAAAAATCCTTTAATGATGAAAAAATTTATAAAATAGGCAATGCCTGATATAAATTGGTTATTGAGCATCTGTGATGGAAATGTGTATCATACAATAAAACGTTCTCTGTAATTGCGGCTGGTGTATGAACTTTTCTCCTGCTGGTGCAACTTTTTCTCAGGTGCCAATTGGCGTCATCCAGATTTGGCTTTAAACACAAATATAGTATAGGACAGTGATGGTGAACCTTGGCACCCCAGATGTTTTGGAACTACATTTCCCATGATGCTCATGCACTCTGCAGGGTAGTTGAGCATCTTGGGAAATGTAGTTCCAAAACATCTGGAGTGCCAAGGTTTGCCATCACTGGTATAGGATATAGGACATGGGGTATAGGACATAGAATATGTAATATAGGTATCTGGACCTCTGCCTGATAACAGGGCTATATTTAGACTTTGTATTGCCTACACATACATGGATAATAAAGCCCTCTTGTATAAGCCCTACTGCCAGTGTAATAAGAATATTTTAGTAAGAATTAATTCTGGAATGTACTATTAGAGGCAGCATTTAACAGAAACAGTTGTTGCAGTTGAGCCAGGGTGGCCAGTGAGGGAGCTGTGTCCTCTCTCTGGGGCTAAGGGTGGCCAGTGAGGGAGCTGTGCCTTCTATCTAGTGCCAGTGTGATCAGTGAGGAACTGTACTTTGTGTCTAGGCCAGGGTGGCTAGTGAGGGAGCTGTGCCCTGTGTCTGGGGCCAGGGTGACCATTAAGGGAGCTGTGCCCTGTGTCTGGGGCCAGGGTGGCCAGTAAGGGAGCTGTGCCTTCTATCTAGTGCCAGTGTGACCCATGGGAGCAGTATCTTGTGTCTGGACCAAGGTGACCAGTGGGAGAGCTGTGCCTTGTGGCTAGGCAAAGGTGACCAGTAAATGGGCTATGCCTTGTGGCAAGGGTGACCAGTGAGGGAGTTAAGCTTTGTGTCTGGGGCCATGGTGACCAGTGAGAGAGCTGTGCCCTAATTTAGTGGCAGTGTGACCCTTGAGGGAGCTGAGCCTTGTGTCTAATGCCAGGTCGACCAGTGAGGGACCAGTGCTTTGTAACTAGGCCCAGAGTGACCAGTGATGGAGCTGTACCTTGTGAGTAGGGTCAGGGTGACTAGTGAAGGAGCTGTGCCTTGTCTAGGCTGAGGGTGACCAGTGAAGAAACTGTGCCTTATGGCAAGGATGACCAGTGAGGGAGTTGTAAATTCCGACGCACAAAGTGCACAAAGTGCCACGCATGCTCGGAATCAAGCAGAAGAGCCGCACTGGCTATTGAACTTTAATTTTTCTCAGCTCGTTGTACGTGTTGTACGTCACCGCGTTCTTGATGTTCGGCATTTCTGATCCAACTTTGTGTGACCGTGTGTATGCAAGACAAGTTTAAGCCAACATCTGTCGGAAAAAAAACATGAGATTTTGTTGTCGGAATGTGCGATTGTGTGTACACGGCATTAGAGTCTGCAAAAGACTTGAGACTGGGGTGGAGGTTCACCTTCCAGCAGGACAACGACCCTAAACATACAGCCAGAGCTACAATGGAATGGTTTAGATCAAAGCATATTCATGTGTTAGAATGGCCCAGTCAAAGTCCAGACCTAAATCCAATTGAGAATCTGTGGCAAGACTTGAAAATTGCTGTTCACAGACGCTCTCCATCCAATCTGACAGAGCTTGAGATATTTTGCCAAGACGAATGGGCAAAAATGTCATTCTCTAGATGTGCAAAGCTGGTAGAGACATCCCCAAAAAGACTTGCAGCTGTAATTGCAGTGAAAGGTGGTGTCCTGTCGAATACTGTGCCCCGTCGGATAGTGTCCGCCCTGTACTGCGCTTGCGCAGCACGGAGGACAAGGAGACGCCGAAAGTCTCCGAAGATGAGCTGCACCTGCGCCCAGGTTCAAGCCCAAGTCCAGGTTCAAGCCCAACCATCCAAGTGGACATAGAGTTATGTCCCATACACACGGTCGGAAATTCCGACCACAAAATCCATCGTATTTTTTCCGACGGATTTTGTCAGACACTGGTGTTGCATACACACGGTCGGACAAAGTTGTCGGAAAATCCGATCATCCTGAACGTGGTGACGTTCGTTGCGTACGACGGGACTACGTAGAGGCTAGTAGCCAATAGCTTTGGTCTTGTAATGTGATCTGAGCATGCGTGGCACTTTGTCCATCGGAATTCGCTACACACGATCGGAAAAAGTCCGATAGGACCTTGTTGTCGGAAAATTTGAGAGCAGGAGATAAAACTTTGTCCGTCGGAAAATCCGATGGAAAATGTCCGATGGAGCCTACACACGGTCGGAATTTCCGACAACATTGTCCGATAGGACATTTTCCGTCGGAAAATCCGACCGTGTGTATGGGGCATTAGAATAAAAATTTGCAGAGCGAAGCGAGGCTGTGCCCGAAGCGTGGCGAGCGAAGCGAGCCCACGAGGGACCCTGTTACTAAGTGCTGTTTTACATCATCTACCGTATGTCCACTTGCATGGTGGGGCTTGAACCTGCCCTCAGGGCAGAATGTACTATTAAGTGCGCAGGCGCCGCTCATCTTCGGAGACTTTCGGCGTCTCCTTGTCCTCCGTACTGCGCAAGCGCCTCGCCTGCGCAGAATAGAGCGGACACTATCCGATGGGGGCACATTTTTCGTCAGAACAGCGGTTCTACAAAGTATTGACTCAGCGGGGCTGAATACAAATGCACCCCACACTTTTCACATAGTTATTTGTAAAAAAATGTTGAAAACCATTTATCATTTTCCTTCCACTTCACAATTATGTGCCACTTTGTGTTGGTCTATCACATAAAATCCCAATAAAATACATGATTTGCGTTTTTGGCTGTAACATGACAAAATTTGGACAATTGCAAGGGGTATGAATAGTTTTGCACGGCACTGTAGGTGTCCCGGATGAGGGTGACCAGTGACTCTCCTGGGTCTCCTCCCCCTCCTGTGTGTTTGGTCAGGAGGGGGCGGGGAGGATGGAGAGGGTTGTAGAGTGCTGAGCGCACATCACATCTGTTCCCCGCCGCCTGGGATGGGATTACATTACTGCACATTGAATGAGGCTCTATAGTCACCGTGTCCGCCTCTCCCTCCCCGTCCCAGGACTGTGCATTCATCCAGCCCGGATCATGTGCCTGTAATCTCCGGACTCCCCGTTCACCAATCACACCGCCCGGTCTATCAGGAGCTACGAGAAAGGCAGTGCCCTGCACCGATCCTTCCCTATACAGAGCGACCATGGCTCTGCCAGGACTGTGCAACGACCAGGAGCCTCATTGCTGAGGATTGCCCAGGACTGTGCTTTGCCTATCTCTGCCAGGACTGTGCTTTGCCTATCTCTGCCAGGACTGTACATCACCTATCTCTACCAGGACTACTGTACATCGCCTATCTCTGCCAGGACTGTACATCACCTATCTCTACCAGGACTACTGTACATCGCCTATCTCTACCAGGACTACTGTACATCGCCTATCTCTGCCAGGACTGTACATCACCTATCTCTACCAGGACTACTGTACATCGCCTATCTCTGCCAGGACTGTACATCGCCTATCTCTGCCAGGACTGTGCATTGCCTATCTCTGCCAGGACTGTACATCACCTATCTCTGCCAGGACTGTGCATTGCCTATCTCTACCAGGACTGTATATCACCTATCTACCAGGATCTCTACCAGGACTGTGCATTGCCTATGCCTACCAGGATTTATTTGAGTGCATTGTCTAGCTTTGCCAGGTCTGTACTTTGCTCATCTTTGCCAAGGCTTTTCATCCACTAGAAACCTCACTGTTGTGTATACCCCATCTCTGCCAGGGCTGTGCATTGCCTATTTCTGCCAGGACTGCACCCAGTAAAATCCTTGTTGCTGTGAATATCCCTACTCTGCCAGGGCTGTGCATTACCCACCTGTGCCAGGGCTCTAGACAAACTAGAATCAGTGATACTGTGTATACCCTAGCCCTGCCAAGGCTGTGCATTAGCTGTCTGTGCCAGGGCTCTGCACCCACTAGAAGCAATAATACTGTGTATACCCTATCTCTGCCAGGACTGTGCATTACCTATCCGTGCCAGGACTGTTCACCTAGTAGAAGCAATGATACTATGTATACCCTATCTTTGCCAGGGTTGTGCATTACCTATCTGTGCCAGAGCTGTGCACCTATTAGAGGCAATAATACTTTGTATACCCTATCTCTGCCAAGTCTGCGCATTGGGTAATAAATGGGTAATTACTCGATGCCAGAATGGTGCACTCTGGAATCCTTATTCCCACAAATACCCCTACTCTGCCAGGGCTGTGCATTACCTTTCTGTGCCAGAACTATGCACCAGCTAGAAGCATTAGTGCTGTATATACCTCATCTCTGCCAGGGCTTTGCATTACCTATCTGTGCCAGGGCTGTGCACCCACTAGATGCATTAATATAATGTATACCCTATTTCAGCCAATGCAGTGCATTGCCTATCTCTGCCAAGACTGTGCACCCAGTAGAAGCCTTATTGCTGTGTATATGCCTACTCTGCCAGGGCTGTGCATTACCTATTTGTGCCAGGGTTGTGCACCCACTAGAAGCATTATTGTTGTGTATACCCAATCTCTGCCAGGGCTGTGCATTACCTATCTGTGCCAGGGCTGTGCACCCACTAGAAGCATTATTTCTATGTATATCCCATCTATGCTAGGGCTGTACATTGCCATCTGTGCCAGGGCTGTGCACTTAACCAGAAGCAATACTACGGTGTATACCCTGTTTGTGCCAGGGCTGTGTATTATCTATCTGTGCCAGGGCTGTGCACTTAACCAGAAGCAATACTACTGTGTATACCCTATCTGTACCAGGGATGTGCACCCACTAGAAGCATTATTTCTGTGTAGACCCAATCTCTGCCAGGTCTGTACATTACTATTTGTGCCAGGGCTGTGCACCTACTAGAAGCAATACTACTGTGTATACCTTATCTCTGCCAGGGCTGTGCATTACCTATCTGTGCCAATGCTGTACACCCACTAAAAGCCCCATTGCTGTGTATGCCCCATCTCTGCCAGGGTTTTGGCTATATGTGCCAGGGCTCTGTATTACCTATCTGTGCCAGGGCTGTGCGCCCACTAGAACCCCCATTGCTGTGCACCCTACTGGTTTGCTGTTTACTGCAGTAGATCTAACTTGTGGCTCCTCTGTCTCCTCCAGGATGCCAGCCGCGGCCGGGGACGGGCTCAGTGAGTCCCCCCCCAGGTTCTTGCTCGGGGAGAAGGCACCGGTGCAGCTAGAAGAGTCCTGCCTTCCATCCTGTGTGAGCAACGTGTCCCGGGAGACTCTGCGCAACTTCCACCACACCAAGAGAGTGGGTAACTACCTGATCGGGAGGAAGCTGGGAGAGGGCTCCTTTGCCAAAGTCCGAGAAGGGCTGCATGTGGTCACCGGAGAGCGGGTAAGACACCACACCATACTATATGTCTGTGCAATTTTGCTGTGTTGTGTTAATATATGTTCTCTTACGTTGCATTATTTCTGTGTGCCCACGTTACAGTACATCTGATACGTTTGCAGAGGTGCTGGACTTTACTGCTGGCCACATTAATGTATCATCGACCATATTAATAATAATTGACCCTGTACAGTATTTGGGTCACTCTAACTTTGCAGTCGGGACGGTAAACTCGCTTTAAATAACCCAAATTTACTGGAAAAACTACACAGAATTTAGTAGATAAAGTTGAAAAATTACCACGGCTGTACAAACAATCAGAATTTTACAAATTAATCTTTGATTCAGTCCTACAAAAAAATGTTTAATAGAGGATTAAAATGATAGTGACCAAAATGGGTAATTACTCGATTCCATTAAACTATAACAAAGATTGTTATATCCAGGCGGGATGACATCCAAAAACCTTGTCTAAATATATAATAGTTCTGTAAACTGATAGATTGTGTTGGTCCTGGACTCTGACCATTTTTGCTTTTCAGGATTTGTCTCTAGATATTTCGGTCCAACATTTATAGCATACAATTCTCTTCTTCCGTTTTAGTTCAGGTTTTATCACCTGTTGATCTACTGTGGGATTTTGAGTTATTTTTAATTTTAGAAGCATAAAAAACACATCATTGTGATTATTTCTCAATATACTAAAGATCATATCATTGGCACTGTAGCCTGCTGGGGCTCCTCTGTGACGGGAGCATGTGGAGAGTTTAGAAGAACCCATTTGGTGGAGGGTTTAGTTAGAATAATTTGGCGGAGAGTTTAGTTAGACCTGTCATGTGGAGAGTTTAGTTAGTTAGACCCATTTGATCTAGAATTTAGTTTAATCTGTTTGATGGAGAGTTTAGTTAGATTTGTTTGCCTGAGAGTTTAGATTAGGGATATGCAATTAGCAGACCTCCAGCTGTTGCTAAACTACAAGTCCCATCATGCCTCTGGCTCTGGTTGTCATGCTTGTGGCTCTCAGATTCTGGATATGCCTCATGGTAATTGTAGTTCTGCAACAGCTGGAGGTCCGCTAATTGCATATGCCTGGTTTAGACCCTGTATGGTGGAGAGTTTAGTTAGACCCGTTTTGGTGGAAAGTTTAGTTAGATCCGTCTGGTGGAGAGTTTATTTGGACCTGTCTGGTGGAGTATTTAGTTAGACATATTTGTTGAAGAGTTTAGTTAGACCCGTTTGATCTAGAATTTAGTTAGAGCTGTTTTATGGAGGGATTAGTTAGAGCCGTTTTATGGAGGGATTAGTTAGACCCGTAAGGTGAAGAGTTTAGCGAGACCCTGTTTGGTGGAGAGTGTAGGTAGACCTGTATGGTATAGAGTTTAGGGAGACCATGTTTGGTGGTGAGCGTAGGTAGACCTGTATAGTGGAAAGTTTAGCGGGACCTTGTATGGTGGAGAGTGTAGGCAGACCTGTATGGTATAGAGTTAGGGAGACCATGTTTGGTGGAGAGTGTAGGTAGACCTGTATAGTGGAGAGTTCAGGAAGACCGTGTTTGGTGGAGAGTGTAGGTAGACCTGTATAGTGGAAAGTTTAGGGAGACCGTGTATGGTGGAGATAGATCTGTATGGTATAGAGTTTAGGGAGACCGTGTTTGGTGGAGAGTGTAGGTAGACCGGTATAGTGGAAAGTTTTTAGGGAGACCGTGTTTGGTGGAGATTGTAGGTAGACCAGTATAGTGGAAAGTTTTGCGAGACCCTGTATGGTGGAGAGTGTAGGTAGACCTGTATGGTGGAGAGTGTAGGTAGACCTGTATGGTGGAGAGTGTAGGTAGACCTGTATGGTGGAGAGTGTAGGTAGACCTGTATGGTGGAGAGTGTAGGTAGACCTGTATGGTGGAGAGTGTAGGTAGACCTGTATGGTGGAGAGTGTAGGTAGACCTGTATGGTGGGGAGTGTAGGTAGACCTGTATGGTGGGGAGTGTAGGTAGACCTGTATGGTGGGGAGTGTAGGTAGACCTGTATGGTGGAGAGTGTAGGTAGACCTGTATGGTGGAGAGTGTAGGTAGACCTGTATGGTGGAGAGTGTAGGTAGACCTGTATGGTGGAGAGTGTAGGTAGACCTGTATGGTGGAGAGTGTAGGTAGACCTGTATGGTGGAGAGTGTAGGTAGACCTGTATGGTGGAGAGTGTAGGTAGACCTGTATGGTGGAGAGTGTAGGTAGACCTGTATGGTGGAGAGTGTAGGTAGACCTGTATGGTGGAGAGTGTAGGTAGACCTGTATGGTGGTGAGTGTAGGTAGACCTGTATGGTGGTGAGTGTAGGTAGACCTGTATGGTGGAGAGTGTAGGTAGACCTGTATGGTGGAGAGTGTAGGTAGACCTGTATGGTGGAGAGTGTAGGTAGACCTGTATGGTGGAGAGTGTAGGTAGACCTGTATGGTGGAGAGTGTAGGTAGACCTGTATGGTGGAGAGTGTAGGTAGACCTGTATGGTGGAGAGTGTAGGTAGACCTGTATGGTGGAGAGTGTAGGTAGACCTGTATGGTGGAGAGTGTAGGTAGACCTGTATGGTGGAGAGTGTAGGTAGACCTGTATAGTGGAAAGTTTAGCGGGACCTTGTATGGTGGAGAGTTTAGTTTGATCCGTTTAGCAGCAATGTTTCTTTAGAAATGAATATGCTGGCCGACATGTGTTTTTGTGTTTTGATGCATGACATGATCCTCTACTGTGGGTAGGAGCTCTGATATACTGCCACCGAGGAGGCACAGCTAGAATGACACATTTCAGTAGTATTGAAAAGAACAGTTGTATAGTAATTGCCAATCAGGACTTCTGATTTTAAAGCAACCTTTCCTGGAGATTGTGTGTACCTGTGGGCTGAAATCAGATGCCCAACTGACATTCCCTGCATGTCCTGTCAGATTTCGTGTAGTGGGACCTGAACCCCGCAAAACTGGAGTCATCCAATCTGCAATAAGACAGCACCTCTGTTATTACCAGCTTTTATTCTTCCTGGTGCAAGGGGGGCGCAGTAACCCTAAAAAAGTAGATTTCTGCAAAATAACAGAGATTCCTTTTGAAAGTAACTGACAACTGGGTCGGACAATATAAATTATGGTTTTACTGCATGGCTAATGTCCTAATTATGGAATCATTCATAAGAGGGGTTACTATTTGACTGCTTAACCTGAACTTTTATGGGAATAGCAGAAAATTGGGTGTCCGGGCAATAAAGGTTCTTAGTTTTTGGCAAAAAAAAGGTAAATATGTGGAAAACAGAAAATAGTACATCGCCTTGTCCTCTCCTTGGGGACGCGTTATTGAGAGATGGCTCAGGCAGGGCTTTTTAGGTAGTAATTTACACTTGTGTGGTCCCTGTCCCAGAGGAACTGCCTGTGGCTGTTTGTAGCCCTTATAGTCCTATATACACCTTGTGGCACTTTTTACATAGCACACCTGGCAGAACAAAAGCTGTTAAACAATGTGCCAGTGGGTGTGTAATTAAGTAGTTTTAGAGAGAGAGAGGAAAAAAATACATCAAGCAAGTGATCCCTAGTGTTACTCATTCATTGACATTTCCGACAGACACAACAATGTTTTGATGCTGTTACTGATTTCTTTTGTATTTTTATCTCATTTGGCATTCATACAATATTATTTTTTTGCATCCTTCATAGTGATAATCCCATTTTTAGAAAAAAAATACAACTGGAAAGGCTCAGAATCTTGACTGGGTGTTTATTGCTGTCTCTGTCCCCATTGGGGCAATCTTCCAACTGACCTGTATGGTCACCAGGACAGGAAGTGAGTTGAAACCACCCGACAGCGATAAAGACGGCAATAAAAACTGAACTAAACAAAAGAAACAGAGTGCACTGGATTGACAGAAATGTTTTTTTTTTTTTAATAGACAGTCCAGCATTCTCTGTTTATACACACGGCCGGATATTCCGATGGAAAAAGTCAGATCAGATTATGTTGTCGGAAAATCCGATCGGGTGTGGGCTCTAGCGGGCTATTGTAGCTAAAATTTTCCGACAACAAAATCCTATCAGACTTTTTCCGATCTTGTGTAGAGAATTCCGACGCACAAAGTGCCACGCATGCTCAGAAGACATTCGGAGACTAAAGCTATTGGCTACTGGCCTCTACGTAGTCCCGTCTTACGTATTTTCCGTCACCTCGTTCCGAACGATCGGATTTTCTGACAACTTTGTCCAACAGTGTGTGTGCAACACAAGTTTTGGCCAAAATCCGTCTGAAAAAATCCAACGGATTTTGTGGTCGGAATGTCCGACCGTGTGTACGGGGGCATTAGACATAGAAGTCGATTTACTAAAGCCAAATAGACACTGCACTTTGCAAAGTTGCATTCTGCAAGTGCAGTTGCCCCAGAGCTTAGTAAATGAGCAGACGTTCTGCTGACTTCCATCATCCAATCATGCGCAAGCAAAAATGCATTTTTTTTTTATTTTCCGTGCACATGATTGGGTATTCTTTACAAATGAAGCTTTACCTCATTTACTAAGCTCTGGAGCAACTGCACTTTGCAAACTGCACAGTCTTTTTGCCTTTAGTAAATCAACCCCTCAGACTCAGAAGTTTTGATTTCATTGACTGCTTGTCTGTTCTAGGCCAGTGACTCAAATGCCGCGTACACACGGTTGGACTTTCCGACCGGAAATGTTCGATGTGAGCTTGTTGTCGGAAAGTCCGATCGAGTGTATGTTCCATCGAACATTTGCTGTCGGAATTTCTGGCCACAAATGTTTGAGAGCAGGTTCTCAAATTTTCCGTCAACTCCACTTTGTTGTCGGAAATTCCGATCGTGTGTACACAAGTCCGTCGCACAAAAGTTCACACATGCTCGGAATCAAGCAGAAGGAGCCGCACTGGCTATTGAACTTCCTTTTTCTCGGCTCGTCATACATCTTGTACGTCACCGCGTTCTCATGTTCGGAAATTTGGGCCAACATTTGTGTGACCGTGTGTATGCAAGACAAGTTTGAGCCAACATCCTTCGGGAAAAAATCCACGGTTTTGTTGTCGGAAAGTCCGATCGTGTGTACGGGGCAAAAAAGTATTAAACAGAGAGAAGCAGGGAATCAGAACTTTCAGAAGATTCAGCATTAGCAACCAGCTGTGTATCTGTCACGATAGTACTGTATGGAGATCCATTATGTAAAATAATATCCTGTGCTCAAAGTCCAGTGGATCTCACATGAAAATCTCTGACTATTTAAAACTTTCAGTCCTTGCTGAAGTATTCCAGATTTGCTGGCTGCTGCGCACACCTCGCTAGTAATCCCGCACCTGGGAAGACTTAAACTTGTTATTTATTCTGATCCATCCATTACTGTCTATAAGAAAACTCGGGATAATACTTTAATATAAGGGCATAAGTTCACAGCCATACAGAATGAGGCCCCAGACATAACAACCGGGCTGTTTTAGATTTTAAAGGTACATATTCAAAAAAGGTCTTCAGCTATTGTATAGGAAAAGGACAATTTTTTTTCCAGTTACGGCACAGAATATACAGTACGCCGCGCGGGTTACAGGGTGCCATAACTCATGGTAAGCAATCAGAAACCATCTAGATCTATCTGTGGGGAGCTGTTACTTGATTGGTTGCTGGAGGTTGAGTATTTTTTAATTTCTCCTTTAACCTCCCTGGCCGTATGAAAAAATCATAAATTATAATATAATAAATAACTATAAAAATTATTCAATAATGTAATCAAATCAAAAACACTGAAATTTGCTCAGTTGCAATATTGTCGCTGTCATTAGATTTAGTATTTGATGACGAATTGCGATTCTAATTTATTATCTCTGTTTTCTAGCTGGTCTAAAACCACTTTTGACATAAAGGGACACTTTTTGGTTGCTATGGACAATCTCCAAATTCCAGGCAGAAAAAACAGTATTTATAATATAAAACTACATGCAGGGCACTGGACAGACCACTAGGGACAAAGGGGATGTGTAATTTTTTTATACAGTACTGTAATCTGTAAGATGTGTGTTTTTTTAATTTTTTTAATTTGGCGCCGATCTCCGCTCCCGTGCATCGTAACGTTGCAGGGACCGGAGATCCGTGGCACTTGGGCACTGTGTGAATCGAGCGGAGAAGCTCGCACACACAGCGGGAGACATCGCAGGATCCAGGGGACAAGGTAAGTAACTTCCCCTGTATCCTGCAATGCGATCCCGAGTCTGGCTCGGGGTTACCGCTTATGGTACTGAAGTTCCACCCCAAGCCAGACTTGTGATTACCGCCAGGGAGGTTAAGACCCATAAAGTGTATCTGTAACAAGACTTTTTGCTTACTTTTGGACAGAATAGGAAATTGTTTTCTATGTGCCATTAGGGGGTTTCCCTTCATTTTCAAATCCATAAACTCAACAGGAAGTGAGAGAAATCCCCCTCCTAAGACTGTTCCTAGACTAGGTGTCTCCATTGGAAGTTCTCTACTTACCTGTTCCAGTGACACCTTTCACAATTTGGATTTCCTATCATCCAGAAACTTAGAAAGGGTGAATCCTAGTGGGGCACATACAGTAAAAATGACTAAATCTCAAAACTAACACCCAAAATACATACGTGTAACCAAGAGTGGCCCTCCTCTGATTCCCAACTGGCCTAAATCTATAGCTAAGGGTTCAATAATGCGAAAAGTGGATGCATTGACAACCATCTGGAAAGCAATTTTCTATTGGCAGCTGTGGAAAAGATCAAGAAAGTTGACATCTTACATAGAAGATTTCCACTTCGCCCTTAAAGCTGTTATTCCCCCCCCCCCCCCCCCTCTGGAAGTGGTGTTAAAGTGCAATAGTATCTTCCAATAATGGATTGATGTCTCAACATTATCAAAAAATATCCTTTCTGACAGGTTCTCTTTAAATGCATTGACTATCTACCTTATGGGAATTGGCCATCGCTTTTGTTAAATTATCTGCCACTTCCTATTTTATCATCTTTGACACGTACCACTTCATGTGCATTTTTTTTTGGGTTTTAACCATATTAACATGCATATCCCTCAAGGGAAGCAAATCCTATCTTTCTTCTGCAGTGTTTCAAAGGCCCCATTTAAATGGCTTCTAAAAATAGACATCGGATACTTGAATGTAATGAGATGATTAAGAATGGGCTGAGACTCGTGTCACTTGAGTTCTCATGACAAGGTCCAGCATTTGATTAACTGTTTGTAACAGGTACAATGCTTCAGAGCCTGCGTCATAATGTAGAATGTCTTATTATATCAGGGGGAAAAAGGCATGTTCGATGAGCCTTGTCATCTTTTACAGCTCCTTCAGAATTCTCAGAATAGAAGTGGCGTCTTTGTGCGCAGATTACAGCGAGAATATGCCATTTTGCTCTTTCTAAATATAAATTCTTGATGGCTGTCTTGTTTCTTGGTAAGTGAATCTCAAGTTAGTCAAGTTACCATGGCACTGTGGACTGCTCAGAAGGTCAATTGATAAGTTGAAGCAACAAAAATGTTGCTGTGGCAAAGGAGCAAGTTTTAAATGCCCCAAGCCTGAACGATTGTGGATTTCAGTTCTTGCCTCGTCCTGCAAAATTTCAGTGTAATAAAACACCATTCTCTTACTTGACCGTAATTTTATTGTAGAAATAGCCTGACTTTCACATAACTTGGCAGACATCAAAGAAGACTTTAGATCAGTTCACTTAAAGTATTGTTTTAAGTGGGGTCTGCTGGGCTGGGCCAACATTAGGTTGCTCGTTACCTTTTGGGGGCTAGTTGTGAGATCTGCTCTTTGTAGCCCTTCGTGTTCGTCCTGTCCAGTTTGAAATCCCAACTGTGGATACAGTGGAGAAGGGTCAGAATTGTCTACTGGGAATATTTTCTCTTACTTTCGGTCCCTGTGACACCAAGACAAGGCTTAGGGAGTAATGCCGCATACACACGGTCGGAATTTCCGATGGAAACAGTCGGTTTTTCCGAACCCGTGTGTATGCCCATCAGTCTTTTTCTGTTGGAATTTCCGACGGACTTTGGATTGAGAACCTGTTCTTAATTTTTCCGACAGAAAACCTTTCTATCGGATGCAATTCTGACACGCAAAATTCAGACGCATGCTCGGAAACAATTCGACGCATGCTCGGAAGCATTAAACTTCCCTTTACTAGTGCTGTCGAATGTGTTGTATGCCGCAGTGTTATTGACCGTCGGAATTTGGTGTGATGGTGTGTAGGCAAGACAGTTTGAGCGAAATTCCGACGGGAAAACCATCAGAGTTTTTTCCGACGAGAATTCTGACCGTGTATGCGGCATAAGGGTGTAACTGGGATAGAAAGACATGGACATCAATAAAAAACTGGGCCAAGTTTCTATTTCTTTCCCACTCTACTAAATAAAAGTGTTTTTGTTGCAGCCTCTGCCCCTATTTGAGAGATATCCCATCCCTTTCCTGTGATTCCCTTTTACCAGGACAGTAAAGGAACAGTAATGTCCGTAGTGGTGACATGTAGAACAATAAAAACCCTAAAAATGTTCTAAGTAACTTTATTCAGAAGAAAAAGAAAATACCTGTAGTTGGGCTTTAACAGAACTTGGAAGCCAAAAGGTATTTTAACTCTCCAGCAGATACGTATAATGGAAATAATAATTTTTGGTTGGAGTAACCTTTTCATTAAGCACCCTAGACTTTAAAAATGTCCAGTCCCAGTTTAATGTTTTTTTTTTGGAAATGGAGGATTAATAAAGAGTTAAAACCATTTTCAGGTTTTTATTACTTTTGAGATAAGGGATGACAAAAGTGCCAACGGACTAGTAAGCGTCATAAGTGGTCACTTTTATGCCGCGTACACACGACAATCCGATCGTGTGTGGGCTAATCCGTTCGTTTTTGAGGAAAAAATTCCAGCGGACCTAGAAATAGAACATGTTTCAAATCTATCCGACGGACTCAATTCCGACGGACTAAAATCGGGAAAACCATTCGTCTGTGTGGCAGCTATTGGCTACTGGCTATTTTTTTGGCCTGTTTACGCCACCATGTTCGAACGAACGGACTTTTGACCGGACTTAGTCCGTTCGTATGCGGCCTAATCCATCGGAACTATGCCGAAAGTCCGTCGGTAAGACCGCCGGACCTAGTTTGCCGGAAAGTCCAGTCTTGTGCATTAGACGTAGCAGCCAACAAAGGAAAGCCAACGTGTTTCTCAGGCTACAAAAGTCCAAATTCATCAGAGCTGAGAAGTGGTAGTTCCAATGTTGTAAGCGAGTCTAATGACAGGAAATTTCTATTTCTCATATAAGCCAAGAGATTGAGCTGCTGAACCAGTGGTGCAGACATCATTTCTTAACCTTGATGGTTTCTACAAGGAACACTGGTAAGACCCCTGTATGGATGGGGAGCTACCAGCTAAACCCATGAAATAAACCTAGGAACGAGGACACATCTTCATCGAACCTACTGAACCCCAATGTCTCAGCATTCCTCCTTTACACAGAATATTTACTGCTGTCTCTGTCCCTGTTGAGGAAATTTACTCTCATTTGCTTTCTTGGTGATGCCTATTACTTTGGCAGGAAGTAAAGGGAAAATTCTGATGTTCATCTATTGTGCCAATTGACAACACAGCTTACATAAAACAGACTGAATTGTATTTCCCGATTCTGATTTACTACAGAACATAAGTAACCACCCAAAAAAAAGATATTTAAAACATTTTCTTAGGGCTTTGTTAGTTAGAGGCATGGGGACAGCAAATCCATCCTGAGACATCTGATATGCTTCACTTGTTCTGAGTTGGTATCTTAATACAGAGCCCAGCAAGAGAAAAAGGACATGCTCTGTGCCCGTAGTCTGCTTCTTCAAAAATTACTTAGCAATGGTTATTTCCTCCTGACCGACTCCCTTTTAGGTCCTTTTTTTATTGCGGCGAGTTGGTGTTTTGGCTGTGAATCTTCTGAACTTCAGTGTTTTGTCTATGTCTTTCCCTTAATCCTGTCAGTCAGAGGTCTACAATAGCAATAGTGTATGATATTTTGTATGTGTATATTTAGATATTCACATCTGTGCTAGACTATCCTTGATGAGCAGCCAAAACTCATTCCCTCGACAGCTCTGGTTATGTTAAATAGCTTGTAGTTTTTTGCTGTAATATTTAAAGTGAAAAACCTCTACAAACAAACTAAAGGGCTAGATTTACTCAGTATATATGTCCGTCTCTGTGTGATCCTGATCTTAATCGCAAGATTATTTTGGCTCTGGAGTATTCCAAAACGATGTGCACCTGAAAACGGTATCGGTCTATATGACAGACACCAAGAAGGCAGTCGTCTTGGGGGCTTCATTAGAGTACATAAAAATTTAATATTTAGTTTTAATAAATTATTTGAGCTGCTCGCAATTTTTTCTTTTGATTACAAGAAGCAATACAGAGTTCTGCTGATCTAGCTAAGGTTACAAAAATGAAAAACAGTTTACTGCTCTGGGTAACATAGACAGTCCTTTTTGCAGTACTTTCTTACTTGAGGCCTTGTGACGCAGGCCCTATGCTAGGCTTCCATTACCTCGGCAGATATGACCTGTGTTATGTAATAATACATCTTCAGTTTGCAATGTTAGCACTTGGCCAGGGACCCTGTGAGCTGACACGTTCTATAATTTGAGGACGCAGAACTATAATCCCATTATGTAATTTGAGGCAGGTAACTGGCGTAGGAGATTTATACATAATCCTCTTGATGAATCGCTTCCTCATCATGTTGTTTATGATTATGTCCGTCATTCCCTGACAGTTGGCAAAGGCATATATGCTTTGGCTCTGTCTTGTATACAGCTCTGGACTCCACTCGCCAATTTTTATTTTTTCCTTTAACCCAAGGGGAATAGGAATAAACACATTTGAACTGCAGACTTCAGAGCAGATGCCCGGATTGTTTGACTGACCCTCATGTTAGACATTGCAGGTTGTACAGTATGGTGAAAGAGTCAGACCAAAATTGGCATCCAGGAACGAGGGGATGAATGTCAGGTACATTGCTTTCTCTGAAAGTTGTAGTCTTTCTGTCGGAGTCAAGATCCATTTTTTTGAGTAGCAATCAGATTCTCCCCCATATTCTTTCATATAACACTGGGAGAATTTTTTCCTTCTATTAGTTGAACTAGATGGACATGTGTCCCTTTTCAACCAGATTAACTATGCAAGTAATTTGATTGGTTCTTATTGGCAACTCAGACAAATATCAGAGACTTTTGGTCAGGAGACCATCCCTTACATTCAGCTTGCTTCTGTTTGACTGAATTTAACGCAAATGGCACTCAGGGGATTGTCTAACACTGGGCAACTGTTAGACAATCCTAATTCTAATTACACACGTGGCAATTTTGTGGCACATTCCAGCACTTAATAAAAAAAAGAAAAATATATAAACGGATGCCTGCAACCTACCAACAAATTTTGGAACAGCGTAGAAATGTTCTTGAGTTTAGTAGTGAAGGTTGGTCACCTTGCTTTGGTCAGCTGCTTTTGTGATTGAAAGATGGAGTTTAGTATAGCCTTGATGCACACCAAGCAGTTTTCTGAAGGTTTCAATCAGATTTTGGTTGTAAAATTTGGTAAACAGATTCAGGCAACCTACCAGCAACAGTTTTTATATTTCTATGAGAGAAACTTTGGTAGATTGCCTTATTCCATTTTAAGTGATTAAATGATTGAAAGTGGTACAAAATTACTTGTGTACTATTAAAAATCGGAGACATAATAGCTATTTCCATAATTTGATCAAATCATGCCTCAAATAAATTCATGTTCTTGTAATAATCCCTGTGCCAAGCCCTGACTCTTGTGGTCTAGTCCACTTGGGACATGCCTGATGATTAGCAGTGGGAGAGTAGTCTGGAGGTTTTCCTATTTGAGCAGTAGTCTTCAAACTGGGGACTGGATGCAACCATTTGCTTGGGGCATTATTTCACCCATTGTCTTGAACAGTGGGACATAGTTCCTGCCATTGACACTGACAATGGAGCACTATTCCTTCCACTGACAACAACTATGGGGCATTATTCCTCCCACTGACGGCAGTAATGGGGCAATATTCCTCCCACTGACGCCAGTAATGGGGCATTATTCCTCCCAATGATACCAAAGAGGGCACACTGTTTACTTACCAGTGACACCAGGGCATTTTCTACTCCCTCTGGCCACAGTCCAGTCCCCCTAAAGTTTGAAGGACAGTAAACTGGCCCTTTGTTTAGAAAGTTTGGAGACCCTTGTTTTAGAGTATACCTTAAGTGACTTCTGTGGTGTTAAAGATGGCTGGCCTTACCGACCAATGGTAAAAGGGAGGCGAAAGACAACTTTTAAGTTGAGGTTGGCATTTGGATTTCAAATGTTTATTTTAGGCACTTCTAAAGATGCTCATAAACAGTGATCACTATGTTATTGTCATGCAAGTCACTATAGATCTGCAAACATGTAGGAATAGATATCTAATGGGTTTTATTAAATAAGTGCAGATAGCAGTAATGTGAAAGAGTAGCCAATCAGAAATCAAGTGTTCTCATTCTTGACATCTGTCTACTCTGCTATTTCCAGGTCCAAAAAAACTGACATCACCGAACCATTTGCCATGTTAGATATGCTATGAAACATTGTTTCAGCTTAATGGTCTTTTATACAGAATACATAAATGTGCAAATATGACATTTTGCCACTAAATCTCATTAAAGAAGCTTTTTTTAGATTATAATAAAGACAGGCTGCCCACTCACTTTGCTTTCTCCGCTGTCTGTGCTTAATGAATGTTTGTAGGTGATTCTGATTTTAATTTTTTTTTCTTTTCGATAATGAATTTCTATAAATAAGGCAGTGATTATTTCAGATTAATGCAAAGGCTAATTATAATAGAAAACTCATTAAAACTGGATTCTTTGATTCCCCCTTTTTATTCATTGTGAAGCAGGAGGAGGAAAGGGAAGTGGACTCCGGTGCAGTATGAAGGAATGAAAGGAAATGTTTGGAAATGTTTTGGAATACACGAGTTCTGTAGACATGTGCCTATCATAGCTGTTTGTATATAAGATGATTTCCTCTATTCCTGTGCTAAGGGTGCTACGCAGATTCTGCACCCCGGCACTGATTCCTTGTGGCTCATATAAGGCAGCTATTAAGAAAGAACTTTGTACCAAGCCGCCCCAGAAAATACATCCTTCTTTAAGAAGAAGGCATTTCTGCCGAGGGAGATAGGGAGGAGGAACACAACACCCGCTGGATGCCTTGGAATCTTTTCAGATTTTCGGAGGAATACAAGACCTACATGTGAGCCCCCTCTTCAAAGATGAATTGAGGACCAGGGTTGCCGGATCTACTGGAGTCCTACACCCCTGCCCCACTCCCTCTTACCTACCCTTGTCTGCTTCTCTCTTTCTTCTCACTCTACCCGTTTTCTATCGCCCGTCCTACCCTTCCCCTCTCCTAGCCCCTTAACACTTTTATCTCACATAAGTGGAAAATTCTTGTGATTGCCGGAGATCTTTGACACTATCCCCGCAACTCCCTTACCGAAAACTAGAATCCACAAGTGAAATACTTATTGAACCCTGCCTCCTGAAGGAAAATGCCCCCCGTAGATGTTACCACCCAGTGGTAGCCTGGGTTGGGAGCAACCTGGAGGTTCCCCTTGAGGTACTGGAAACCACAAGTGAGGACAGTGGCAGAATGTAATAATGGCTAACAAAATGCTTTTTAGTTATGTATTTAAATTGTATAGTGTGCACTATGTGTTCTGTTCCAGAATAAGGGAATCTGGGTACCATGTTTGTCTTCAGTTTTTTTTTTGTATATCCTGCAACCCTTAAAGAAAAAAAAAAAACGAGAAGGCATTTAATAAATGTAAATTCCCGAACCCATTAAAGGCATCAAAATGTCTTTGTGAACACCTACTTTTAAGTGTTGAAAGTATCTGTGTTACTGAAAGCAACCGATCAAGTTTCAGCTGCTAACATTTGTGTGGTTAGAATTGAAAGTGCCTAGTCGCTTTGGGCAACAAAACTTGCGGTATAGAAAAGGGTTTTGGGTACTGAAAGATCTGGAGGATAAAGTATAACAGGAGAAACCGCAGGAACTTCAAGTAAAGTCTTAAGGAAGGTAGGGAATAGAGAGACATTCCTCAGGCCTTTAAATACAATAGGGGTGTGAATAAGGTTCAGGAGGGCAGTATTTCAATATGAAGTCACAATCAAGAACACGGGGACATGACCTCAAACTAGCAGGGGGAAAGTTGAAAACTAACCTTAGAAAGGTTTTTTTTTTATGCCAGAAGAGTAGTTGGAGCTTGGAATAGACAACAAGCAGAGGTAAGGACGTTCAAACATGCTTGGGACAAACAAAGAACAAGGAAGACTTAAAGGACCACTTGGTCTTTTTTTTGCTATGTTTCTGGTAATATGTGAATTAAGCCCGGTTTAGCAAAAAATTATAATTTTTTTTTTTTAAAGCTACTACTGACTGATCAGATTTATCAATAAAATTTGGGGGAATTGTGGGAACACCCAATTCCATCACAGCATGAGACAAAAGGACTGTAAAGTGGTTTACATTTCAGCAGACACTATAATGACATTAGGGAGCCTGTGTACCAGACAAGCACCAGATTAAAGAAGGCACGAAAGTGACCAAATCCTCTGATCGCTGCGGCGGAGCACCGAGGTCACAGATCAGACATGTTGGCTTATATTCACTGCTGATGTCAGTCTGAGTCAAGAGTCACTGGGGCTTCTGTGTTAAGAGCAATGTAATCCCCGAGGGTCCTTTGGCTGGATAAACCTTATACAGTAGCTATGAAATGTGACAATATGCAGAGAAAAAATTATGTTTAGCTGTGGTTTGGTTGCCATGATATCTACCTAGTTTTTATTTATTTCCTTATATGCTTCACTCGTCGCGTTAAGTGAGTGAAAAGTCACCCTGAGGCAAGTGAATGATGTGTAGGAACTTGCCTGGTCTTCCAAACGTGTGCACCAAAATTACTAGATAGATTAATTAATTTACATTTTAATTTTTATACATGTAGAAACTGGATGAAGAGCTAAAAGGTGTGAAACGAGCCTAATGCCGCGTACACACGGTCGGAATTTCCGATGGAAACAGTCCGATGGTAGCTTTTCATCAGATTTTCCGACTGCGTGTATGCCCATCAGTCTTTTTATGTCGAACTTTGGATTGGAAACCTGTTCTTAATTTTTCAGACGGAAAACCTTTCTAGATTAAAGAAGGCACGAAAGTGACCAAATCCTCTGATCGCTGCGGCGGAGCACCGAGGTCACAGATCAGACATGTTGGCTTATATTCACTGCTGATGTCAGTCTGAGTCAAGAGTCACTGGGGCTTCTGTGTTAAGAGCAATATAATCCCCGAGGGTCCTTTGGCTGGATAAACCTTATACAGTAGCTATGAAATGAGACAATATGCAGAGAAAAAATTATGTTTAGCTGTGGTTTGGTTGCCATGATATCTACCTAGTTTTTATTTATTTCCTTATATGCTTCACTCGTCACGTTAAGTGAGTGAAAAGACACCCTGAGGCAAGTGAATGATGTGTAGGATCTTGCCTGGTCTTCCAAACGTGTGCACCAAAATTACTAGATAGATTAATTAATTTACATTTTAATTTTTATACATGTAGAAACTGGATGAAGAGCTAAAAGGTGTGAAACGAGCCTAATGCCGCGTACACACGGTCGGAATTTCCGATGGAAACAGTCCGATGGTAGCTTTTCATCAGATTTTCCGACCGCGTGTATGCCCATCAGTCTTTTTATGTCGAACTTTGGATTGAAAACCTGTTCTTAATTTTTCAGACGGAAAACCTTTCTATTGGATTTTCCGATCGTGTGTATGCAATTCCGACACGTAAAATTCCAACGCATGCTCGGAAACAATTCGACGCATGCTCGGAAGCATTAAACTTCCCTTTTATAGTGCCATCGAATGTGTTTTATGCCGCAGTGTTATTGGTGTGGCCGTGTGTAGGCAAGACAGTTTGAGCGAAATTCCGACGGGAAAACCATCAGAGCTTTTTCCAACGAGAATTCCGACCGTGTGTACGCGGCATTATGGTATCTATCTATCTATCTATCTATCTATCTATCTATCTATCTCAGTGTTTCTCAACCTTTTTTCAGTCAAGGAGGAAGGCACCCTTATAAAATTATGGACAATCTTGAGGCACCCCATTATAAAATGTAAAAAACTGAACTAAAAGTTTTCCAGAACACTGCAACTTCCACACACGTAGGACACCCAACGTTAGAAGTAATTTATGCTTCCAAAACCAATACACCTTTGCAAACTGGCACTGACTAGCATTCTGATGTTTCTCTGCTCCCTCAGTTTCTCTCCCTCATTCAGCTACTGTGACCCCATTGCTGATGGAGAGAGGCAATCGGGTATGCTGTGCAGGTGCCCATTGTCCACCTAATAACCAATGACGTCATTGGTTGTTAGGACGCCAGTGTCTGGGAGGTTGTAATGGTGCGCAATGAAACCCTAGGGCTTTGTGTAACTAAAAGGAGGGCTTCATCCACCTGCTGGCTTGTATACAATTTTTGGCCAATTTTTAAGGATTTTGCCAAGGCACCCCTGAAGAAACCTGTCAGTCCAAGATGCTTGGGCACCCTGGTTGAAAAAGGCTTATCTATCTATCTATCTATCTATAAGAGTTAGTATAGAGGAAGAGTTTTTATACCAACATGTGAAATTTGAATGGCCTATGAAAGCTAATTAACCCCTTGGCGCCGGCAATACGCAAATTTGCAGCCTCTCGGCGCTTGGTACTTAGCGCCAAGGGCCTGCATATTTGCATGAATTGCTGCCAATACACCTGTGCCGAGAGCGCGCGTGATGCACAGTTACCGTTGCCTAACCAAAGGTTTTCAGACTACGTGACAGCCAATCATGGCGCCTCGCCTCCTGGCATCATAAATCTCTCAAAGGGCCAGGAGGTTAAAAAAGTTATGCCCACTTTTGCATTTTTTTAGTTACAGCCCTTGTATTAATTTTCTGTTTATGAAGTAGACAAACACCAAAAAAAAAGATTTATAGGCTAAATCAGCAGCGTAAGGAGGATAGATTAGTATACAGATCAACAAATGAGAAGCTATTTTGTAGGGCTCTGTATTCAGTAAAATAATTTTTGATTGGCAGTTATGGCTAACAACTGTTGCACTCGTGCGTTTTCCATGGATTATTGCAAATTCCATGTTATATATTTTTCTTTGCTTATCACAAATCAGTGTCTCTATCCATTAGAAGAAAAAAAAATTGGGTGGTAATCCTTGTTGTGAATTAGCGCGTGGGTGACAGTATCAGTATCATCTTTGAATGACATTAACATAGCTTTCAAATGTAAACCCTCCGTGTTATTTTAATGTGAAAAATCCTTTTCAATGTGTGTGAAAAGCAGACTTTTTTTAAATTGCTTGCAGAGGGAAATAAGATTTAAACTCTGGTTGGTTTGTTTTTCTTTGGGATTGAGTTTCCCCCGTAGCTGAAACCTCTTCATTATTAGGGGCTATCAGATTGCTGCTTTCCATCCTATACAAAGGAAAGATTTTTCATGGACTGGTCATACCACATTATGATGTATCTGACTGCAAGGGAATGTGGGGAACATGTCCCAGTGAAACTCAGTACTAGGGATGGTGAGATTGACCTTGACTGGTGCATGTTCAGCATTTTCTACTACCAAAATGTATACATGGTATATGGGGTTGTCACGTTTCCTAGGAAGAAATACTAGCCTTACGACTTCTTTCCTATTATATTTAATAAAAGATTATTAAGTGTATTTTAAGTGCAACTTTGTCTGTACTACATCACCAACCCCATCTGCAGATATTGCCCAAATCATCCTCTCTGCTTCCCCCAAGACTTCCTGCTCTTTAGCTATTTTCTTTCCTCCTCCCCTGCTTGCCTCCAGGACTTCTCCAAAACCTCTCCCTTCCTCTAGAACAGGGGTCTCCAAACTTTATAAATAACGGGCCAGTTCACTCTTCGTTCAAATTTTGAGGGCCCGGACAGTGGCCGTTGGGAGTAGAATAAGTCCCAACATCAGTGGCGAAAAAAACAATGCCCCATCTTTGGTGTCATTAGGAGGAATTGTGCTCCTTCATTGAGGTCAGTGGGGGGATGGGGAATTATGCTCCATTGTTGGTATCAGTGGATGAAATAGTGCCCCAAGGGCTGGATAAAAGCAAGCAAAGGACCACATCTTGCCCCCAGACTGCAGTTTGGAGACCAATGCTCTAGAACTCCCTGCCCCAGTATGTCCGGTCAGCCCCTACCCTGTCCACCTTTAGGCAATTCCTGAAAACTCACTTATTCAGGGAAGCCTACCCCACCTAAGAATTGTACCCAAGTCACCTCCATCAGATCATTCTCCCCACAGCTATTACCTTTTGTAACACCCCCCTCTTTAGATTGTAAGCTTCATGAGCAGGGCCCTCCTATTCCTTCTGTCTTCAACTGTATTGTAATTGTACTGCCCCCCCCCCCCCTCTACATTGTAAAGCGCTACGTAAACTGTTGGGGCTATATCAATCCTGTATAATAATAATAATAATGCTAATACTATAGCAGTTTGAAAGAGGAAGGGGCATCACCAAGAGCCAAGCAGGAGCCCTCCTTGACAAGGAACTGCCGATAGGTGAAGAGGGATGACATCATCACGCTATTGCTACTCCTTCCCTCTACAGCCACATGCTGGGGGCAGGGAGGTAACACAGCTTGAGTTATTGGAAAAATTGGAATTTTAGATGATGGACTTTTCAGGCATAACACAAGTGTATATAAAATATATATTTATTACAAAAAATTAAATCAAGACAAAAACATAAAATGACATCAAATATTCACAAATTGTGCCTATGAGCATGTAGAGCTGAGCTGAGTTTTTTATGACACACTACCTCTTCAAATTTCTTAATACTGTAGAGTGATCAGTCTGGTCCTCCGAATTTTTTGAATATTATATGTATGTAGGTTGTGCGTCGTTTATGCTCATAGGCGCAATTTGTGAATATTTGATGTAATTTTATGTTTTTGTCTTGATTTTATTTTTTGTAATAAATATATCTTTTATATACACTTGTGTTATGTCTAAAAAGTTCATCATCTAAAATTCCAATTTTTCCAATAATCCTATTATGGGGAACGTGGCAATCCATACAAAAGTGTCGTACCACTATGTGGTGATACGAATTTTAATCAACACAGCTTGAGTGTTGCAGAGAAAAGTCAGGTTAAGAGGCTTCATCTGTTATTCTTACTAATAGCATTCCTTAGTGATAAAAGAAAACGCCAGATGTTTTAACTCTTCGGCATCGAGCAAAATCTGAAATATCAATTTTTTGTGGACTGTCCCTTTAAATGACTGGGATTGGTGGCTTTGGAT
The DNA here is from genome assembly GCA_028564925.1 of Lithobates sylvaticus. NCBI lineage: Eukaryota > Metazoa > Chordata > Amphibia > Anura > Ranidae > Lithobates > Lithobates sylvaticus. The sequence goes on along the minus strand of CM053027.1, from coordinate 52,145,486 downwards.
TACTGTAGTTGCATGCTGTATGAATAGAGCATTATTATATTTTACGCTGTATTACAGCCCAGCTGAGCCTTATCTACAATAAGCTGACCTGGGAGTTTTATTAATGCTCTGAGTGTTGCAGCTTTTACGATGGTACCGCGTGACATGGCTTTCGTTTCCGGCTTGCAGCCTGGCGTCTGGGACAGCGCACATGTGGCAGACACTTGCTGATCCTCTTCTCCGTAATCTCCTTTCCATCTTCTCTGTGTTGTGGTCTGTTTGTTTTCTAAGGAATAATCTAGTAAGCAATACTAGAGGTTGCGACATTTAGTTATTAGTTGCCACATCAGACAGCACTATATGAAAATCATGTTAACTATTCACTAGTAGGAGTTAAAGCCATACTGCCTGCAGATATAAAAACTCCAGTTCACTAATAAATGAAGGTATTTGTAAAAAATTGTTACAAGTATTTTATATGCAATGAGTGTAATGCCGCATACACATGAGCGGAATTTCCGTCAGAAAAATCTTGGATGTTTTTTTTCCGACGGAATTCCGCTCAAGCTTGACTTGACCCACGGCCACACAAGTTCTTTCGACCGTCAAGAACGCGGTGACGTACAACACTACGACGAGCCGAGAAAATTAAGTTCAGTTCTTCCGAGCATGCGTCAAATTGTTTTCGAGCATGCGTCGGAATTGCCACAGACGATCGGAATTTCTTCCAATGATAATAGTAAACAGGACAAATAGAGAGGGTGAATCACCCTAATGGAGATACAGACAACAATGAAAACCTACTAGGTGTTCTAATCCATCTCCACTCTAATGCCCCGTACACACGGTCGGAAAATCCGACCACAAAATCCATCGGATTTTTTCCGACGGATTTTGTCCGACACTGGTGTTGCATACACACGGTCGGACAAAGTTGTCGGAAAATCTGATCATTCTGAACGTGGTGACGTTTGTTGCCTGCGACGGGACTGCATAGAGGCTAGTGGCCAATAGCTTGGGTCTTGTAATGTGATCTGAGCATGCGTGGCACTTTGTCCGTCGGAATTCGCTACACACGATCGGAAAAAGGACTTTGTTGTCAGAAAATTGGAAAATCCGACGGAAAAATTTTGATGGAGCCTACACACGGTCGGAATTTCCGACAACATTGTCCGATAGGACATTTTCCGTTGGAAAATCCGACCGTGTGTACGGGGCATAAATGTTTTATCGTTAGTTATACTTGAAATATTTGGAACTTGGTAAATGAGTAGGCATCAAGTTTCTATTTAAAATATGGGCTCCACTCGAGGTTTTGGTCAGAACATTTTAAATACAATGTCCCTGTAGACGATGACCCAGCTCCACTCCATCATAAGGCTGTTTTTGATCATTAAAGTAAAAGTTTTGTAACTGGAGTTCCTTTACTGAAAAGTTCTCTTCCTCTGAATAATCTGAATCCGGTGTAGATTTTCCCCTGCCTAATCTAGAATTCATTATTCAGCTTCCCGCAGTGCTTCCAGGTTTTGCAGAAAATGTGATATATCAGTATTATTATGATTATTAGAAGACACTATACAGATGACAGTTTTTCCCAGCTTCTATCATAGTGAAATAGTATTTTGCTGATGTTGAAGGCATATTATAATGATCAAAGCAGTGATTTTGGATCCTGCTGAGTTTTTCTCTGCGGGGGCCTTAAGTGTTCTATTGTACAATGCTATCCATTTTTAAGGTTTCCGTCTAAATCAGGCAACTTGAGATCTGGTAGCATGGGGGTGGAATGGATGCAGAGGGTTCAAGGAAGGCAAGAAAATCCTTTACCAACCCAGTGTGTACATTTCAAAATGGACATGTCTTCCTGTCTATTTGCTTTTCTCGTGCTTGTCAACACAATACTGTATATATCCAAAGGTTTGTGGACACCTGACCATCACAGCTACAGTATAAAGCTAAAAGTATGTGGAGACCCCTTCAAATTGAACTTAGGTTTTTTAACCTCAAGGTAACTGCAATGCTAAGGCATACAAATATATTTTAGACAATTATGTGCTTCCATGCTTGTGGCAACACATTGGAGAAGGCCATTTTAGGATCCCCTACGCATAAAGCCAGTTTCATAAAGACATAGTTTGATGAGTCTGATGTGGAGGGACTCGGCCCTATTGAACGTCTTTGAAAATTGAAACACTGATTCTTTTCAATAAAATCTAAGTGAAATAGTCACTGATTCCAAGTTAAGTCTTCTTATCCATTAATAACAACAAAAGTGTAGCGCAACACCATAGTCCATAAAGTCCATAATCAATCTTCCATCGCCATCTTGAACCAAGTGCCAAAAATCTTCAAAAATCTGATAAACAGTGTCAGATTTATCTCCACCACCATTAACATGAAGCTAGCTTGCAACCATTTATATGTATTTATTTTTTTACTGCATTGATTGGTATCTTGTTTATTCACTATTTAAAGTGGAAGTCCATGCAAGATATAAAATCCCTGCATCTATAGACACCAGAGATCTAACACTAACCTCTCTATCCCTGTATAGAAAAAAATAATATACATACCTTTTTGGAAGCCGATCTGACCCGCTCCGACCGGATCCCATGCTCAGCTGTCTGCCGCAGCTTCTCTGTGTAGGCTGGTGCAGAGGAGACGGAGGACAACAGAAGCCCCATAGTAACTCTATAGGTGAAGTCACTTCCCATTCATTTCACAGCCGTTGTCGTCAATGTCCTCTGTAGAGCTTCCGGCGCTGGAGATCAGGGTCGGAGCGGGCCAGATCGGCTTTCAAAAAAGTATGTATACTCGTTTCTTCTTTACAGGGATAGAGAGGTTAGTGTTAGATCCCTGGTGTCTATAGATGCAGGGATTTTAGATTTTGCATGGACTTTCACTTTAAGTCTTCTTATCCAGCATCAGTAGCTGACCTAACAAATGTTCCTTTGGAGGAATGGGTACAAATTCCCATAGACCCACTCCAAAATCTTCCAGAAAGTCTTCCCAGAAGCGTGGAGGACTTTAAAGCAGAAACTTGGGAAGGCTAACTCTATAATAAGCTCATATTTTATAATAGGATGTCCAACAAGCTTATATAAATTGTTGTGTGATGGTCAATTGTCTACAAACCTGTAGCCATATAGTGTAGGTGTGATGGTCAGGTGTTCCACAAAAGTTTTGTAATATAGCATATATTAAAATGGAGGTGGATGACACCAACCTAGCTTTTTTTTTTTTTTAAATGCTGATAGATGTTTGAGCTTAACAGGTCTATCCAAAGCCAAAAATGTCCCTCTGGCATATGTGTAAAGTAATTTGACCATATCCATGAGTCACTTTCTGTAAGAAAATTGTCTGTGTCTAGCAATTGGACATTTTTTCTAAAGCTCTATTAGACAAATGACCAACTAATTTCAAACCTGAAGAAACCAAAGCTTGGATCAGATTGATTGCTCTGAGTTGTCTGAGATATGTCCTCCCTCTGACCTTTTTAAAAATGAGGTCCCGTGATTGCGCTTGGCTTACACCAGATAGCTGCCATTAGTTGTAGAATGTAAATTTCCTGGAAGACCTTTCTGTGGGGTGACTGTTTTTCAATTTTATTTAACAAAATATAGGATGTCGTGATCTGTACAGTGCTTGCAGCCATGTTTAAATATAATAGCTTTAGACAGCTAACCTACTTATCACCTCCTCACCTGTTCCTCAGACATGATTGAGTTTAACAAGCTGAAAGTCAGTCCTTGCAGGAGAGCTTTGCTTCACTGGGTTGCCTCATTCAGACACAAGTGCAAATATTACTTTTAGCGTGAGGACCCACAATGCCCTTGTGTTCACATCTTCTTGTATAGCGTGCTTTGACAGAGACCAGTGCTGACAACAGCTAAACAAGTCCTTGAACCAGTGACATTTCCCAAATATGTCTTCCAGCAATGTACATGCACTATTCTAGAGTGTTTTTGTTATGTGCGTGTCTACTGTTGTTCAAAATGCATTTTGGTTGTTTTTAGTAAATTACACGTTTCTTTTTAACCTGTAAGAAACTTAGATATAAGTGTATGTGTGTGTGTGTGTGTGTGTGTGTGTGTGTGTGTGTGTGTGTGTGTGTGTGTGTGTGTGTGTGTGTGTATATATATATATATATATATATATATATATATATATATATATATATATATATATATCTCCAATCCCCAATTTCTGTAAATTCCCCCTATCCCAAGATAAGCCATGCCAAGAACATCCACCAGCACTGCTTTATCTTCTCAGCTCAACTTTGCCTCTCTGTTCACAACAAAAATATATTTGGCTCAGGGTACCTGTTCCTATTCAGTACTTTTTGGCTTTCTCAAAGGGAATTTCATGTTGCACCAAGTTGTTTTTACATGACACAAAGTATTAAAGTTCATAAATATCAGGGTTCTACAAACATTTGCAACAAAGAGCCAGTTTACTGCCCTTCAAACTTTGGAGGGCCGGACTGTGGCCAGTTGCAATAGAAAATGCCATAGTAAACAATGTCATTGGCTTGGTGGTCAGTGGGAGTAAAAGAATAACATCATTGGTGTCTGTGAGAGGAATAGTGTCCTATAATTGGGGTCAGTTGGATAATTAGTTTCCCATCTCTGGTGTCAGTGGGAGGTATAGTATCTCATTGCTGGTGTCAGTGGCAGGAATAGTGTCTTGTATCAATGGAAGGAATAATGGCAAGCAAAGCAAAGGGCCACATCCGGCTTGTGGGCCTTAATTTAAAGACCCCCGATATAGATAAATTGCAAATCCATGAACCTATATGTATTATTATCAATGGTGTTTAATCTACCCTTTACACAAGCCATTCACTACTTGTATAAGTCACATATACTAATTTGTTGGTATTTCATCAGAGTATATCACGTGTATCATGATGTTTCACCTGCTAAATTACTTCTGTACTTGAGCTACCTAATGACCAACATGACCAACATGTGTTATTATCTAAGCCATGAACATGGAATCTGTTTGAACTTGGCATTCAGTGCAACTTTGGAGTCTGAATTTGATCCGACTTTGATGTGACTTCTGATCCGACTTTGCCCTGCAACTTCAGTTCGACTTTGATCCAACTTAATGCGACTTTTTAAACTCTGTGGCTGGAAGTCGTATCAAAGTCGGACCAAAGTAGCCCAGGAACCTTTTCTAAAGACGGGCAGACTTGCAATATGTGCTCCCAAAGTCAGAGTGTATGTTGCACCAGTGTCAACCAGGCCTTAGCCTGACTGACTCCTAAACCTCTGTATTCAGGTGTTCCTTCCTTAGGGCAAACACGTTTTATATTGCTAAGGCCCCTTTCACACGGGGCTGTCCGTTTTCACTACTCCGCTTGCTCAGCGGGGATTGCTCCATTGATCTCCGCTGAGTCAGCGGGTGACAAGTTCGTCTCTGCACTCTGTGCAGGGATGAACCTATCAGAGAGTCTGCTCTCCCCTATGGGGGATCAGATGATTATGGACCGCCTGTCCGTTTTCATCCGATCCGCCCGATGGATGGAAAATAGGACATCCATCCGTCTGAATTTTGCGGAGTAGATCGGATGTCAGAGGACGAGCTGTATGGAGCGACCGTTCAGATCCGCCTGAAAAAACTGACAGGCGGATCTGAACGGTCCGCCTGTGTAAAAGGGGCCTAACTTAAAGTGTAACTCCACTTTTGTTGATAAAAAACAGTTCCCCTCTGGGTGATCTATGTGCATTACAAGGATTATAACAACCTTTGTTGCAGATTCTTACCTTTTTGTTATTCTGAAGAAATCCCTGTTTGTTCCTCTGTGCCTCTGTACTGAGTGGGTCTAATGGGAGTAATTTCATAATTATCCGTCAGCTGTGCAGCTGCAGAGCTCTAATGAGGAAAGCTGATGGGCCTGCATCCCTTTAGACATGATTTCTTATTGGGAGTATATTACCAAAAATTTAATTTTTGTTGCAGAGGATGCCTGAAATATGACTTGTATCTTAGGCAGACTTCTGGGAAGATTGGTGAGCCAATCACACAAGCAGGAAATGATGTTTCTGGGGAGTGGTCAGTACACAACTCCAGGTAGCCATATTCCATTGTATTTTTAGAAAATTAAAGCGGCTGCAGATTGAAAAGGAAAGGTCATTTTTAATAACATTCAATTACAATATGAGTTGTGTCATATTTATATACGCTATAATATTTTTTCTTTATTTATTTTTATATTCCCCCCCCCACACAAAATTGGAGTTACCCTTTAAGGCTGCAGCACTATTCAGCCACTGTTGAACATTTGACCTCACTAACCCAAAAATCTGTGTTATTATCTAAGCCATGAACATGGAATCTGTTTGAACTTAGCATCTGAGTTTTGGCCTTGGGGCCATCTGCAAACTTGTTTTACAGCATTATTCACCTGTAAACTATGTGCTGGATCATCTGGCCTGCTTAGGTTACATTGCCTTTTTGCAATAATCTGAGAACATTCTATTTTTTTAATGTCAGAAAGAAAAATATGCTCTGTTCAGAGGAAAACAAGAGACCTGTTATGTGTTTCCATGCTAAATGTTCAAGTCTGACCAAACTCTAATGCATTTGGAAGGGTACATAAGTGCGGAAAAACAAAGGAAGCTGTCAGCCATTGACACTCTGTGATAGAACATGATCAGTGTCATTCCATATGTAAAATTTCCATCTTAAATAGAATTGTTCAAAGCTTAACTTTATACATTTTTTAATTCCTAGATAGAGTAGAGAAAAAAAAACGAACCGCTCTATTGAGGACATTTTCCATTACATCCTGTCCTTGTGAAGCCCTTACAAGAAATGGAGGGTGCAGGTGGAGCAGGTGTCACAGGGGTCAAATAGGCAAGGACTGCAATAAAAACTATGGTCAGAAGTTGTAACCCATTCCTGTTGTCAAGATTTCTCATTTCTTCGGGACAGGAAACTAGGGAAATCTCCCAAAGGGCCTATTCACACTGTTGCGGTGCGTAAGGGCCAGTTCGGTAATGCTTGTTATGCCATACATAGCATTAGGGCAACCAATTCAATTGAAGGGGTTGCCTAACATTTTAGAATGCAGCAGAAAAGGTACATGTTCCATTTTTGGTGGTGCAATGCACGTCCGTCATGGATTCAGTCACCCCAGTATATGTATCGTGCCTTTCCACGTGTTGCATATAACCTCTAAACAACATTATGAATGGGCCCTATTAGGCACGCAGAAAGCAATAAAAACCTGACCGATGGTAACTCTTTCCTGCTCTATCCAACATTAAATAAAATATTTTGGTGGGTGTTGCACTGTTGAATATTATGACCTCAGCCCATGGCAACACTACCTTCTGCATTCATATCACATGAATTTTTAAGATTTTTTTAGCTGCATGTGAAAAGAAGGTACAACGCAGTATCAGTCCGCGTCCACCTTTAAATAAGGGAAAAACGCCAAGTGCATTTTGACGCGTGCTGTGTGCTTCCCTATGCACAGAGGTCAGGTTTCCCGCATAACAGAGGGTCTGCATTAAATGGAGGACAACTGAATTAGACTCTTTGTTACTTGACCAGGCTGTCACATTCTGTATGCATCACGTAATCAGTCCATGTTCTGGAGCGATTATTCATCATCCATAATCGGGTAATAATATGTCCTTACAAGGCTGTTAGTAGACCAGACTGCCAAAACTCCAAATTCTTGGATTCCAGTAGAAGCTTGGCTTCTGAGGTTTGCTATGCTACATTTACATTTGTTTTAACGTTTTTTTTTCTTAATGTTAGTCTGTACCACAGATAGGCGTATTTTCTGCTACGATTTACACCCTTTAGCTACCTCGTATATTGGTTTGACCTGCAACCTCCAGACAAACTTTTAATAGAGTTGAAAATGGTTAGATCCTTTAAGTATTTATTACTGTCTTAAGCCCCAATTAAGAGACTTAACCTCACTTCCTGTGCCAGTGATAGTGTTGCTACTAGGACAGGAAATTAGCAAAAGTCTCCATTCGGGAATTAGATAGTAGTAAAAAGGCGAACAGAAGTTCTAACCTTTTTCCACTGCATTAAACAATACGTTTTTATTGTTGGCATGTTCCTGTTCTATAGATTACACAACATTTCAGGCCTGGTGACAACTTTTTTAAAAGATTTCTATTTTGGCTATCAAAGTAAATAAGCCTTTCAGAGCTGTAGATAGGGCAGACAGTAGGCTTGATGTTGTGTCAGTCAACCCTGCTGTGCCCCTTAGGACTGGCTGTATCTGGCCATTGACTTCTATGGGCAGCTGTACACAGGGCCTGTGGACTCCCTGGTGGGGAAATATGCTGGAATTATTCTATACGTCTAGATACGGCTATATCCATGAGTCAAGGTGGCCATAAACTTCTGAGAGTGATTGGATGTGCATGCATAACCTGACTATTCAGGATTGGACGGTACTACCATAAAGAGGAACATACAGTATATCTTGGTTAAATGTTCAAAATGGAGAATGTGAATGGAGGGAGGTGAGTAAGGAGGAAAACGTCTAGGCCTGTGGCTGTATCTGGCTATTGACTTCTACAAGCAGCTGTACGCAGCACCTGTGGGCTCCCTGGTGGGAAAATATGCTGGAATTTGGTTAAATACAGCCAAGTGCATGAGTCAAGATGCCCATAGACTTCTGAGGATGATTAGATGGGGCATGCCTAGACTGACCACCCAGGATTGGGTGGGAATCCAAAGTTATGCAGGTAGGTTAATTGGCTTCTGTCCAAAATTGGCCCTAGTATATGAATGGGGACCTTGGATTGTGGGCTCCTTGAGGGTAGGGACATGTGATGTGAGTGTGCAATGTACAGGGATAGGGACATTGTAGACACTCACTCAGGTTGGACTGGTGTCTTTATTCAACCTTACTAACTATGAAACTATGGATTGGGTGGCACTACAAAAAACAGGAGCATATATCTTGGCTAAACTTTCAAAATGGGAAATGCCAATGGGGAATGGAGGGCAAGGAGGAGAACTGCTTAGTAGGACTAAAAGTTATTGGGACACATTTTCTATCTTGCCTGATCAGTATTACCCTTCTTCACCAAAAGTGTTCACCTCGCTCTGTCATATGAGAAGGATGATAGAATTTAGGTCATTGCCCAACCTAGCCGAAATGGGCAAGGAGGAGAGCTGCTGTGGCAAAGTAGGACTAAAAGTTATTGGGGCATGGTTTTTGTCCTGCCTGATCAACGTCGCCCTCCTTCACCAAAAGTGTTCACATTGCTGTCATATACGAAGGATGATAGAATTTAAGTCATTGCCCAACCTGACCAAAATGGGCAAGGAGGAGAGCTGCTGTGGCAAAGTAGGACTAAAAGTTATTGGGGGGCGGTTTCTGTTCTGCCTGATCAACATAGCCCTCCTTCACCAAAAGTGTTCACATTGCTGTCGTATACGAAGGACGATAGAATTTAGGTCATTGCCCAACCTGGCTGCAAAAACGGACAGTTTGGGTATCTTTATCCATTTCAGTAGCCATTGTCTCCCTTGACTGAACGTTGCAAATTTCAACCTTGCTGTACTATACAGCTTTTGCTTTTTTTAAGCTTAGCTTTGCCCTATGAATCTCTTGCTTCTTGAACACAAGACGGGAATGGGTCATTCAGAGGTTAAAAGCAAATCCTGTTAAATTATTAAAATAACTCCACATTGCAGTAATAACATCTACTGGATTCATATCTTTTCAAGCGCTCAGTTCATTTAACAAAAACACTGAATTATTAATACAATCCACATGAATCTATGGAGGATATGGAAGACTGAATGTGTTTGTAAAAGATTTATAATAGCCGCGTGTGTAATTGACCGGTCATGCAGACTTGATAAAATAATATTATGAATTGCTGCCGCCGTACTGTTAATTAAAACAATCGGCATTTTATCTGCCACTGGTGGTCCGTAAAACATTTTGGCTCCCGTGGAGGAAAAATATAAGAGCATAAAATTTGCATCTTCAAAGGTGCCAAACTGCTGAAAAGAATAGACAATTTTATTATTGAGCATTGTAATTGTTTTAGCCTTAGGACTGGATTTCATTAGCCCCCCCCCTCCCAAGTCCCATCATAATTCATGAGATTTTTATAGGAAATGCAGCCAATTCAAGTTTCACTTCTGTTCCTTGGCTCCTTACAGTGAAATTCTAGCTTATGGCACGCTGTTCTGTAGGGGGCACGAATAATAATCCCCTTACCTATATAGTCATTATAGGTCAAGTTCCATGAACCATTCCCAGGGTTAGGTTCTTGTATCATAAATAGTTGCCATTTCTTTTTTACTGTAAAATACAGTAAAATACAGTTTTCACCTTTCATCCTTTGTTATATCCTAGTGCTGCTGACCCCCATGCAGTTTCTTTGCAGCAACTTCCTCACTACATTTACCTCTGTGATGGTTGCACGACATTTCTCAAGTTGGGTTTCTTGATACTGGCCACACTTGACCATGCCTGCATTATGATGTATGCTTTGGAAACCTATAGACAATGTGACAATACAATAGCATAACTTGGGAATAGGGATAAAGTGTTTTCACCCTATGATAGAAAGTGCCTGAACAAGGACCCAATGATCCTAGTAGGATCTGCAGCATTTTATAGCATTAAATAGTATTGAAGCATTACATAGCATTTTAATGCAATCTACTGATTTAAAAATATTACAAATGGAAATTTGAATTTATATTAAAGTAGAACGATAGGAGAGGGAGAGTTAAAACAACCTCTGCCCATCTGTGTCCCATTGGAGAGATTTTCCTTCACTTCCTGTCCCATAGCCAAAACAGGAAGTGAGAGGAAATCCCTTTAAAGTGGGAAGATAACTAGTGTCCCCCATGGAAGGTTTCCCCTCTATTGCTGTTCTCAGGACACCCCGAAATGTGGGATTTTTCTTTCAACGATAACAGTAAACAGGACAGATAGAGACAGGGTTGCCAACTGCCAGTAAATTTACTGGCAATTTTTAAAAATCTGTTATTTTTTTTTTTTACAACTGCCAGTAAATATCAGGGGCTGATCGTTTCATGTTGTGTTGACTTTTTAAGTGTAAATCAAGCAAATAACTTTGTTATAGGTATTGTCAGTATTTCCATATCATGTTTATACTGTTCAAATATTCACTGTGTTAGTTTTCAATAGGAGTTCTGTAATTTCTCAGGCTGTCAGCAAAAAAATGTGCTCCGCCAGTAAATTTGCCATGTTTTGTCAGTAAAAAATGCAGCGGGAGGTTGGCAACCCTGAATAGAGAGGGTGAATCTCCCTAAAGGGGGCACAGGCTGCAATAAAAACCTGACAGATGATCTAATCCCTCTCTACTCTATCCAAAAAAAAAAAAAAAAAAAAAGGTTTGACTTTAGTTATACTTTAAAGCTGAACTGTAGGATTTCCCCCCAAAAATACCCTTGCACTGGGACCCCCTCCACTGCAAGGGTTAAAGCAGAACTAAAGTCTGCAATATTTACCTTAGCACCAACAGTCCGAAGCCCACAAGGTCCCTTGCTGGTGTCGGCACCTTCTCCCTGGCTTCGTCCATCTTTATTGGCCGGTGTGGGGGCGGCGCAACTCCATCATGCCCAGGAGTTTAGTCATCCCAGCACACAGGCACTGTACCAGAATGTATACATTTTAAAGAAGACTGCAAGCAGGCAGATAGGTTTATTGCGGAAGAAACAGCCTGCCTGCGCACAATTTGTTAAAAAAAGATTTACGTTCCACTAAATGCTTTTTGAGGCTAGATGTACAGGAATAAACTGTGTTGCTTAATTTATTCCTTGGAACAGGCTTCCAATGCTCTACTCTTCTGTCTTACGCTCCATCTTGTGGGCTTCTCCACACTATCCTCATATATAACTCAGGACTATTGATCCTGCCTCACCAAATAATATGTCAGCCCCATCCACTTGGTACTTGAAAAAGCCAGCATTGGAGTCCATACATACAGAGTTTATTAAAAATCAAGTAATCCCCTATACAACAGAAAACGAACGCGTTTCGCCTTGCAAAGCCCAGAGTACGGTTTTGCAAGCAAAAACGCGTTCCTTTCTGCTGTTTACTGGGCCACTTGATTTTCTTTCACTTGAATTTTATTATTTTTTAGAAATTACAAGAAAAATAGACAATTATATAGCCAAAAATACTATGCGAAAATATGAACAAGTTTAGGAGGAGTTTCTCTCCGTAGATACAGAACGTTAAACGGTGATCTAGAAATGAAGCACTATTGGTCCCAAGCAATATCATACCGTTAGTCAATTGTCAGAGCCTTGCCTGGAAATGCAATATGTTTGGTTTTTTAAAAGGAAGGAAAAAAGGGGCCTTTGAACTAGGAAGAACAGTACAGGTACTGCTCTTGTTTATAAGCAAAAAGGCAATGCTAAGGCGGAGAGGATCCAGAGAAAAAGATAAGAAAAAGTAAGAGGAAAAGGGAGAAAGGAGGAAATGAGCAAAAAGAGGGGGAGAGAGAAAAAAAAGGGGGGGGGCACCTCTGTCTCTAGGAAATGCGTAGGTGGTTGTTCTAATGGGAAGTAATCTAGCTAGGGCTGCCAGGTACGTAAACATTTATCGCGTGTGTCAGTTATAATCGCCGCCAGCTCAATCACCAGGGTACTGTGCACCCGGGGCCGCTTGATTTTCAATAAATAAATTCTGCAGAGTATGTATAGACTTTGACTTTTGACAAAGTTGACTTTTTTACCTCTTGACCATTGTAGGTGATGATGTCAAAGCACAACCTACAGCCGGTGAGCCTTATGCCGCGTACACACGATCGGAATTCTCGTCGGAAAAAGCTCTGATGGTTTTCCCGTCGGAATTCCGACGGAATTTTGCTCAAACTGTCTTGCCTACACACGGTCACACCAAATTCCGACGGTCAATAACACTGCGACATACAACACGTTCGACGGCACTATAAAAGGGAAGTTTAATGCTTCCGAGCATGCGTTGAATTGTTTCCGAGCAAGCATCGGAATTTTGCATGTCGGAATTGCATACACACGATCGGAAAATCCGATAGAAAGGTTTTCCGTCGGAAAAATTAAGAACAGGCTCTCAATCTAAAGTCCATGGAAATGCCGACAGAAAAAGACCGATGGGTATACACATGGTCGGAAAATCGGATGAAAAGCTCCCATCGGACTGTTAACATCGGAAATTCCAGCCGTGTGTACGCGGCATTAGAGAAGAGGCTTTGGGGGACCAGTTGCACAGCATAGAGAATTTAAAGATTGGGTTTGAATCTACATTAAATTAAGATATTTAGCAGTCAAAACCACATACCCAAATGTACCTTCTTTCTCATCCTAGTAATATTAAAGTAACAGTGGCCAGTTGACATTAGAAATGACAGGGCATTTTGTGGCACAGGCTGACGCACAGCAGATGTCTATACAGCGATCCCTCGTATGATTCCCCCAGGAAAAGGCACAGCTGTCAAACAACTCCTAAAATAAATATGTTTTAGAATATTAGAATAATGAATAGGACCCAAGGCAAGCTTTCTACAGATTACATATTCAGAAGTGATTTGTCATTAGTGGCTGTGTGAGTTTGCTGTTATCCTGGGACGTGGTTAATCACCGTTGCATACTAAAGTTGGAGCAAAGCCAGGATGGTATTTGCTGACTTAAGTCAATTTTCTAGTGTTTGAACCACATGCTTCTTGGCATTTGTAGTGTATGTGTGTGCGTGTGTGGTTTATAGCCCTGTCCAATGTTGATTTTTCAAATGGAAGAGAAGTTTTGGAATGCATATCTTAAATCTAGAACTACTATGATGGTTTTTTTGTAGTGAAATGTGTTGGCCTGAAGCCTGTGTCATCACTGCAAACTACTTAGGCCATAATATAAATGTGAAGATTGTATTTTCCATAATTTTTTTCTTGAAGATTTAAAGGGGTAATGAATGGCAGAATTCAGAATTTTTTTAAAGTTTAATTAAACTCTCCCCCCAAAAAAAGTATATTACAAGTCTCTATTATGTGTATGGATACAATTGGCATCCACACTATATTGCCAAAAGCATTTGGTGGAGGGGGGATTATGGTGTGGGTGTTTTTTTATTCTTTTTTTTTAGGGGTTGGGCTTGGCCCCTTAGTTCCAGTGAAGGTAACTCTTAATGTGTCGGCATATCAAGACATTTATGACAATTTCATGCTCACAACTTTGTGGGAACAGTTTGGGGATGACCCCTTCCTGTTCAATATTGAGTTGGCCCCCTCTTTGTAGCTATAACAGCTTAAACTCTTCTGGGAAGGCTGTCCACAACGTTTAGGAGTGTGTCTATGGGAATGTTTGACCCTTCTTCCAGAAGCACATTTGTGAGGTCAGGCACTGATGTGGACAAGAAGGCCTGGCTCACGGTTTCCGTTCAGATTCATCCAAAAGGTGTTCTATTGGGTTGAGGTCAGGACAGTCAAGTTCCTCCACCCCAAACTTGCTCAATAATGTCTTTATGGGCCTTGCGTTGTGCACTGGTCCAAATCATTTGATGGCGAGGGAATTATGGTGTAAGATTGGTTTTCAGGGGTTGGGCTTGGCCCATTAGATCCAGGAAAGGGAACTCTTAAGGTGACAGCATATCAAGACATTTTGGACAATATCATACTCCCAACTTTGTGGGAACAGTTTGGGTATTGCCCCCTCCTGTTCCAATGTGACTGCGCACCAGTGCACAAAGCAAGGTCCATAAAGACATGGATGAGCGAGTTTGGGGTGGAGGAACTTGACTGGACCTGCACAGTACCTCAACCCGAACACCTTTGGGATGAATTAGAGCGGAGACTGCGAACCAGGCCTACTTGTGCAACATCAGTGCCTGACATCACAATTGCGCTTCTGGAAGAATGGTCAAACATTCCCATAGACACACTCCTAAACCTTGTGGACAGCCTTCCCAGAAGAGTTGAAGCTGTTATAGCTGCAAAGGGTGGGCCAACGCAATATTGAACCCTACAGACTAAGACTGGGATGCCATTAATGTTGATGTGCGTGTAAAGGCAGGTGTCCCAATACTTTTGACAATATAGTGTATGTTTTAAGGTTGCCTACTAAAAATGAATGGGCTGCCAATGCACTGTAATGCAATAAAAATTTTAGGTAACCTCTTTTTGTAAAGCAACACATTACAACATCTCGCTGTAGCACAGGTACCTTTCCTTAGTGTGTTAAGGTGCCATTCAAAATGAATTGCGGTGCCCTTCAATTTTTTGAAACAAAATGAATGGCACTGCAACACAGTAACAAATGTTACGTGCATTGCCATGTGTTGCAGTAACGCACACATTACCACAACTCAGTGGGCCCAAATTCTTTCACTTCAGCAAGACAATTATTGTAGTTTTATGTTAACAATTGGGTATAGGTCGTCTTTATACACCCTCGTCAAAAACAAAATACTTAATCAGAGTCTTCCTCTAATGATCCATCACAACCTCTGGGAGTTTATTCATAGCTGGAGCCCATTAAAAAATAAAAAAAAGTTCCTTCTTCTCTCAGTTACGCATATTCCATTTTCCCCGAGTGATGATAGATGGGCTTTAAAACATTTCTTTTCTCGCAGGCTTTTTGCTTTTCATTCCTCAGCGTTTCAGCCCTTTAAGTGCTCCGGGAAGGAATCAAAAAGTAAGTTGGATGATAATTGCTTCCCACGAAAAAGCGCTGTTCTAAAACTTGTGTAAGATCTCTGGGGAGTTTCCCTGCGGCACAAAATGAAACGCAAGATGAGAGCGAACAATCTAAAGCGGTCTTAAAGATTTTTTTTTTTTTTTTTATGTAATGTGGAGGATGGATGTACTGGACATTTCAACAAGGGACGTGTTCATGTTTATAAAAGGATTTGTAGGAATTAATGGGGTTTTCTGCTTTAGCTATTAATATCCAATCCCGTCTGGGTAATTTAAAGAAAAACTCAACTGACACTAATTAAAGTATGCGTATGTGTGTGAATATATATAAACTGTATATTGCTTTAACAGGCAAAAAAAATTCAAATTTCACATGTGACGGTTACACCATATATTTACCAAATAATTGAAGGCCAAAAACAATCCCTATAAGGGTCCTCTATTCATCTGGGTCAGTATCAGAGCCCCCCCCCCCCCTACATCAGAGTCCCCATCGGGGTCCCGCTTTATATCAGAGTTCTTCTTACATTAGAATCTGCCATCAAGTTCCCCATCAGAGCTCCTCTTACATTAGAATCTGCCTTAGCAGTCCCACCTTACGTCAGTGTCCCTATCAGAGTTCCCGCTTTCATCAGAAAGGTAGACCATAGGCACCCTCTGCTCAACTTCATCCTCAGTTAGTGAACATTGAGAATATGCCACTGACCCTAGCTGTGGGCCAGGTAAAATCTTTTAGCAAGCCATATGTGGCCCATGGGCCGTTGTTTGGAGACCCCCTGATCCACAGCACAGTCCCAGTAGTTTTATTTTCAATTCATGTGATTGGCTCACTGGCACTGATCATGTGATCATAGCATATGACAACACTGGTACTGATCATGTGATCATAGCATATGACAACACTGGTACTGATCATCTGATCATAGCATATGACAACACTGGTACTGATCATCTGATCAAAGCATATGACAACACTGGTACTGATCATCTGATCATAGCATATGACAACACCGGTACTGATCATGTGATCATAGCATATGACAACACGGGTACTAATCATGTGATCATAGCATATGACAACACTGGTACTGATCATGTGATCATAGCATATGACAACACTGGTACTGATCATAGTGTATGATAACACTAGTACTAACCATGTGGTCATAGCATATGAAAAACTGGTACTGATCATGTGATCATAGCATATGACAACACTGGTACTGATCATGTGATCATAGCATATGACAACACCGGTACTGATTATGTCATCATAGTGTATGATAACACTGGTACTGATCATGTCATTATAGCATACATATGACAAGTCTTCTAGAAATAGCTTTTATGTCATTGTAATAATGATGCCTTTGGGTCTAAAATGAGGAATGTGATGAAAATGAAAAGGTTTTATATAATATTTGAATTTGTATGTTGATGGGGGGATGGAGGGCAGAGGAAGCGGGGTAGAAAGTTGTGGGGTTATAGATGGAGAGAGGTTGTGTTGCTCTTCAGAATCTGATTTCCTATGTTTTGTTTCTTACAGGTGGCTGTGAAGGTGATTGATAAGAAGAAAGCCAAGAAGGACACTTATGTGACCAAGAACCTGCGCAGGGAGGGTCAGATCCAGCAGATGATCCGACACCCCAACATCACTCAGCTGCTCGATATCTTAGAGACAGAGAACAGCTACTACCTGGTGATGGAACGCTGCTCAGGCGGGAATCTCATGCACAAAATTTACGAAAAGAAAAGATTGGAGGAAAACGAAGCCCGCAAATACATCCGCCAGCTGATTCAGGCTGTAGAGCACCTGCACCGCGCCGGGGTGGTACACAGGTGAGTACGGGTGTAATTTGTCCTGCAATGTTTCCGGTACTGAAAATATTTCCCATCGTGATCCTAGTGGTCTCAAGTAATTTAGTGTCTTAACTTTTTCCATTGAAGTTCATGCACAGGGAAATGGGAGGAAAAAGGTTAAAGCTTTTTCTATAAAATGTATGGGTGACCACTCACTGGTGATCCAGGCAGTAACACACTTCCTGTCTAAAGCCATACATGGATTGAAATCCACCCTGTTCAGCAGGGACAGCCAAATTCCAATCCCAGTATGGGCAGGCTGATTGTACCCAAGTCGATTCATCGATAGTCTTGGGTACAACAAGCCTGTCAGATTTTTGGCGCGCAATTACTGCCGGCAGTAGTAATCATTGTGTTCTGCCAGCCAGGAAGGCTTCCCAAGCCCCCCTGCTGGCAGAACACAGTAGTGCTGTGAGAGGCATTCCTCCAACACTGGATGTGTTGATTGGGAAATCAAGAGAAAATTAAATCATCTATGGGCTGCCTTAGGGCAGTGGTTCTCAACCCTGTCCTCAAGTACAGGCCATGTTTTTGGAATTTCTCTTAGGCCCCTTTCACACGACTTTGTGCGACTTCAAAGTCAATTTTTGCCGTGATTTTCGCCATGATTTCAAGGAATGCCTGTGTAAGTGGCATCAAAATCGAACCAAAGTAGTGCAGGAACTACTTTGAAGTCGGAACGACTTGAAGTCGTACTAATATGAATGGCTGTCATTGGAAATCATGGGGAACGACTTGTCATGCTACTTTGCCGTCCCAAATCGTGGGACAAGTCGTATAAGTGTGAAAGGGGCATTAGATAAAATTGCTGTCCAAAATACCAAGTCATTGACTCTGATTTAAAGTACCTGTGCAAGATAAAGGAAAACCTGCAAACATGGCCTGTTGGGGGTACTTGAGGATAGGGTTGAGAAGCACTGCCTTAGGGTGTCACCAATCTAGATGGAGGATCATCAAAGCCACCCAAGTAGCATTATCATCAATCTGGGGAGAGGGTAGTTAGATGCAATAGCATATTTTAGTAGACCTAACTAACACAATCAAGCCAAACTCCAACACTAATGTCCCGTACACGCGGTCGGACATTCCGACTACAAAATCCGTCGGATATTTTCCGACGGATTTTGCCCGAAACTGGTGTTGCCCACACACGGTTGGACAAAGTTGTCGGAAAATCCGATCATTCCGAACGAGGTGACGTACAACACGTACGACGGGACTATGTAGAGGCCAGTAGCCAATAGCTTTTGTCTCCAAATTTCTTCTGAGCATGCGTGGCACTTTGTCCGTTGGACTAGGCTACACACACGATCGGAATTGACGCAATCGGACCATGTTGTCGGAAAATTTGAGATCCAGCTCTCAAACTTTCTGCGTCGGAATTTCCGACAGAAAAAGTCAGATGGAGCTGACACACGGTTGGATTTTCCGACAGCATGATCCGATCGAACATTTTCCGTGTGTACGGGGCATAACACTTTTTAAGCAGTTACTGAAACTTTTTCTTGTCCTTTTGGGATAAAGGTTTTACATAAATGAAGTGTGTTCATTATAAGCACCTCTGTCAGCGGTAATTGGTTTGTCTCAGCCTTCTAACTGACACTTTTGCTGAACAGCTTGGTATGTTAAAGGAAGTTGAAAAATAACCAACTTACTGGCTGGTTCAACTGGTGAAAATAAAGAAAAAAAAATCAAAAAAGAAAAAAGAAACCAAATGCAGACACCATATCTAAGAATTAGTAAGCTGCAATAAAATACATTTTGGTTTTTGGGTTTAATACCGCCTTAAAGGGGTTGTAAAGGTTCATGTTTTTTCACCTTAATGCATCCTATGCATTAAAGAGGAGGTCCACCTGAATTTTTTTTTTTAAAAGTCAGCAGTTACAAATACTGCAGCTGCTGACTTTTAATAAATAGACACTTACCTGTTCCAGGTTCCAGCGATGTCGGCAGAAGATGACGATCGATCGCTCGTCTCTCGGCTGCCCCGCCGCCATCCTCTGTCAGGGAATCAGGAAGTGAAGCTTGCGGCTTCACTGCCCGGTTCCCTACTGCGCATGCGCGAGTCGCGATGCGCGTCGTTATTGGTCCCCGTTGTGTCCTGGGAACTGTGTTTCCCAAGACACAACGGGGTATCATCGGATATGGGCGGGGCATCTTCGGCTATCTCGTCCCGGAAGTGGGTGCAGATACCTGTATTATACAGGTATCTGCACCCCCCTCCCCCCTGAAAGGTGCCAGTTGTGGCACCGGAGGGGGGGAGGAATACGATAAGCGGAAGTTCCACTTTAGGGTGGAGCTCCGCTTTAAGGTGAAAAAACACCTGTCAGTGACCGGCTCCCCAGTTCCCCCGTTTTACTTACCTGAACCCTCGTACCCTGGGCAGAGGGACGCGCTGTCTCTCTGCCCAGGGTTTTCGCCTCTTAATTGGATAGATTGATAGCAGCGCAGCCATTGGCTCCCGCTGCTGTCAATCAAATCCAATGACGCGGCTGCCGGGGAGTGAGGGCCGAGTCCTGCATGGACGCCGAATGCTGGACTCGGGAGCGCACCTGCAAAGTAACCCTCCGGGGGAGCACTTCTCCCAGGGGGTTATCTGCTGTAGGGAGGAGCCGCAAGAGCCGCCGGGGGACCCCAGAAGACCAGGTTTGGGGCCACTCTGTGAAAAACAAGCTGCACAGTGGAGGTATATATGATATGTTTGTTATTTTTGAAAAAAAAAAAAATGAACCTTTTACTGTCACTTTAAATAGAGATCATTAACCACTATCAATTCCTCATTACAGACAAATTAGAAATAACACAGCATGATTAGAAAATTGGTAGAACTTGCCGGTCATAAAACCTGCTTTCCAATTCCTTGTCAATCAGGCAGGACTAAGCAGGGCGCCGTCACTCTTTTTACCCAGCAACAAAACCATTGCAAGCCCAAACCTCATATGAAAAGGGTAAATGCTATTATTAGACCTTACAAAGAAAAACGCACATAAAAATAGATTATGAAAACACACAGCAGATAATTGCTGTGCCTGTTGGAGCCCTTTCTGGATATTCGCTCTTTTTTTCGTCTTGTGTCAGTGCGTTCATTTCCCATCAGAAAGAACAATATCTCTTCAATAGGAAGAAGGCCATTTATTTACGACAGCGGAATAAAATAAAAATAAATGGCACAGGACAATTTTAGTTGTAAATGGTTTGTTGTAGAGTGAATGAATGGGTGACTCACACCTATTGTTAGCAGAGAGATCACAAGTTTGTGTGAAGATTCCATTATTCATAAATTTCTGCCGGAAAATGGATTTCAGCGGCATGAAAGGCAGGCGCTCTAAACGCAGCGCAGGAGAAGTCACGACAAGACGAGGACATACCTGGCTCCTTGATGGAGTTATTAATAGGAGAGGAGAGGCTCGCTGAAATAATATCTTTTTGGATGCGATATGTTAGAGTCGCTGTGAGCTCATCTCTAGTTCGGGGGAAAAGCGGCGGAGATGAAAGGAAAGGTCGCACACCTCAATTTGCAGCAAAGCTCAGATGAGCGCTATTTTTATCAGCCGTGTAATTGCTGTCAGTGCTGCTCCATTGAAATAACACTCTATAAACAGCTTGGTATTCTATAGTGAGGCATAAATATCCACTCTGCTATGAAGAATTAATTTTTTTTTTTTTTGGTTTTGCTGACTATTAACCATTATTAAGTGCAGCTCCCCTGGTGCCCAACTGGCAGCTCAACGCCACATGCAGCCTTTCCATGCCCCAGTATTCAGAGTAGAAACGTTGATTTGCTAATAGGCTGCTAATTGTGATCTCTGGCAGTCACACATTACACTTTCCCAGTCTCCAACTGTTTCCTACAGCAGGCTTCTAGTCTCTGTTAACACTTTTAGCATGTCTGCATTATCTGACCATTTCCTGTAGTGTGTCTGCAGTCTCTTACCATCTCTTCTACTATGTCTCTGGTCTCTTACCATCTCCTCTACTATGTCTCTGGTCTCTTACCAACTCCTCTACTATGTCTCTGATCTCTTACCATCTCTTCTACTATGTCTCTGGTCTCTTACCATCTCCTCTGGCATGTCTGCAGTCTCTAACCCTCTCTTCCAGTATGTCTGCAGTCTCTGACCATCTCCTCTATTATGTTTTTCATATCTCGGACCATCTCCTCTAGTGTGTCTCCTGCCTCTGACCATCTCCTCCATTATTTTTGCAGTCTGACCATCTCCTGTAGTATATCTGCAGTCTCTGATATCTCCTCTAGTATGTCTGCAGTCTCTGACATCTCCTCTAGTATTTTTGCAGTCTCTGACCTGCTCCTCTACTATGTCTCCCATCTCTGACCATCTCCTCTGGTATATCTGCTGTCCCTGACCATCTCCTCTACTATGTCTTCCATCTCTGACCATCTCCTTTAGTATGTCTGCAGTCTTGAACCATTTCTTCCAGTGTGTCTGCAGTCTCTAACCATCTCCTCTACTATGTTTCCTATCTCTGGCCATCTCTTCTGGTATGTCTGCAGTCTCTGATCATCTCCTTTAGCATGTCTGCTGTCCCTGACCCTCTCCTGAGCTATGTTTTCTGTCTGTAACCATCTCCTTCGGTATATCTGCAGTCTCTGATCATCTCCTCTACTATGTCTGCCATCTCTGACCATCTCTTCCGGCATGCTTACAGTCTCTGACTATCTCCTCTGGTATGTCTGCTGTCTCTGACCTGCTCCTCTACTATGTCTTTCCATCTCTGACCATCTCCTCTACTATGTCTTCCATCTCTGACCATCCCCTTTTGATATGTCTGCAGTCTTGAACCATCTCTTCCAGTATGTCTGCAGTCTCTGACCATCTCCTCTACTATGTCTCTTGTCTCTGACCATCTCCTCTGGTATGTCTGCAGTCTCCGATCATCTCCTCTAGTATGTGTCCCGTCTCTGGCCATCTCCTCTGGTATGTCTGCAGTCTCCGATCATCTCCTCTGGTATGTCTGCAGTCTCTGACCATCTGCTGTATTATATATGCAGTCTCTGACAGTCCTCTGTACCATTAGATAAACTGAATATTATGTGTGCCCCTTAAGTGTGTTCAGGGGCTGCAGTTGACACTCCCTACATCTCATGCATTGATAACCACTGAACTATACTGTATATGTGGAAAGGATATTAGAAGACCATACTGCAGATCCTTACTGGTTTCTGTACTGTGTGTAGTCAGGCTCTACCATTGCAATTCATAAGATCTTCTCAAATGAGGATGTTTTGCCATTACTCTAATGATATGATCCATACCGGTGTTTTACTAAGGTGCACTGGGGTTGATTTATTAAAGAGGTACAGTTAGTTCACTTAGTAAAGTGACTGGTAGTAAACAAGGGGATCCGGAGTTCACTTTGAATATCAAATCATGTGTGTGGGAAGCGGTACAAGCAGTTCACTTTGCAAAGTGAATGTTAGTACATAAGGTGATCCTGAGTTCACTCTGAATACCAAATGATATGTAACAAAAAAAGGACTTTTGCTAGCATATTGATGGTTGATGTACGTGAACAAAGCTTTACATTTACTAACGTGTATCTAAACCCAGGAGCAAAACTTGAAGCTCACAGGTCCTTAGATGTGATGGCCGTATTAGTTTTCATTTTCAGGATTTCTTTCTTTCCACTGACGTCGGGACCTTTTCTACTCCCACTGTCCACAGTCCAGCCCTTCTAAATTCTGGACAGTAAACTGGCCATTTGTTTACAAAAATTTGACACCCCTGCTCTAGATAAAAAAAAATGCCTTTGAAGACCCCTGGGATGTATGACATCATTTTGGCCAGGGCCAGGGCCAGAAACCAGGAAGCAATTAAAGCAATGTAAAAAATTTTTTTTTTTTTAAAACAAGTAAAAAAGATATAGCTTCCTATCTATTTACCATGGCTAGCCAGAATAAGGAGTAATATAGTTAATGTTGATTAAGATAATTTAGTTCCGCTTTAAGAAAACAAAGATTAGGATTCTTCAATAAACAGATTGGACGGAGCACCTGCCATCCTTGTACTTTGCACTGCCTTAGTAAATAAGTCTGAAAGTTCAGAACTGGCATTAGGAAGCTGAAGATGTGACTGAAGTCTCCTTGTTTCATCAGCAGATACGTCTCTTAAATAAATAAATAAAATAAAAAATTCTGGTTTAGTGTTGGTGTCCCCGAATCCATGAAATCTTCTGATCCTGACAAGTACGTGATCAGCGGCAGCCTGGAAGCAGTGTTTTGATTTGATAAGAGCCGACAAATTCATGCTTTTCTGTGCAATTACCTTCAGCGAGTCAGGGAGTCGCGATGTTCCAGGGAAGAACATAGACGGGTGCTGCACACTTATGTCTTTTATTATGCACTTTGGTGGTGAGACGTAAACTGCCAAAGGCCAAAAACACAGGGAAAGAAGTTGCCGACTCTTTAAATAAATTACGCTGTGAATCTCATGGTGCGAAATCATGCCGCAACTGGCGATGCATGGGGGTGCCTTTAAAGCACACGATCGGATAGTACACACGATCAGAAAATCGTATGGCAAATACCGCTTTTGGTATCGATCGTATGATAATCTGATAATGTACAGCTTTCAAGAGCCGTTCAGGAAATTATCCGATGGGACAAACACAAAAAATGTTTCTCGTACAACACCAGATCGTACCATTTTCGTTTAAGCAGTACAGTATTAATCCGAAAATACAATACAAATACAATACAGATAATGAAAACCATCAGCTCACTACTATATATACGCTGCACCATCCAGTAGATGTGCATATCAGGTACACCGTCCCTAACTTGCAGACTCACCAGTTAAGGCGCTGTCTCTGAGACTTGGAAATCAGGTAAAAATAATAATACAGGGGGAAGAAGGACCCCCTGAAAAATAAGTTGAGGGGCGGGCCAGGCTGCTTACTGTATATACTCAAGTATAAGCCGACCCGAATATAAGCCGAGTCACCTAATTTTACCACAAAAAACTGGGAAAACGTATTGACTGGAGTATAAGCCTAGGGTGAAAAATGCACAGCTACTGTAAGTGGAAAAGAGGGTCAACAATGCCCATTTGCAGCCTCACTGTGCCCATTTGCATACCTCACTGTGCCAATTTGCAGCCATAGGTCCCCCAAAATTCAAACTTGGTAGTTAAGGGTTCCTAGATTCCCCCTAGCTGCAGCCAAAATTTGGGGTCTCTGGACCCAAAGGGTCCCAAAATGAAATTTCTGCAGATGGACACAGTTGACCGACTTTGGGGTCCTGTATCTCGGGGTCACTTGGTGCTAGGATCCCCATCTTTGAATATGTTGTAGTGCTAGTTCCACGGGATTCGAATGCCAAATTTGGGGTTTCTAGTGGCACCGAGATACGGGGCCTCAAAGTCGGGTCGGAAAATTTATTTTCTGCTGCAGAAAAGTGCTTGACTCCAGTATAAGCCGAGGGGGGCATTTTCAGCACACAAAAAATGTGCTGAAAAACTCGGCTTATACTCGAGTATATACGGTAGTAAACTAAATTAAATGCAGGTCATATCCACATTATACTGTTTTGGAAAGCAGTTATTTTTGTAGGTTTTGAATTTATTTTGCATCACCCCTTATGGCCAGTTATTCCTCTCATTAACTATTAAATTCTTCTCTTAGCTCATTAATGACTTGTAATCTTTGTTACATTGACTTGTTTGGGATCAACGCTTCTCATCCTCATTAATTGTTGTCTTTCCCGCAGAGATTTGAAGATTGAGAACCTGTTACTTGATGAGAACAACGACATCAAGCTCATCGGTATGCAAATTCCTTAATGAGCTCCTCATTAGCATTGTATTCCTCTGTTTACTCTCAGTATGGCTAGGCAAAGACTACATGAGGCTTCAAAGGGACTTCTGTTGTGTCCTACTTTCCATCTCCTTCCTCAGTGCCAAGTATCACTGCTGACTCTGCAGTTCTGTAATGACCCTTGCAATTGTTTTGGTGGAAAAAAAAAACATTGAAAGAAGTTGAATGTACATTATTGTCTCCACTTGGGAGTAGAAGGGCCAAATGATACTGCAGTGTTCTGATGGTATTGGTTGAAACATCCACCAATTTATTGCATTCTTTGGTGATTCCTTCGTAATATTTTAGTGGACTGATTCGTAAAAGTGTCCCTGTATTCAAATGTTATCAGAGAGCTTTTTTACCACTCTTACTGGGGTGGAAAATAAGGAATGAAAGGGCTCAAATTCCATTCCTGGAAAAATTCCTGCCCAAGCTAGCCATATCCCGCTCTTCACTTAGCCAACCATCCTAAGGTCTGGGCCAGCATTTCTCAACCAGAGTTCAATGGAACCCTATGGATCCTTTCCTAGGGGTTCCTTGAGCAATGAGCAATTTCTGCCTGTCCAATAAGTAACTGATGATCTTTTTAGCTATGGGGATGGGAGGTATTCTCAACGACCACAAATGTTAGGGGCATTCTAGCTCTGACGGATTTCCCAACGGAATTCCGCTTAAACTGTCTTGCCTACACACGGTCAAGAACACGGTGACGTACAACACTACAACGAGCCGAGTTCAATGCTTCCGAGCATGCGTCAAATTGTTTCCGAGCATGCGTAGGAATTTTGCGCATCAGAATTGCTACAGACAATCGAAATTTACGATAGAAACCTTTTCCGTCGGAAAAGTTGAGAACATGCTCTCAATTCTTTGCTGTCGGAAATTCGGCCAGCTAAATTCCGATGGAGCCTACACACGGTCGCATTTTCCGATGAAAAGCTCTCATCTGTCGTCTTTCTGGCCGGAATTCCGATCGTGTGTACGCGGCATTAGATGTAGATATATAGTAATTACAAGAAAGGGTTTCCTGAGACTGGAAAGTTTTTTCAAGGGTTCTTACATGTTAAAAAGTTTGGGAATTATTGGTCTAGGCAGTTGGACATGTGATCTCTGTTGTAGAGTGGGGTCATGGTTCTGATTGGATGATCATTCCCTTTAGCAAAAAAATAAAAAAATGGACCCAAAGGCTTATGCTTTTGGTCATGAGGCCGTCACTGAAGGGAGCCTGGAGCAGCATTCTTTCCAAGAGAGGCAATTGCCTTCTTTTACTCTTGATAACATCAGGCCTAAAAGTAGACATTATAAGGTGACTGCTATTTTCTTCATTAGCCAGAATACCCTCCTCTGTGCCCCTCTTTGGTTTTACATTTTTACCAGAGGACTGACTTAAGGACTAAGCCCCACCAATTACCCCTATCTATCCAAATACAGACCAAAATAGCTGACATGTTTGATTTAAATCCATATAAATGTGTTAAATTGTTTGAAGAATTGTAAAACGAGGGTCTTTGTTTGCAGATTTTGGCCTGAGCAACTGTGCCGGAATCTTGGGCTACACGGACCCGTTCAGCACACAGTGTGGCAGCCCAGCCTACGCAGCCCCGGAACTTCTTGCAAGGAAAAAATATGGCCCCAAAGTGGACGTCTGGTCTATGTAAGTATTTTTTTCTCCATTTTACTGGAACATATTCTGACGTGTTTACAGTTTTAAAGGGTCCGTGCACCTAAAATGAACATTGATTTTTGGGTAGTCATTAGCAGGCTGAGGCATCTCTTGGGAACCACACTCCACCCATTTACATTAGCCAACAAAAGGTAAATTTACTTTGAATTAATTTTAGTTTATTTTGCAATAATGAGACTGTGACAAGAAGATGAAGACTCCCTTTTGTTACAGCAGGGAGAGAGAGACTTTGCTATATGTTTGAGGATGAGTGATAGGATGGTAAGACTATTGAATATAGGGCATATGAAGCCTATGAGTGATTTACCCCACCTGGATATTCCCATAACTATATCACTAGAATTCTAAGTAATTTATAGTAAGTAATCTATCATTTATACATAATACACAAACTTGCACAGATCATATTCTGAAAAACGCATTAGCGCCGCAGAACTTCAGCAAAGCACAAGGCTTCGCATCTGGTTGTACAGTGTAGTGTAACAACTTACAAAGTTTAGTATAATAGCTTTTTCCATGGCAATTGAGAAGTAGGACAGGGGAGACCTATGAGCAGGGGCGTTGCTAGATCTACAAAAGATCTGGGGCTAGAGCCCACAGCAGCAAAATAAAGAAAGTCATACGCTTGGGCGGGCATACGCATGTATATAATGTGTGTGTGTGTGTGTGTGTGTGTGTGTGTGTGTGTGTGTGTATATATATATATATATATATATATATATATATATATATATATGTATGTATGTATGTGTGTGTGTGTGTGTGTGTGTGTGTATATATATATATATATATATATATATATATATATGTATGTGTGTGTGTGTGTGTGTGTGTATATATATGTGTGTGTGTGTGTGTGTGTGTGTGTGTGTGTGTATATATATATATATATATATATATATATATATATATATATATATATATATATAAAATATATACTGTATATTACATATATTATCATTACATCAGGGTTCCCAGAGATCCCCTCCATACCTCAGGGTAACCAGAGAGAGGGCAGGCAGTGAGAGATGATGTCATCTCTCTGCTGCCCGCGGCTGCACAGTGAGAGCGGAAAAGCGGTGATGCAGGGCAGGTGGTGAGAGATGATGTCATCTCTCTGCTCTCTTGCCCACCCGGCTCTCCCGTGCTGCCTGTCCGATCTCTGGTGCTGCCCGCCGCACTCGCGGCCCGGCTGCAGAGAGGCCACGGCCGTCTCTGAGAGACTCGGGCTATGGGCCCCAGATTCGGGGCTATAGCCCCAAAAGCCACCCCCTAGCAACGGCCCTGCCTAAGAGCATTTTTATACAGAGGTATGTGACTGTAATAAGTGCTTCAACACATGGTTACTTGAAATCAGAAGGTAGAAATATTTTTTTAGAACATCTGTAATTCCAGGCATATAGAGCAATGGCGATAGTTACACCCTTGACATAAGCACATCCTGGCTTCTGGGATTTTCTCAGACCAGTCCTGCTATGGGAAAAGATAAGGAAAGACACCTTATATCATAGTGGAGATTTAGACACCTTGCTTATATGGTCATTCGTATAAGGCCCAGACAGACAAAGTGAGACTGGAATGTTGATGAACAGCCTTCAGTCAGAGCTGTTGACCTTTGCATGTGCAGATGTCCTTCACCAAAAGTTTACACTCTATTATGACATGCAAAGCACAGAGCTTCTAATGAGTAAGTCATCCTAGCAATTTCCCAAATGAATAAACAAGCAGCGGCTCTGGGGTTTGCTTAAGCAAATGGTGCTGAGTTGTATGCTAATGGAAAGCTACCGTCAGGCTTTAACAATTAGACCACCAACTCATAAAAGATACTTGACAATCCTCCTGATGAAAGATATTGACAAACAATTGTAAAAATCGGGGCGCATGTGCATAATTGTGCATAGGAAGGAGATAGGGGGAATGTTTAGCCGATATCATTGGTAATAGCCATTCAAATAACAATTGCCTGTGAATAAACCAGGCAGGCCAATTGTCCCTTCGCCCTGCTAAGCTTGAGATTGACTTTTCCCTGGTGGTCTGATGTCTTTAGAAATACGAATGTACCTCAAACCAACTATGAATGAGGGGACTCGATCTGTGATGTTTGTTGGTAGAACATAGGTGGTTGAAAGCTAATGCATCCTTGTCGTTGGCACTAAGCAATATATGTACAACATACGTAAATTACTGACCATTCACTGAAATAGTCTCAAAACCCAACTAATGCTTCAGATTTAGGCCCCTTTCACACTTGTGCGACTTCAAAGTCGTGCGATTTTGCTGCGATTCGCAGTCACGATGTTTGCCGCGATTTCACCATGATTTCAAGGAATGCCCGTGTCAGTGGCATCAAAATCGGACCAAAGTAGTGCAGGGACTACTTTGAAGTCGGAACGACTTGAAGTCGTACTAATATGAATGGCTGTCATTGGAAATCATGGGGAACGACTTGTCATGCTACTATACAGTCCCAAATCGTGGGATAAGTCATATAAGTGTGAAAGGGACCTTAATCAGCTAAATGAATTTCAGGTGTATCAAAGCAAGTGGTGTGCAAAGCAAGCAGCCACATCCTTAGTGTTAAAGCCTGTCCCTTGCCAGCATGCTGCAGATAAGGACCCTTGCCTTCTTTGTGGAAGCAGTGGTGTCTCTACAGAGGTCTGACAACCCACACCCTCTCACCCTATCTACGCTGAATCAGGGCCAAAGCTCTTCAATCAGCAGGGAGCATGAGCTTTGCTGACTGGAGAGCTTTAGCTCTGACTCAGCAGGGGTGTGTCAGACCTCTGCAGAGAAACCATTGCTTCTACACAGAGAGTAATGGTCCCATTGGGTTTTAATCCTGAATTTACTTATGGATGATATATGAAATTTACTGTATTTGATATAAAATCAAATACGTAAGGAAGAACTTCATCCAGGCGATATTGTCCTCCTCTCTCCTCTTTCATGCCCCCATCTTTGAATATCCTGTGCATGCGTAGATGTGCCACAGGTCTCTGCCAGGTCTTCAGAACCTGGCAGCGATGTGCGTCACATCTGTGCACGTGCAGGTGTACTCCCACACATGCCTCTGGTTTCTGGTGTTGGACCTTGTACAGCCCTGCAGCGTGTGTGCACATGTGGGGGAACCACATCAAACTGTTTAAGAGGGTGGGGGAAGGTACAAGGAAAGAAAATGATGTTTTTTATGGGATGAGGTCTGTTTTAAAGTGGAACTAAACCTGTCATTTTAACAGTTTCCCAAAACAATTACATTTAAGGCATGCATGTCAAGACATCAAATGGCTGGTGTCATAAGTGATCACATGTGCAGCACCATAGCAACTGCAGATCAAACAGAGGCTAAGATGGCAGCTTCCTTGGCTGTAAAGAATAGAGGGGTTTAGTTCCACTTTAAGACAACTCCAGAGTTAAAGTTTGCTCGTCTTGTAAGTTGAGTAGACATCTCTATAAGCTCCAAATCCGCCTCCTTTATCTTTGTTATATTACTGCCATTTAACATTTGTTGATATGACCATTTAAAATATGCGTCTACTAGCTGTTACTGGTGGTCTCCCTGGAGCATGGCGCAGGCTGGCAGGTTACTATGGTAACGGCATGGAGGAAAGCAGAACATCTAAAACTCTCACTTTCCATTGCATGTGTTGAGGAGATGTGAAAACAGTTGGCACCAAGTGGGAATTGCTAGATAAAATACTAAAAACATTTCACTGCTTATTAAATCAAACACTTTCCTTTTTTCACATTCATGCTAAAAGTTTTTAATAATATTCTAAGAGTAATAGCAAGGAACATAGCATACAACCAATATGGAGGACACGGCCTCCCGTGGGGTCACTCTGCTCATGTGCTGGAATATTCTGTACTGCTGTCAATACCCCTCCTATTCTTTTGCCCCTTTCACACGAGGCGGATCCACTTGCACAGACTCCGTCTCTGTCCGCCGGCTCAGCGGGAGATCTCTACGTTGTTCTCCGCTGAGCCGGCGGATGACAGGTCCCTCTCTGCTCACTGAGCGGGGAGGGGCTTGTCCAGAGCCACTAGTTTCTATGGAGAGATCGGATGAAAACGGACAGTGTGTCTGTTTTCATCAGATCTTACCCGATTCGCCAGCGACGGATCTAGACATAGGGCCATCCGTCTGCTTTTGGCGGATCGGACCGGGTCGGATGTCAGCGGACATGTCACCGCTGACATCCGTCGCTCCATAGACTAGCATGGAGCGCCCGTTCAGGTCCGCCGTCAAAACTGACAGGCGGACCTGAACGGTCCGTCAGTGTGAAAGGGACCTAAGGCTCCATAAACACTGGGCTTAAAAAAATGTCTGTTCTCTTTGGAGTAAAAAAACGCTAATTTAGAGTACTTTTTGTACAAAGTTTAGACGAGTTTAGGAGAGTTTTACGTTTTTTCTGCCAGTGAGCTCCAATCAGAAACATGAACCAGAAGGGTTTTTTTTTCCTGCCTCTAAACGTTGAACTCAAAATATGCCTGTAAACGTCCTAATGTGCATGGACACATAGGAGAACATTGAGTTGCTTCTACAGGCAGAACACAAAACTCCTGTAGAAGCAACGTTTTTCACGTGCATGGAGCCTAAATCATCAACCTTCTCTTAAGGCATGCTAATGACATGACATATGATAATATTGACTCAGAGGCTACTTAAGCATTCCTTAAGTGCTGCTTTAAAGGCTAAGTTCACCTTTCCACTAAAATACACTATGGCAACTAGGGGCCCCAGTGTTAAAGAAATGTCTGTGTTTTCAAAGAGTGTCCTTCATGTTAATGCCTTACCAGTAGGCCATGACCAGAATCCCAGCCAAGCCTACCATGAAAACTCTGATTGAAGTGATCAGCCGTGTCCTGCCTAATTTCCAGGATGGTCAAAATATTGGATGCTTGCTCTCGGCATCACAGGAACAAGTGCACTACTGCATTTTGAACCCATGCGGTACTCTCACTGGCTATAGGTTAGGGAGAACACACTGAACATGCATGGATTTGGATTGCAGAAGTTGTGATGCTCTAATGAGGCCTTTGTCAACCTTTTTAACATGGAGGAACCCTTAAAACAGAATTCCCGGCTCAGAGAACCCATAGTAGTAATCAGTATATCTACAGGTCATAGTAGATTGGCATGACGGTCGTTGGACAAATGCTCCTTACATTTGTGGTCATTGGGAATAACGCTAACCCCCCCCCCCCCCCCCTCACCCTTACAGTTAGCCAAAATTGATTGCAGTACTTACTTATCTGAAACATAGGCATTGCCCATTATTCAAGGAACCCCTGGCAACCTCTAAAGGAACCCTAGGATTCCAGAGAACCTTGGTTGAGAAAGGCCTATTTAATGAGTGGAGCTAGGGCTGCTGTTAGAAATCATAGGGCCTTGTACAGCCTTTGTGATGGGGCCCCCCCAACCCTGCCTACATGACCCATTCCTCCAGGTGCAGTGGAGGGATGGGTCATGTAGGCTTCACTGACTTTGAACAGACTGAACAGCTGCACGGACTTTATCCACCTATGCACTGAAGATCAAAAAAAAAAGTTCCTCTGCTCCCACCTCCTGGGCCCATCTGTTAAAGTGATGGGGCCTGGGGGGTCTAGTAAAATCAATGTATTAAATGAACAATAAAGCTGCCCCGGGCCCCCCTGTTTAGCTGATGAGACCTGGGCCCAGTACAACAGGGCCAGTTGTACTGCCATCAGCGGCCCCGAGTGGAGCATCAAGGAACTTGGGCAGGATGCGGCTTATCACTTATATTGGAGTTATTGTGGCAAGCTTTGGGAATGTCGGTCATGGCCTACTGGTAAGGCTTTCAAAGGGCACTAACTGCACCGTGTTTTTTAACACGCTGGGGGCCACTAGACAACACAGTGTACTTTGGTAAAAAGGTGAACTTGGCCTTTAAGCTTGATGATCCAGGGCCCATGTCTTATAAATCACCTGCTACTGACAATTTTATTTTGTTGCCCGGCTCTAACCTTGACCTTCTCAATGTTTCCTTTTTTCAGTGGTGTGAACATGTATGCCATGCTGACGGGCACCCTGCCATTCACAGTGGAGCCTTTTAGCCTGAGAGCTTTGTATCAGAAGATGGTGGACAAATCCATGAATCCGCTCCCTTCCCACCTCTCTCCCGGTAAGCAGTGCCACATGTTAGAAACCATTCACCATCAAACACGTGTCTCTGCAGTGATTGTGGCCAGCTTGTCTCGCCAGCCATCCAGACCAAGAGTACATTTTGCAATGTCATTATTACTGCACACGGCGGTTTGTAAAGGGAAATTATCTTCTGCAAATTCTCTTTCTTTGTCAGAAAACGCCTGCAACGTGCTGGTAGGTTTTGTAGAAGGAGCTCTTGGATTGTGCCATGTAGGTTTAGTCATTTTTATTGTAAGCTCCATCATGCAGAGGGGCACTTACAGCTCAGTTCCCTGCTGGGTGTTGTATTATAAGCATTGTGCGTGTGTTTACAGTGCACCCTGCTGTAATACGCCGGGAAAGGAATGAAGCTACATAAATAAAAGGTAATAGTGGTAATTATAATAAACTGTTAGGATAAATCGAATGCAGCAGAAGCCTTTTCCTCTTACAGATTTAATCCGTCACCTGTACAAGTCAGGTGACTAAACGATAACGCCATTTCATTGTTATGCATTTTGATTGCAAACAATTCATATTCCGAAAGATTTTATTGCACAAATTAGGTTTATTTTTGTATGTATTACTCTTGTTGTGTTATCAATTTTTCTGGTGTAGGTATGTAAAAGTCAGTTTACAAATGCTATAGCACAGGGTTTTTGCTTCTTAAAGTGGTTGTAAACCCTTATTTATACCCACTGAAGTTACTGGCCTCACGTGATACACAGATATGAAGGAAGCCCTCTCTTTTCTACATCGCTTCAAAATCCAAAATTTACACAGCATTTCTGAACTTCAGAATGGAAGGGGCAGGGATCTGATATCACACACTGCATAGCACAGAGCAAAGAGCTCAGTGTAATCTGGGACCAGAGTAGAGGGACTGGGCACACCCCCTCCATACAGTCTCATAGAGAAACATGCACAGCTGAGGCTGTCAATCACATGCTGTGTACTGGAGGGGAAGGGTGGGAGGTCTCCAAGATTGTCTAGTGTTTGCATAGGCCAGTGGTCTCCAAACTGCGGCTCGGGCCGGATGTGGCCCTTTGCTTTCCTTTTTTCGGCCCTTGGGTCTCTATTCCTCCCTCGGATCCAAAACATTATTCTGACACCCGACACCAGCAATGGAGCACTATTCCTCCCTATTATGCCAATGATGGGGCACTACTGCTCCCCCTTATTACCAAATGTGGCGATGTTTACTTCTATTGATGCTAGGGAAATTTCCAATCCTGCTGGCCTCAATCCGGCCCTCCTAAAGTATGAAGGACAATAAACCGGACGTTTGTTTAGAAAGTTTGGAGATGGAGTGGAGTTAGCAGCACTGTCGGGTTTTTATTGCTGTCTGTGTCCCTGTTAGGCCCCTTTCACACGAGGCGGATCCGCTTCCACGGAGTCCGCCTCTGTCTGCCGGCTCAGCGGGAGATCTCTCCGTTGATCTCCGCTGAGCCAGCGGATGACAGGTCCCTCTCTGCTCACTGAGCGGGGAGGGGCTTGTCGAGCGCCGCTGGATTCTATGGAGAGATCGGATGAAAATGGACAGCATGTCCATTTTCATCAGATCTCACCCTGATCTGATCCGCCAGTGACGGATCCGGACGTAGGGCCATCCGTCTGCTTTTCGGGTCGGATATCAGCGGATATGTCACCGCTGACATCTGTTGCTCCATAGACCAGCATGGAGCGCCCGTTCAGGTCCGCCGTCAAAACTGACAGGTGGACCTGAACAGTCCAACAGTGTGAAAGGGGCCTTAGAGAGATGAAGGCTGACAATACACTATTCAATCTAATTGTACAATCTCCTTTGTTTCTACCATCAACTATGTAGTTTAAGGGCCTGCCTGATTTAGTATATATTGAATGCATTGTTTAAGGTTAACCTTATATTGCATAGCTTTGGTAAATCTAAAAGAAGATTGTAAGGAGGCTTTCTATTTATTTTTGTGACCAGAATGGACCGCATGCAGTTAACGGTATCCCTTCCATTCTT
Source organism: Lithobates sylvaticus (assembly GCA_028564925.1). NCBI lineage: Eukaryota > Metazoa > Chordata > Amphibia > Anura > Ranidae > Lithobates > Lithobates sylvaticus. The sequence goes on along the minus strand of CM053027.1, from coordinate 52,110,369 downwards.
CTTCAGCTGCTGTCAGTTTCATGCGCTCGCTGCTGGAGCCGGATCCACTGAAGAGGCCCAATATCCAACAAGCACTGTCCAACCGCTGGCTCAATGACAACCATAATGGAAAGGCCGTGCAAACACACACTTACCCAAACAGGTAGGTACAGCAACTCCTTCTGTGCTCCCATCACAGCATGTTGGTGTTTTATATTTTGGATGGTCTGTTTTATTATATTGTAGTCCTTATAATGAAGAAATATGCACAATACAGATACTCTTGTTAGAACCACAGATTATGAGGTTACAATATCTTAGGAACACACATTACCCATCAGTATCTGGTGCCAATATTCATGGAGGCTTAATCTGGCCATAGATAAATAGATAAAAAAAAACCCCAAGAGATTCTCCTATCCTCACAAGTAAGCCAATCTTACTACTGGGTTCTGTCGAACCAGCATGCTGGAAAACCAGCAGCCGATCAGTGCTGGTAGCCAATGGCTGCCAGCGCTGATCAGTGTGTTCTGGTGGGGGCAGTTCCCCTGTCAGCACAGAACAGCACAGCGGGGGAGATTGCCACACCAACATCACTCGTGTTGGTACAGCCATCTCCTACCCCACTGGGTTGAGACAAAAAGACTTATAGTGCATACCCAGCCTATGACCAAACAGAGCAAACTTTGTCCGGTGTCTGATGAAATGGCCAAATTTCAGCCATGGGTGGCTCGGTTGGCACCTTCCTGCCTGCCATCCTTCGATCCGAAACTCAAAGCCAAGTGGAAAATTGTCAACCAAACAGCACCTTCATCCAATCAGATGCAGCCACTGTTTGGGGATTTTGACAGTCGCGGATTGTTACCACAACCTGCCTGGTATTTTTTAGTATTGCTCAAACCTTACTGGTTTCCGAAGGGCCAGATTGATGCATTGAGGCTGTTCCCACTGAGACATTAGTGACTGTAATCTGTTTATCTGATTGTTGACAGTCAAACAAGAAGATCTTTGTCTTATCAATTAACACAGGTGACACATGATCGTCTAACAATAAGGCCGAGACTAACAATACTCGCCCATGCAGATAGAGTTACTGGATTGTTAAAGCAGAATTAACTGCGTTGTTATCCCCCATCCCCCACTGTCCTGCCATAAAGTTTTATACTTAATCTGGCCATACACTAGTAGAATTTTGAACGTTTGTGCGGAAATTCTGAAGAACCTTTATCAGAGCATTCGATCTTGCCATCATTTTCAAATGAAAGCCAAATTCACAGGTAGAATTAAATTTGGGAAACATTTTCCAACCTGCTCCCTTGTATTTCCCCATCACTACGGTCCAAAACGATCAACGATTTTACCCCGCTAATCATTGGAGAATTGAATGAACGTTCCGAAAATAAATATCTTAAAATGCAAGCTGATCTCCAGGTTTTATTTAACTTTAAATAGTTTGTTTGCACCAAGCTAGCCCTAAAGTAGTCCATACATTATGCAGTTTTATTTCCTTCAACCACGGGTTGAAGGAAAGAAAATTGTTCTATCCCCCTCCCCAATAACAGTGACTGAATCCCTCCCACTGTGCTATTGTATTCTGACAGTGGGAGGTTTCCCCACCATCAGAATACATTGATCACTGCTGGCGGCTATAGCCACCGGCAGTGATCGAATAAAAATAAAATAAAAACAACAATCTGGTTGTACTGAAGTTGATAGATAGACTGACTTCAGTACAACCAGCCTGCCCATAGATGGAACTAAATTTGTCTGGTTCCTGCTGAACCGGCCAAATTTTGATCTGCCTATGCAGAGCAGACACTGACACAGCCCACTATACTTTTGATCTGCCTATGGCTGGCTTTAAGTGTATGGTTTAATAAAATTCAGGTTTTTACACTGCTTGCATTTAAAAAAAATAGATCTACTGTATATAGGCCCCTTTCACACTGCAGTTTGGCCTCAGTGTGGGCACAGAGCAAAGTACCCACATTTTTTCGTGCGGTTTCCCATAGACTTCTATTATGTCTCGTGTTTTTGGTGCGGTTTCTGAAAGCGCGCCCAAGATGCAGCATGCAGGACTTTTGGTGTGCATTCAGCAAAACTGCAGTGTGGCAATGCCAAACTGCGCTCAAGATGTATCTAGGGTTGCCAACTTATCCCTTTAAACCCAAACACATATTAATTACACAGGTTCTGTGGCTGATTAAGGTTGTAATTAATCTCACTTGGTGCCTTATCTGCATTAAATTAGCCTCAGAACCTGTGTAATTCATATGTGTTCGGGTTTAAAGGGATGAGGTGGCAACTCTTGATGTATCAGTGATTACAATTGCATTCATTTGTGCCTTTTATATCTGCCTGGAGTTCAGTTTTAAACATATGATTTTTTAAACAAGCAAGTTTGCACCTTTGTAGGGTATAAAGCAGGGCTGGGACTCTCCCAAGGCTGGGGAAAATAATAACCATCAGGCAGGATTATCCACATTGCCGATCGTTTTGTTCTTCAGAAATGTTCGTTCACAGCTATTGGACGCTGGCCCATTGACAAAGGTTCACTGCTCAATCTGGCCAAAGAAGAAGCCTGTAGAATGTCTGTCTGTCCTTAGCTTTAGGGGCACAATGGGCCCCTGCAAATATAACTTAGCAATTAGAAAGGTGGTAGACCTTCCCCGGATTTTCCTGCCATTACACATTAAATAAATCATCTTTGATTGACTGGGCTGCGGCAGGTGAGCTCTCCCAGCTGCTAATTCTTACACCTTTGTTTATATATAAATAGGAGAATCGCATGGGGGCGATGGCAGAAGGTATTACAGAAGGGTAGGGCTGGGCGGTGGATCGCTTGTTGATATTGTCTCATAAAAAGGGTGTTTAGACTGTGAAATATGTCTGGGAACTTCAATTTACACAAATGCACATAATAAAGACTGTTTCCACTGGATTGTCTGAGTACCGAGTCCCATCGCAATGGCTGCACCCAAAATAATGAATTCTATTAGATTTAGGCTGGCCATACATGGATTAAAATGTGGCTGGTTAAGCAGGAATCTGCAGAATGTCTACCCATTATGGTTGCCACCTCATCCCTTTAAACCCGAACACTTATTAATTACACAGGTTCTGTGGCTGATTAAGTGGTAATTAAACTCACTTGGTGCCTTATCTGCATTTAATTAGCCTCAGAACCTGTGTAATTCAAAGGTGTTCGGGTTTAAAGGGATGAGGTGGCAACTCTACTACCCATATGTGGGCACCCTGTTTGTACAGAAGTCGATCTACCAATTGACTTCTGTACAACCAGCCTATCAGATAAATGTCGCTCCCGGAACAAAATTGAAATCGTTCACATGGCCGTATCTGGCCATATATCGTAAATCATGTTTTTTTTTCCTGCCAGAGAGCCCACTAGTGCTGACTACAGCCACCTATTTGTGTTCAGAGTTGTACTTTTGTATAGCCATGTACATAGGGTTGCCACCTCAACCCTTTAAACCTGAACACATATTAATTACACGGGTTCTGTGGCTGATTAAGATGGTAATTAAACTCACTTGGTGCCTTATCTGCATTCAGGGGCATTGCTAGGTCTACAAAAGATCTGGGGCTAGAGCCCATAGCAGCGTATTAAAGAAAGTCATACGCTTGGGCGGGCATACACATGTATATAATATACATGTGTGTATATATATATCCCCAGAAAGCCTCCCCCTTGCATCGGGGTGCCCAGAGAGCCCCCCTTAAATCAGGGTCCCCAGAGAGCCTCCCCCTTAAATCAGGGTCCCCAGAGAGCCTCCCCCTTAAATCAGGGTCCCCAGAGAGCCTCCCCTTGGGGACCCCTGCAGAGACTCGGGGCTATGAGCCCTAGATTCTGGGCTATACTCCCAAAAGCCACCCCCTAGCGACGCCACTGTCTGCATTTAATTAGCCTCAGAACCTGTGTAATTCAAAGGTTTTCGGGTTTAAAGGGATGGGATGGCAACCCTACATGTACAACCACTGACTGCTGTAGGTGACTGTACACAGAACCTGTGGATTCCTTGGAAGGAAAATATAATGTACGCTATATGGCTAGATACACTACATTACCAAAAGTATTGGCACACCTGCCTTTACATGCACATCAACTTTAATGGCATCCCAGTCTAATGCCCCGTACACACCATCAGACTTTCCGACAACAAAACCGTGGAATTTTGTTTGAAGGTTGTTGGCTCCAACTTGTCTTACATACACACGGTCACACAAATGTTGGCTAACAATTACGAACGTGGGAACGTGGTGACATACAAGATGTACGATGAGCCGATAAAAAGGAAGTTCAATAGCCATGTGATATCTCCATTACGAACACTAGTTTTACAAGACCGAGCACTTCCGGCTCGTACTTGATTCCGAGCATGGGTGAACTTTTGTGCGACAGACTTGTGTACACGCGATCGGAAGTCTGACAACAAAGTTTTGTTGGCGGAAAATTTGAGAACTTGCTAGAAAACATTTGCTGGCGGAAAGTCCGAGAACAAATGTTCGATGGAGCATGCACGTGGTCGGAATGTCCGCCAACAAGCTCACATCCAACATTTTCCGTCGGAAAGTCTGACTGTGTTTGCACGCCATTAGTCCATAGGTTTCATAATTGAGTTGGCCCTCAAAGACATGGATGAGCGAGTTTGGGGTGGAGGAACTTGACTGGCCTTCACACAGTCCTGACCTCAACCCAATAGAACACCTTTGGGATGAATTAGAGCAGAGACTGCGAGCCAGGCCTTCTCATCCACATGAGTGCCTGACTTCTGGAAGAATGGTCAAACATTCCCATAGACACACTACTAAACCTTGTGGACAGCCTTCCCAGAAGAATTGAAGCTGTTATAGCTGCAAAAGGTGGGCCAACTCAATATTGAACCCTACGGACTAAGCCTTGGATGGCATTAAAGTTCATGTGTGTGTAAAGGTACTTTTGGTAATATAGTGTATGTCCGTGTGAATAATGGATAAAGGAATCTCCACTTTTAGCTATTGTATTCAAGCAGCTGCAGCACCCATGGCTGCCTGAATATCCCAACCATGACTGCATCTGATTGGGCGCAGGCACTGTTCAGCTGACAGTTTTCCACCTGGATCAGTCGATTTTTAAATTACTTTTGCCAACTCCAATTTCAGCCCATTCAGCAGAAATCATACAAAATTTGAGATGTGTATGGATAGCTTTAGTATCAGCCTGCTGCTGTGTACTATACAGTCTGTTCAGCAGAGCTCAGAAAAGGGGAAGAAGAAGCAGCATAAGAAGTGAGGTGCAGAGGAGAGACCAGAGGTAGTCTTTATCTTCCATAAACAACATAAAGGGTTATTCCTTATCTTGTTTAAAGCGGAGTTCCACCCTAAAGTGGAACTTCCGCTTATGTACAATACAGGTATCTGCACCCACTTCCGTATAGCTGCTACGCCCCTATCCGGAGCTGCCCCGCCCCTATCCGGAGCTGCCCCGTTGTGTCTTGGGAAACACAGTTCCCAGGACACAGCGGGGACCAATAGACTCGCGCATGCGCAGTAGGGAACCGGGCAGTGAAGACGTTGCGTCTTCACTTCCTGATTCCCTGACAGAGGATGGCGGCGGGGCAGCGAGAGACGAGCGGTCTCTCGTCACATTCTGCCTACACCGCTGGAACCAGGAACAGGTAAGTGTCCATTTATTAAAAGTCAGCAGCTGCACTATTTGTAGCTGCTGACTTTTAATATTTTTTGTGCGGGTGCAGCTCCTTCTATGCATGTTGCTTTTGAGCATTTCTGCAGTGTTTTTTGCGGTGGACACATGTTCTTACCGGGATTTTGCTGCGATTTGCGCTTTGCGTTTTTTTTTTTTTATACTGTATATAGCTTGTTGCTAAGGAAGGGGCCCCCTCCTTAGCAACCAGCTATATACAGTGTAAAAAAAAAAAGAAATAAAAAAACAACGCAAATCGCGGAAAAGAACGCGGTACTTGCGTTTTGGATGCAGGTCCATTGAATTCTATTACATGCAAAATGCTGCATTTTGCATGAAAAAAAGTCCCAGACCCTTTCCAAAAATGCAAAGGCACAAAAATGCATTGATGCGAACATGTTCCATAGGAACCTATGTTAAAAAATTTCCGTGCATTTCTGCAAAATGCATCAAAAAACGCATTAGCGTGAATCAAGCCTAAGGAAGGCACTGGCCCAGGAGACATAAGGAGACCGTTGGATCATATATGCACATCCAACCATTCTCTAATGTCTATATCACCATCTTTAGATTTTTATTTTCATAGCAAGTAAATGTTCATAATATAGCTCCCTTGCTGAGAAGACCCTTCCAAGAAATATATGTAACCTCTAAAGCCAACAGACCCCCTCCAGCAAGAGCTTCAAGAAGGGCAGCCATAGACTCCTGTGAAATGACATAGTGTGCCTGTCCCACGGAGAGGTAGTATAGAATATCAAGTGTACATTACAGGGCGGGTGGGGATCTGCATTCAGGAGATCACTACCATGATGAGATCAGTAGGTCAGGGGTAAGGGAGAGGATGCCTGTAGGGTGGTATTTAAACATCATACAGGCGAATGAATTATTGGCACTCCCGTCAGATGAGCCCCTTGTGACCGATCGAAAGAGCAGCTCCAACCAAACGGGTGAAACCATTCAAAAGGTTTACTTTTCGGCAATATCCCAAAAAAATTGGTAGTAAAAAAAAAAGCACATTAAGTATACGGACCTGTACATCAGATATAGACGAGGGATTGTTGTAAATGTAAGAGGAACAGAGGGATTATTTAAAAAAAAAAAAAAAAAAATTGTTATTATTAAACAGGATTTTTATAGTGCCAATAGTTTGCACAGCGCTTTACAACATGACAGACAGTACAGTTACAATACAATTCCACAAAGTAGGAATCAGAGGGCCCCGCTCGTTAGAGCTTACAATCTAAAACTAAGCTGTGTAGTGCTGTGTAGTGCTGTGTAGTGCTGTGTACATCTCAGAACTGGGTGGACAGAAATACAAATCCATGTGTGAGTAATTCAACCCCATATATACTATATTACCAAAAGTATTGGGACACCTGCTTTACACGCACATGAAGTTCAATGGTATCCCAGTCTTAGTCTGTGTGTGCGACTTCGCCGCGATTCGCGGCTGCGATTTTGCCACGATTTCAAGGAATGCCAGTGTAAGTGGCATCCAAATCGGACCAAAGTAGTGCAGGGACTACTTTGAAGTCGGAACGACTTGAAGTCGTACTAATATGAATGGCTGTCATTGGAAATCATGGGGAACGACTTGTCATGCTACTTTGCAGTCCCAAATCGTGGGACAAGTCGTATAAGTGTGAAAGGGGAATATTTTTCTAATATGAATTACATGTTACATTTTTCTCCGTTGTACTTTGTAGAACAGTACAGAACATATTGGCTCTTTATTAAGGAATAAAGTGAGTAATTAATTCTTTCCTGTTTAGAATCCACCTGGAAGATCTGAGCCAAAGCGTGATTCGTCACATGTCGGAGAAGCTTGGTTACAAGCACAGCGACGTCATCAACGTCATTCTGTCCAATCGGGCTTGTCATACCCTCGCCGTCTACTTCTTGTTAAACAGAAAGTTGGAGCGCTACCTAATCACCATGAGGGTACGTTCACCTCTATAATTATTCGTCTTTATTATCTGTGCCATGTTGGCTGTGCTGGCATTGGGGCTGGCTTTGATGGGAGAAGGGGGGGAGGGGGGATGGTTGGGGGTCGTTGAAGGATGGGGATGGAGGATTTAGTGAGGATTACTTGGAAGCAATGATTATCACAATCACACTGCTCTGTTATCTGCTTTTACTGCAGAATGTGCTGCGCTGTGTAATTAACATCTGTTTCCTTTCATGCCAGAAACCTGACATTAACGACAATGTGTGCCACAAGAACCAGATGCACCCGTTAGACAAATACAAGGCAAACAAGAACTCCTACGAGGTGAGAGCCCCAACCATCACGATTTTCTCTTCCTAAAATACCAGGACAATCTAACACAAGAGCGGTGGTGTATCATTGGACATTTAGGGCGGGTTCACTCTACCCGCAGAGAAAAGGGTTCCCTTTTTCTCTGCAAGTTGTGATCGCAGCTTTGCGTTTTTTACAACGCTAGGCACTGTTTCCCATTTTTTCTAAACTTTTATGGAATGTCAGCAATATTACATTTTATATATTATCATAATATATATATTATATTATTATATATATATTATATATTCATATTTAATTTCTATGCACAGCAGCTCATATTCTGTGCATAGAAACGCAGGGTCGCACCGACAGCTGTGGAGCAGTGCAGAAAAATGCAGACAGGTTGCCTTTTTTTTTTTTTTTTCTGCAGTGCAAACAGGTCACACAAAAAACATTGTTTTCTGTGTGCCTTTGTGGAGAGCTTAGTTTCATCTCTGCAGAAAAACACAGCTCTCTGCTATAGTGTGAACCGTCCCTAAAGTGTCCCTAAAGTGTATGTCTGGGCAAAACAAAAAGCATATTCAGAACACGTCTGCAATGTATGCACATTTCCCTAGGCTTTTTGCTTTTAAAAGCCTGCAGGTACATAAAAAATACCTGTTGATCTGCCAGAAATCCAGTGAGCTCCTAATATGCATTGCGTCAATGTTCTTCTGCAGCGCATAGATGTGAATGGGCCCTGAGCACTTCTGTAAGTAATCATGTGTAGTAAAGCCGAAATAAACTCCACCTTGACTCACCTTTAATCCAGCTCTGCAGTGTGTGCGAGCATTGTTGGCACATCTTTGACACCTTTGCCCGTTCTTCTGGGCAGGCATGAGCACAAGAGTTAATTCAGCCCGACACCAAGGTATGCCAAGATTGTACACTAATGCCCCGTACACACGATCGGAAATTCCGCCAGCAAAAGTCAGATGAGAGCTTTTGGTCAGAAATTCCGACTGTGTGTATGCTCCATTGGACTTTTGCTGGTGGGATTCCCGCCAGCAAAAGATTGAGAGCATTCTACAGGTTGCATGTTTTGAGTTACAGAGGAGGTCTAGGGCGAGAATTATTGCTCTCGCTCTACCGATCGCGGCGATACCTCACATGTGTGGTTTGAACACAGTTTTCATCTGCGGGCGCTACTCACATATGCGTTCGCTTCTGCATTTAAGCTCTGCGGGACGGGGCACGTTTAAAAAAAAAAATCTTATTTATTTAACTTTTTATTTTTACACTGTTCTTTTAAAAAAAAAATTGTGTCACTTTTATTCCTATTACAAGGAATGTAAACATCCCTTGTAATAGAAAAAAAGCATGACAGGACCTCTTTAAATATGAGATCTGGGGTCAAAAAGATTTCATCTCATATTTACACAAAAGTGCAATAAAAATAAAAAAAATGTTGTCATTAAAAAAAAAAAAAAAAAATGGCTCTTTAACAGCTATGGGTGGAAGTGACGTTTTGACTTTGCTTCCACCCTGCAATGGTACGGAGACAGGTGGGGGCCATCTTCCCCTAACTCGTTTCCATGCCACTGACGTGAGAGGATCCAATCGCCTCCCTCGCAGCCGACGGCTCTGGTAGGCGGCAGAGGGCACTGGAGTGGGGCAGGCGATGGGGGGCCCTCTCCCGCCGCCAATAAAAGTGATCTTGCGGCGAATCCGCTGCAGAGACCACTATTATCGGAAAGCGGACCGCTGGCTGAAGAAGAGGATACTGGGGTTATGGCAGCTAGCTGCTGCCATAACAACGACATTCCTCTTCAAATTTAGGACGTATATCGGCGTGCGGCGGTCCGTAAGTGGTTAAGAAATATTTTTTGTCCTGCTCCTAAAACGATTGTTTGGCCCCACTAACGATTAGAAAATTAAACAAACATTCTGAAAATGGAAATTCTCGAGCAAATTTCAACTGGTGTATGGCCAACTTTAAACAGATTAAGGTCTAAAAAAAGAACATTTTGAAGCTGACTTTTCAAACCAGGAGGCCTAATGATACTCATCCGGTCATTTTTCGGCAATACATTCAGAAAAAAAATAGATCAAAGCAGAGGGAAAGCAATTCTTCTAAACATGAGTGAAAAGTAAAAACAGATCATTGCAGAAAGCTAGCAGGATGTGAGCGCTGCATTCATTGTGTTCCTTGGCCTGCTGCAGATAAGGAAGCCTCTTTGTTGACATCTAATGTTACAAGCCCGGTTATTTAGGGAGAACAGAACCTGGACACGGTCTGGTTCAGCGGTTTCTCCGCTGGCTCAGGATGTAATACAATAGGCAAGTGATGAAATGCGGTTAAGGCTTGGCAGATGGAGCGTGTGTCAGCGATGGTCAGGGGAGAAGCTTCCTGTTCAGTGAAAAGCCCAGAGAGAATCGGAAACCCCTCCTAAGGTTCCACTTTCTAAAGGAATGAAAGCGGAGGCTGTGCCTGGAACATGTGATACAAGGAAACGCTGCACCCCCCCTTCCCCCCCTCCCCGTACTCCGCACTGAACTGTGACATCACCTCTGTACACATGGGAGCTCCAACATACCGCAGTGTAAAACCACTTTATTCATTCACGGCATAAAGACACATCATTCAAAAATCTAGCGTTTTATCTTCAAAAGTTTTATTGATGAATATAGAAGGCTTTGGGTATAGTTCCCAGGCAAGCAACAAAAAGGTAAATCCTGGATAGAAGTTTTTATGCTTCTAAACACATCTCATTATTAGCCAATTTTCAATGCACATTGTGGCATTTACCGTATTTATCGGCGTATAACACGCGCCGATGTATAACGCGCACCCCAATTTAAGAGGGAAGTTTCAGGAAAAAAAACTTAAAAAAATAAAATAAACCACTTTGAAGCAAAATAATGGTCAATGAACATTAATGCAGCCTGATTAGTGCCCATCTGCAGCTTCAGTGCAGCCTGATCTGTGCCCATATGCAATCTAATCAGTGCCCATCTGCAGTCTAATCAGTGCCCATCTGCATCATTGCTCCTCACTGCAGCTTTATCAGTGCCCATCTGCAGCATTGCTCCTCACTGCAGCTTTATCAGTGCCCATCTGCAGCCTAATCAGTGCCCATCTGCAGTCTAATGCCCCGTACACACGGTCGGAAAATCCAACCACAAAATCCATCAGATTTTTTCCGACGGATTTTGTCCGACACTGGTGTTGCATACACACGGTCGGACAAAGTTGTCGGAAAATCCGATCATTCTGAACGTGGTGACGTTTGTTGCCTACGACGGGACTACGTAGAGGCTAGTAGCCAATAGCAATAGCCAAATGGCACTTTGTCTGTCGGAATTCGATACACACGATCGGAAAAAGTCTGATAGGACTTTGTTGTCGGAAAATTTGAGAGCAGGAGATAAAACTTTGTCCGATGGAGCCTACACACGGTCGGAATTTCCGACAACATTGTCCGATAGGACATTCTCCATCGGAAAATCCGACCGTGTGTACGGGGCATAATAAGTGCCCACCTGCAGCATTGCTCCTCACTGCAGCTTGATCAGTGTCCATCTGCAGCCTTGCCGAAATATAGGCTGCCACCGAGGGGTAGGAGGGGACAAGCGCTGCCAAAATAGAGCCGGATCTCCTGTGTACTCGGCTCGGCATCACGCCCAGTCCCGCCCCTTGGCCTGGATCCTATGATGGACATAACGTTGGTGTCTTGTCGAATACTGTCCCCCATCGGATAGTGTCCGCCCTGTACTGCAGTTGCGCAGTACGGAGGACAAGGAGACGCCCGAAAGTCTCCGAAGATGAACGGCGCCTGCACACTGAGTCCAGTTTCAAGCCCCACCATCCATGGAGTTAGAATAAAAATTTGCTGAGCGAAGCAAGGCCGTGCCCGAAGCGTGGTGAGCAAAGCGAGGCCATGCCCAAAGCGTGGTGAGCGAAGCAAGCCCGCGAGGGGCCCTGTTACTAAGTGCTGTTTTACATCTTCTACCGTATGCCCACTTGCATGGTGGGGCTTGAACCTGGCCTCAGGGCAGAAGGTACTATTAAGTGCGCAGGCGCCGTTCATCTTCGGAGACTTTTGGCATCTCCTTGTCCTCCGTACTGCGCAATCGATGCGCCTGCGCAGTACGGGGCGGACACTATCCGATGGGGGGACAGTTCTCGGCAGAACAACGGTCCAATGCCGGGACATCAATGCTAGGAGATGTCCAGGGGGGGCGGGACTGAGCGTGACTCCGAGCCGAGTACACAGGAGATCCAGCTCTATTTCGTCAGCGCTCGTCCCCTCCTTCCTCTCGGGGGCAGCCTATATTGGGGTATAACACGCACACACGATTTCCCCCCTATTTTAAGGGGGGAAAGTGCGTGTTATACGCCAATAAATACGGTATACAACAAGAACACAATGCTTTTTAATACAAGTATATTATATAGTGTATAATGATAATAATATTATATCACTGGTACAAAAGTCCCCACAATGGCAGACATAAAACTGTTGTTTTCTATGTGCTCTGTTCACACCACAACAGAGCGGAGAGGTGCAGAAAATTGCAGACATGCTGATACACGGTGTATTATAAAAATGTAGGAGAAAAACTTTTGATGGAGTCTCTAGTTTTCAAAGAAGAATTATGACAAGCTAATAATGAGGAGAGATCAGATGACAGGGCTCAGTGACTTTGGTATGTAGGATCGCAGCCAATCACAGAAGGGTTACCAGGTAGGTATGTCAGGACTTTGCCAGTTACTTGCTAAATACAGGGTTGGTTTGAAGTAAAGTCATAACACCTCTGTTTATTTCCTGGGCTTTGAACTGCAATTACCATTGTTTAGGTTAAAGGACCAGTCCACGGCACAACTGATCTGTTGGTTTTTGGTAGACACTCATGAATGAAACCACAGATAGCTTTATGATACCTTCCCAAGTCTTATACACATAGACACCTCTTCTGATGTTGCAGTGGGCATCCTGTCCTAAGCCATAAGCGGTTTACTGTTTGTATATTTTTCAGGGCCCATTCAGACTGGTGCTGACACCCATCCTGCTTGCATGAGCCACTATTCATTCACATCTGCATCCACCCCGAGCTGCATGTAGGCAGCCTATAGAAGTGGATGCAGATGTAGCCACATGTCAAAATTTCACAGGAATGCAGGAGCGGGCAAATGGACTCAGATGCCCACTGTGTGCAACATTTTGAAGCTAGCCAGCAAAAATTCTGTTCTTCTTAACCTGCCTGCCCACTCACATGCAGGAAAAATGTGGACATTGTAGAATTTGTGCTAATGAGTGAAAAGCACAGAAAGAGTTGTTTTTCCGTTAATAATAAGTTCAAGTGGGAATGAAATAAACCTACAGATTATTTTAAAAGCTTCTATAAGAGGTAAATACTGCTTGGGATAAGTAAATAGGAGTATGGGCAGCAGGTGCCGTGCTAGGAAAAAAACTATACATGGCATTACTTTCCTATATCATCCAGCATGCTCAGCAATTTATTTTGCTTAATGAGAAAAAAACTTAGCTGAGAGAACAAAAGTTTTATCATTTAGTACAGTGATCTCCAAAGGCCCTTTGCTTGCCTTTGTCTGGCCCTTGGGGCACTATTCCTCCCACTGACACCAACAATGGGGCAATAATTTCTCTACAGACACCAACAGTGGGGTACTATTCCTCCCACTGACACCAGTGATGGGGCACTATTCCTCCCACTGACACCAGTGATGGGGCACTATTCATCCCTCTGAAATCAATGATGGGGCACTATGCCTCTCACTGACACCAATGATGGGGCTCTATTCCTCCCACTGACACCAATGATGGGTCACCAGTCCTCCCATTGACACCAACGATGGGGCTCTAGTCCTCCCACTGTCACCTATGATGGGGCACTATTCCTTCTACTGACACAACGATGGGGTTTCTATTCCTTCCACTGACACAAATGATGGGGCACTATTCTTCCCACTAATGCTAATGATGGGGTACTATTCCTTCTATTGACACCAATGATGGGGCACTATTCATCCCATTGACACCAAGGATGGGACATTAATAATGCCCCTGATACCAAAGGTGGGACATTGTTTACTCCCTCTAATGCCCCCTAAAGTTTGAAGCACAGACTGGTCCTTTTGTTTGGAAAGTTTGGAGACCCCTGATTTAGTATATGAACTCATAAAGAGAATTTAGTACTCTGCAATCTTTTGGAGAAAAAACACTTTTTGATTACGATCTGCCCGGTTGTGATTGACAGTTAGGTCACATTCATGAAACAGGATTGCTGACTTGTTTGCTCTGCCTTACTGCCCTTTGCTTTGACTTTAGGCTTTGTTATCTAACATTTCTTGTATGATTGTTTTGGTCTGACAGTGAACTGTGCTTTGATTTTTAGGAACGAAAGTCTAAAGACCACGAAAAGCGAGGGGAGCAGCGCTCTGCTCAGAAGAAGATAGAGAAATACTCTCCGTCTCACAGGCAACCCCCATGTCCAATGACACACAATGGAAAGCCTCCCGTCAAGGAACGAAAATCCTCCAAGTCTGAACGAGGTAAAGGATACTGCCTATGGGATCCTCAACCAACACTGGATGGCATTCTTGTTAAACGGATAAAATGTTATGATTATCTATCAGGGACAAGATGTGTTTAATATCAAAAACATGCGGGATTGAGCAATTTTTTTCCTGATCCATCTATGGCCAGCTTAGGAATAAGGGGATTGTAACACTATTAGTGCACTCGTGACAACACAATGAGCACTGTACGTGTAGCAATGGTTTGTTTTTCAGCTCTAGCTTTTGAGGGATCTACTGCTTGGACTGGAAAAAGAGAGTAGTTCGCTTGAGAGCTTGGGGTAATATAATACCTACAGTGCTCAAATGTCTTAACTCAACAAAGCCGAGTAAAACCCAAGTAAATATCAATAAATAATGTATGAGCTGGTGATAGAGGGGTAATAAATGTTGTATTCAGAAAGCGGATGTTGACATTTGTTTCCTCATTGCAGAATCCATTGGAGGGTTAAGTCCATTCCATGAAGTCAGAATTACCAAAACTGGATGTGTCACTTCCTGCTCTTTGGAGTATCTGGAAATGCAAAGTCCAGATCCAAGAACGCCAAAGATGATGAGACGCCAAGACTCCCACTCTCAAGAGACTGTAAACATGAATATGAGTTGTCGCATGAGAGAACCCCACCTCAATGTTGTGCGTTCCTTCGAGTCTGTGAACAGAGAAGACCAAATAGAGTCTTTATCCCCATCCCACCAGTACCGAGTAATCGGTTCTCCAGTCTCCTCTCCCCGTCACTCCAGTGAAAGAACTCTGTCCCCAATCTTTCAGTTTGACAGCACCACCCCAGTAAAGGCCCATTCCACACTGTCCTCCTTCACCTACGAGGACAAGAGCAGCCCGTCAAGCTCTGAGTCCATGTCCCCAACTTCCCCCCATTCCCCATCCTGTAATAACAATGGAAACCTGGGTAGCCCAAACAGTGTCAGAAGCCGAGGGCGATTTCCCATGATGGGTATTGGACAGATGTTGAGGAAGAGGAGCCAAGTTACCTCTCCAAAACCTGATAACGCCCTGGACTCCCGAATGCCAGCTTTGCATCAGATGAGCCCGGGATATGCCAGCTTCAACTCCAGTGACGTGTTTTGCTGATGGACATCTTTAAAAAAAAAAATGCTCTTTTTCCCCGCCTCTGAGGAACTCCCAGATTTAGAGAGAGAGAGGAGAATGTTGCTATTCTTGTAAATGTGAATTTTGTAAAATTACAGATTGTATCCATAAAGCTTGATTTTGTTCTAATATTTCCTAATTGATAAACAATGTCACTTCCTCAGCTTGCACTTCTATGGTATTGATGTCGGTGAGTCTCCAACCTCCACCTGTCTGGTACAGTGTAACAAAAAGGCAAACTTCCCTTGAAGACTACAAAACTGTGTTTTTGGACATCACATACTAAGTGCTTCAATCTGCTGTAACTAAACGTTATTGACATAAACAAGGCTGTGGAGAAGTTACACTACCTACCAGGGTACCTACCTGTGTTTCTGACAGGTTGCTTTCTTGCACTGACCTTGATGCACTTGACTGTTCAAAAAAAACAGAACTGCAGAACTGGAGCAACTTGTGCTGGAAACAGCAATTATAAAAAGGACAGAATCTTTTCACAACTCGTTGAAGAGTAACAGTGTTTATATTTCATATTGCGTTATCGTTCCATTCATTGTTTCATCTTCCAATGTGTTCCCAGCACAATGTTTTGTACATACCTGTATGGTGTTCACAGGACAGGCGCATGAAAGACAGGGTGACCGAGTTTCCTGAAATAAGAGTTCAATTACTGATGCATCTCAGCAGAAGAGTTTTGCCTCTACCCTTAAATCTCCTCCCGTTCCCCCATGTTATTTCATAAGTTACAGTCAGAGCAGCTAGTGTATAGGCCAGTGTTTTATTACTACTACTAATTCACCCTTGGTGAGTTTTTTTGTATATACTATAGGCTAGACATACCACTTTTAAAATCCTACATAAATTTTCCTACCCCAATTTAAAGCTGAAAAGCAAATATTGTCTAAAAACATTGGGCATGGTGTATTCTTACTAGAACCTTGGTGCCCTTTGTGTTGTTTTTCCCTGTAATTCAGTATAAAACTTTGCCTCCGTATAGGAACTTCCTGTAATAAAGACCGGTTGCTGCTGCTCTTTCCTTGGGCAGGGTGACTGGTCTTGTCTCCACCCCCCTCCTGCACAGGCAGCCTGTAGTGGTTGGACTTGCTAGGCTCCTCCCACAGCTCTGCTCTCTGCATAGGCTACATGCAGCACAGTGGTGATGTCACTGCTGCTTTCACAAAGTAATATCTAGATTGGCAGAGGCATTGGCTGCACACAAAGTTGTAGTATATTGTGTCTAATGTGTGTATGTATGTGTGTATACATGTGTGTGTATATATATATATATATATATATGTATATATGTTATATATATATTTATTATATGTAGTGTTTTTTATTTAGGCATTCTAAAGACAAGTTTATTCTAGGCAGACCGCTTTGGTAGCCGTTATCTAATTGCGCATATTAAAAGAGGGTTTGTTGGTCAAAGGACAAATGGCCAGACCAGAATTACTCCACATATGAAAGGGAACAGATAATGATTATCTTAATCTAATCAGTATTCACACATATCAAAGGGGGAATATGCAAGAATGTAAATTGGGGCAGCTTTATAATTACAACTATTCACAGCGTGGGGTTGTCTCCGGTCACTCTGAAAGACCGGGGCAGATCAAAGCATTTAATGGAAACGCCTAATCAAATTGCTCAGACATTCAGTGTGTGTGGGGGGGATATAACAGGACGTTCAATCTGTTTAGAAGGGTGTGTTCTTATGAAGGCACCCAAGAGTCACCTGGTTCCATGGGGCTCTAAATATTACTAGCAATGTCGTGATATGAACTCCGTTGGATTTTTGTCATCTGTAAGACTGTTCAGTTTTGGAAGTCAATAAAATCTCTCTCTGGGAGAATCGGGTTTTGCTGCGGAGACAATACTTTTAATAACTATATACCATCTACGAGGAAGGAACGATTATATTAGATCACTACATTGCTAGTAATATTTAGAGCCCCATGGAACCAGGTGACTCTTGGGTGCCTTCATAAGAACACACCCTTCTAAACAGATTGAACGTCCTGTTATATCCCCCCCACACACACTGAATGTCTGAGCAATTTGATTAGGCGTTTCCATTAAATGCTTTGATCTGCCCCGGTCTTTCAGAGTGACCGGAGACAACCCCACGCTGTGAATAGTTGTAATTATAAAGCTGCCCCAATTTACATTCTTGCATATTCCCCCTTTGATATGTGTGAATACTGATTAGATTAAGATAATCATTATCTGTTCCCTTTCATATGTGGAGTAATTCTGGTCTGGCCATTTGTCCTTTGACCAACAAACCCTCTTTTAATATGCGCAATTAGATAACGGCTACCAAAGCGGTCTGCCTAGAATAAACTTGTCTTTAGAATGCCTAAATAAAAACACTACATATAATAAATATATATATAACATATATACATATATATATATATATATATATACACACATGTATACACACATACATACACACATTAGACACAATATACTACAAAAGTGAGTTTATATCCTTTGTGGCTATTATATATATATAAATAAATATATATCTATATAGATACGTATTATCTATATATATATATATATATATATATATAGATAATACATATGTGGCTCATATTTTTTTAATGAAAGTTCTTGTGCCCCTAGTTTACCTTTAAGGTTGGCAAATTCAAAGTAGCCATTTTACCGCTCTTTAAGGCTACATTCAAACCTAACGTCACGTTTTCAAGCTTTTTGAGCAGATTTGCAAGTTTTTGCAGCTTTTGTCAGGCGTTTTTCAACGAAAAGATGTGCAGCGCTGCTGAAAAAGGGGCGGATAGCTGCAGTTTGAGCTGAAACGCACGACAAAATGCTTGAAAAAACGATAGAAATAAGCGAATTTTTTGCGCATTTCAGTTGTTTACATTGAAGTCTATATGGACATAAACGCTCAATTCTACCTGAAAAGTAGCTTGTGTACTTTTTTGAGCGATAGGCGTTTTGCTACAAGCGACGCTCAGATGTGAACAACGAACGGTTATTGAAAGCAAAAGGCTTTCTGTTGTTGAACATTTTTGAGCTTCAAGCTACAAGACTCTCAAGTGTGGGCCTTGAGCTAAATTCCAGGCAGATATACGGGAAAAAAAACACCAGTTAATACAGTTATAAAGTTATAAATTGCATTTGGGTACAGTAGTGTTGCATTGCTGAGCAAATGCCAGTTAAAGTAGCACAGTGCTGAATAGCAAAATACATCCTGGTCATGAAGGGGGTAAAAGCTTTTGGAGGTCAAGCGATTAAAAAAAATCATTCAGTTATTTGAAATGTTATTGTAAGCACCTGCATTTGAATTGTTATCAGCGTCTTGGCATCCCCTGTAATGTAGAGCTCAGACTTGAGCCGTGAATGTAGGTGTTAGCCCGCGTACACACGGTCGGAAATTCAGACCACAAAATCCGTCCGATTTTTTTTCGATGGATTTTGTCCGACACTGGTGTTGCATACACACGGTCGGACAAAGTTGTTGGAAAATCCGATCATTCTGAACGTGGTGACGTTCGTTGCGTACGATGGAACTAGGTAGAGGCTAGTAGCCAATAGCTTTGGTCTCGTAATTTGATCTGAGCATGCGTGGCACTTTGTCCGTTCTCTACGCACGATCGGAAAAAGTCAGATCGGATTTTGTTGTCGGAAAATTTGAGAGCAGGATCTCAAATTTTTTCCGTACGGAAAAAATCCGATATAGCCCACACATGGGCGGATTTTCCGACAACATGGTCCGATCGGACATTTTCCGTCGGAATTTCTGGGCTTTGACTGTAGTTTAGCTTTAAGTGGAGGATAGAGGCCAAAACTACTTTCTGACTTTTCTAAACTAAAAACAGTCTCCTCTTCCAAAGCTGAGATTGTTACAACCCCTGAGAGTAAACTAGTCTTATCTCCCTGGAATTCAGCAACTTATGAAACGAAACATGAATCTAGACCTACTCAACATTCTTGAAATGATCGCCAGTTGCAACCATAGGATGATCAAAGTGCGAAGGCTTTGAAGTAAAATAGCATTTCCATAATGTTCTGTTTACAATTCTACAACCCAGTGACAATGAATAGACTGCTATGTCTTTGTATATTTTTTTTTTTTGTGTTCAGCCCCAGACATCGCTGCTACAATTTGACAAGATAAAAGTCAACTCAACAGGTGTTTAGGTCTCTTAACATAAATGCATTTTAACCTGTTTTCCATAATAACCTATGACTTCAGAAATCTCTGCACGGTATAACTGCTTCTCCTGCCTTCTCTCATATAGAGTGTCCTAGACCTGGGGTCTCCAAACTAGATTTTATGCAGCCTTCTGCATGTAAGGGGGGACTCTGATGGGGACCTGGATATGAGGGGGGTCTTTGATGGGGACCTGGATATAAGGGGGTACTCTGATGGGGACTCTGATGGGTACCTGGATGTATGGTGACCTGGATATAATGGGGTACTCTGATGGGGACCTGGATGTAAGGGGGGTACTCTGGGGACCTGGATGTAAGGGGGGTACTCTGATGGGGACCTGGATATGAGGGGGGACTCTGATGGGGACCTGGATGTAAGGGGGTACTCTGGGGACCTGGATGTAAGGGGGTACTCTGATGGGGACCTGGATGTAAGGGGGGTACTCTGATGGGGACCTGGATGTGAGGGGGGACTCTGATAGAAACTCTGATTTGGGGGGTTCTGATGTGGACTCTGATGGGCTTGAGTTTATTTCCAAGGTACCTACAGGTAAGACTAAAAGTTTGCCTGTAGGACAAACTTTAAAGCGGACCTCCAGCCGACCCCCCCCTATTTTGTTTATGGTCCCGCTTACCTGAAGATGGTATCTGCACATTTCAGACACTCACCTATCCAGTAGATCTGTCGTGGTCCTGTAGAGATCCTCTCATGCCCGGCCACAGCTCCATCCCGTGCTGCCATGTTCTCTCTGATGTCATTGAGAGGCCCACCAACTCTTCCAATTTCAGCTGGTGGGCCTCTCGATGATGCGTCAATTAACACGCCCCATTCTCCTTTCTTTGAATGAAAGGCTATGTATGCCTTCTGGGATATGTGACCTGCACATCCCGGGAGGCACAGCGGGCATTGTGTGCGTCAATCGCCTAAGGAGAAGCCGGATACTTCTGCAGGATGGGAGGGGTGGAATGGAAGGAACATGTGGAAGAGGGTGAAGGTCCACTTTAAATTTAGAGTGTAGTGCCACTTTTAAGATTTGCTTTAAGCAGCTGTTTCTTTGTAACTTTCTGCCATTCTCCTTGAAAGGCATCTAAATCCAATAACAAAAATGTAATTTATTTGCAGCTTACCAGTCCGTAGTTGTGGATGCATTCGTTTTCACTTTTTAGGCTAACAAAATTTTGGCAAGTAGAGAAAAAAAACATTGCTCTTAACAAAAATTCAAAAAGTGTCCCGGTCACTTCCTGCAAAAACAGCATAAACCATGTTTTCTCTCCTTTAAAAACTACTAATCCTATCAATCCACCATGTAAAGGCTTGTGCACCTTTCAAAGGTGTTTGAGCTTCTTTTTTCTCAGCTTCTAAACGCCCCTGCATGTTAGCCTGTGTGTCCATACGCACTATAAGGTCCCTTTCACACGGGCTTTCCGCTCAGGTCCTGTCAGTTTTTCAGGCAGACCTGACCTCCATTCAGCTCTATGGAGCGGCAGATGTCAGCGCTGACACCCGCTGCTATCCGATCCTGTCCATCAAATCCAGAGAGATGGAGACCCTATTTTCAATCTGTCTGGAAGATCGCATCGGGTGGGAGCTTCTATGAGGCTTTGGTAGAGCTTTGATGGGGCTTCAGTGATCCTTTGGTGTGGCTTCGGTGAGCCTTTGGTGGGGCTTCGGTGAGCCTTTGGTGGGGCTTCGGTGAGGCTTGGTGGGGCTTCGGTGTGGCTTTGTGGGGCTTCAGTGAGGCTTTGTGGGGCTTCAGTGAGGCTTTGTGGGGCTTCAGTGAGGCTTTGTGGGGCTTTGGTGAGCCTTTGGTGGGGCTTTGGTGAGGCTTTGTGGGGCTTCGGTGAGTCTTTGGGGCTTCAGTGAGCCTTTGGTGGGGCTTCTATGAGCCTTGCCATAGACTTCTATGGAGGCTTTGAAGACGCTTTGAAGCACCACTAAAGCTACTTGGGGTATAATTTTTGAAGCAAAAGCAAGGTGTAAACAGGACTGTAAGCTAACCATTTTATTTAGTGACAGGAGCTTTGACTGGCGTTCAGAGAGCTTTAATAAAGCCTATCCGAAGCCACGTTTTCATACAATTGTTAACTACCCGTTAATGTGTGTTGAAGCCGAAGCAAGTGTAAATGAGCCCTTAGAGGCAGGGGTGATTAAAAGCAGAAAAAACTCCCACCAAAGTCACGTTCAGGAGAACACCAGTCGCGTTTATGTGCGTTCTCACATTATTACATTTTAATGGCCAGAATAAATGAACATTTAAGCTATTAGAATGCATTAACACCAAATGCATGAATGCGCATGCAAAAATGCATTTTTCTTCTGCTAACCTGTAGGAGAAAAGGCATCATAGAGAATACAGGGGTAGATTAATGCTGGCCATACACTATACGAAAAATCGTCCGAAATTCGGTCATTTAGACAGTTGGTTTGTTTTTCGGCCAGTTAATGGGCACCAAATCGATAATGGTTGGGACGGTTTTGAGCCGAAAAAACGAAGGACAAGTTTGGAAATTTTCTGCCAAACGAAAGATAAATTGAAAGGTTAATGTGTTTCCCGTCCGAACTGTCTGTACTAGGTATATGTAAAAAAAAAAAACAACAAAAAATGCATTAATTTATGTCCACTGAACGATTTATCAGTCATTACATGATGGCATTATGGTTTGCGCTCACGGATTTTTCATATAGTGTATGGCCAGCATTACTTAACCTGGAGCACTCAGAATCTGGTGCAGCTGTGCATGGCAGCCAATCAGCTTCTGACTGCAGCTTGTTCAATTAAGCTTTGGCAATAAAAGCTGGATGCTGATTGGTTTCTATGCCAAGCTGCACCAGATTTTGCACATCGTTTTGGTAAATAAGCCCCACAGTGTGCATGTGGCTTAAAGTGGAGTGCCCACAAAAAAAAAAAAAAATTTAAGTCAGCAGCTACAAATACTGCAGCTGCTGACTTTTAATAATCGGACACTTACCTGTCCCGGGGTCCAGCGATGCGGGGGAACGAGACCCCCCCTCTTTCCCCGCTCCGCTCGCGGCGCCGGCATTCTTAATTTAGGAACCCGGCTGTGGCTTCACAGCCGGGCACCCACTGCGCATGCGCGAGCGGCGTCGTGCGCCGTGATTCAACGCTCACTCATCTGGGACACATGACAGGTCCCAGATGACTGTGCGGCGCCTAGGGGAAGTGACGTTTAGCCCGGGCAATGAAGGTGGCAGACTACGAGGGACCCCCTAGCAACAGGCATTTAGAGGTGAGTAAAAAAAAAAAAAATTCCAATAATTTTTTTAGGATTTTTAAGCCACATTTTTTATTTTTGGTGGGCACTCCACTTTAATAGAGATGAACAAAGACAAGCAATGTGCAAACTGTTGGCACTATATAAATCCTGTAATATAATAATAAAGTCCAACTTAGGGGACAATCATGGATCCCTCCATAGATACAGAGGAGAAATGAGTGTACACTGAATGTGTGTAACGCACAGGAAAATCAGGTGAAAAAAAAAAGGGAAAAGACCTGAAAATAAAAACGAATGCAGCTACCACATGTAAGGACTGGTAACACTGCAATATATTCAATTTTTTGGGGCTAGGTACGCTGTAACACATCTCCGTAAAACTGCTATATTTTCAGAATAAATACAGACTGCCTGCTAAGATTCCTCTACATATGTACAACTCGGCGCCTTTTATAAGGGGGGGGGGGGGGTCTGTGGAATTCAGCTGAAACGCACGCTGTTAATAACACCCTGTGTGTGGGGGATTTTTTTTTTCTCTTTATGAGTGTTTGTAGACAGGAAGCAAAACCTGGCAGAGTCACTAGCCGATCAGATCTGTCAGCTGCGCGCTATACTGCTGCTAATGAATCCTTTGTTCTCACTCCGAAGCAAAGAATGTTTTCTGAAGATGTCAGTGAATTGGGCAGAAATACGGGAACATATTACATGAATATGTAATTAGTGCTTATTGTTAGAAGATGTAGCAGAAGAAAATGTTCCCGGTGTTTTTCCTTGCCACATGTAACATAAACCATCAAAGGCTGTTCGTTTCCTTGTAACATGGATGGTGTTTAAGTCACTGTGCATTTTATTTAATTCACACATTTTCTGGAGTTGTTGTTTTTTTGTTTTGTTTTTGGACTGTAATTGAAACCTTTTCATAAAATTGCAATTTGTTTAAGCATCTTGTCTTGCTGTGTTAATAACACTCTAAAAGCTTATTCTTGTGCAGCTATACTGTAAAGCTGCATGCGTGCATTAAGGGCTAGTTTACACTTGCTTCAAAACGTGGCTTCGGACAGGCTTTGTTAAAGCTCTCTGAACGCCAGTCAAAGTCCATGTCACTAAATAAAATGGTTAGCTTACAGTCCTGTTTACACCTTGCTGTTGCATGAGGCTTCGTGGGGCTTCAATGAGCCTTTGGTGGGGCCTCAGTGAGGCTTGATGAGGCTTTGGTGGGGCTTCAAAGAGGCTTTGGTGGAGCTTCAATGGGGGGCTTCGATGAGCCTTTGGTGGGGCTTCAAGCAAGCTTTGTCATAGACTTCTATGGAGGCTTTGAAGCACCACTAAGGGCTCATTTACACTTACTTCGGCTTCAACAAGGCTTTGACCAGGCTTTGTTAAAGCTCTCTGAACACCAGTCAAAGCTCCTGTCACTAAATAAAATGGTTAGCTTACAGTCCCGTTAGCACCAGCTTTTGCTTTGCTTTGCTTCAAAAATGATACCCCATGTAGCTTCAAAGGTGCTTCAAAGCATCTTCAAAGCCTCCATAGAAGTCTATGGCAAAGTTTGCTTGAAGCCCCACCGAAGCCTCACAGAAGCCCCACCAAAGCCCCATCAGCACCAAAGAAAAGCAGGTGTAAACAGGACTGTAAGCTAACCATTTTATTTAGTGACAGGGGCTTTGACTGGCGTTCAGAGAGCTTTAACAAAGCGTGTCCGAAGCCTTGTTTTGAAGCAAGTGTAAACTAGCCCTAGAGCTACATGGGGTATAATTTTTTAAGCAAAGTGTAAACAGGACTGTAAGCTAACCATTTTATTTAGTGACAGGAGCTTTGACTGGCGTTCAGAGAGCTTTAACAAAGCATGTCCGAGGCCTTGTTTTGAAGCAAGTGTAAACTAGCCATTAATGTGTGTTGAAGCCAAAGCAAGTGTAAATGAGCCTTAAAGCTACATACACATTTGTGCACCGTAGGAACATGCACAAAATAGCGTGCTTTCCCGCAAAACACAGAAAGGTGATGCCCTTTTGTAAAAGCACGGCCATCAATACTTAAAGCGCAAGTAAACCCATCGA
Organism: Lithobates sylvaticus; assembly: GCA_028564925.1. NCBI lineage: Eukaryota > Metazoa > Chordata > Amphibia > Anura > Ranidae > Lithobates > Lithobates sylvaticus. The sequence goes on along the minus strand of CM053027.1, from coordinate 52,085,280 downwards.
TTTAACGGTTTCGGAAAACAGTTAGCAATCCTGGCATCCCGGGAATGTACCTGTCACATTTACTTGTGCTTTCAACCACACTGTCAAACCATCCAATGGCTGCTGTCATAACTGATCACATGTGCAGCATCATGGCAGTTGAAGATTAAACAGAGGCCAAGTCTTGACCTCACTGTTTAACTGTGATGTCACTAAAACTGAAGTTTAGATATGGCAATTTTTACATAGTTGCATTGGTCTAGCATTGTCCAGCGTGAATATGTATGTACCATACCTGTGGGATCCCCATGGAAGCTGGAAATCACTGTAGTAAACACCGCTACTCTAGTGATCACCGCTAACTTCTCGGTCCTGTATCGAGTGACGACCCTGCTGTATTGTGAACACCAGAGGTCCCTCGCTTGGCAGGGCGCCATTCAGGGATCAATTAGAATTTTCTTAATGAACGCAAAGGGGTTGATTTACCAATACTGGAGAGTGCAAAATCTGGTGCAGCTGTGCATAGAAACCAATCATTGTCCAGGATGGTTTCTTTTTCAAAGCTTAAAGCGGGACTGTACTGTAAAAAAAAAAAATTTAAAAGCCAGCAGCTACAAATACTGCAGCTGCTGACTTTTAAAAAATGGACACTTACCTGTCCCTGGTTCCAGCGGTGTCGGCAGCAGAAGCCGATCGCTCGCTCGGCTCTCTGCTGTAGCCGGCGCCATTCTCGGTGAGGGAATCAGGAAGTGGCTTCACTTCCCGATTCCCTACTGCGCATGCGCGAGTCGCGCGGCGCAATGAGATTCTTCAGCGCTGTCTGCCGGGTCACGTGTGTGTCCCGGCAGACAGCGCGCTGGGACAGGAACTTGCGTAAACTCCCACGGGAGTTTATGCCGGAAGTGGGTGCAGATACCTGTCTTAGACAGGTATCTGCACCCCCCTGAAAGGTGCCAAATGTGACACCGGAGGGGGGGAGGGTTCCGAAAAGCGGGAGTTCCACTTTAGGGTGGAATCCCGCTTTAAAGGAGTTGTAAACCTTCATGTATTTTCACCTTAATGCATCCTATGCATTAAGGTGAAAAAAGACCTGGCAGTCACCAGCACCCCTGTTTTACTTACCTGAGCCCTGAAATTTCACTCTTTCTTTGCCCAGGGTTCTCGGCTCTTGATTAGATAGATTGATAGCAGCGCAGCCATTGGCTCCCGCTGCTGTCAATCAAATCCAGTGTCTATGGACGCAAATGCTGGACTCGGGAGAGCGATTCTCCTAGGGGGTTATCTGATAAGTGGAGGAGCTGCGAGAGCCGCAGAGGGACCCCAGAAGTCGGTGTTCGGAGCCACTCTGTGCAAAACGAACTGCACAGTGGAGGTAAGTATAACATGTTTGTTATTTTAAAAAAAAAACGCAAACCTTTACAATTACTTTAATTAAGCAAGCTGAAGTTAGAAGCTGATTGGCTACCATGCAACAGATTTTACACTCTCTAGTTTTAGTAAATCAACCCCAAAGTGTTCTCTGATTGGACAAGTTGGAGAGGCTGGGAGTTGCTATCAATCCCCACCTTGTCCAATCAGGGAAAAATTAGCATTCATTGAGAAAATGCGAAGTGTTCTCTGAATGGTGCCAGTGTCGAGCGAGTGACCAATAAGCAGCAGGGCAGCTGCTCAGCACAGGACCCGCGAGGCAGCAGCAATCAATGTAAGCGGTGTCTTCTGAAGTTGATTCCATCTTCCATGAGGATCCCATAGGAATCATACTTAAAAAGGTCCCAGCTGGACCAATGTGACATGTAAATTTTGCCATACCTAAACTTCAGTTTAAATTTGTTGATCTGTGAACACGACTTTCTGAAGAGGCCAAACACAGTAATAGTTCTCTTGCTCAGCGTGGATGGACGAATCTCTCCAGCTGACTTTTTTACTGTCAGCCAGCATCTGTGGCTGTCAGAATACCTGAACAGAGGTTGCATCTGATTGGATACAGCTGCTGTCTGTCTGACAATCTTCCACCCAGCTCCTCCTGATTTTCAGATCAAAGGTTCAAACTGGGTATAAGGGTAGGAGACGGGCATTGGATATGCACCACACTCCTTATTATACATTATAATAAGCGCAAAAGGATGTGGGATTTTAAAAGTGCAAAAAAACAAAATTCAATGTATAAAAAAGTTGTATGCAATTTTAAGAATTTTACTTTTAAAAGGACATAATTAAAACATACAGTATCTCACAAAAGTGAGTACATCCCTCACATTTAAAAAAAATATATTTTATTATAACTTTTCATGTGACAACACTGAAGAAATGACACTTTGCTACAATGTAAAGTAGTGAGTGTACAGCTTGTATAACAGTGTAAATTTGCTGTCCCCTCAAAATAACTCAACACACAGCCATTCATATCTAAACCGCTGGCAACAAAAGTGAGTACACCCCTAAGTGAAAATGTCCAAATAGGGCCCAATTAGCCATTTTCCCTCCCCGTGGTCATGTGACTCATTAGTGTTACAAAGTCTCAGGTGTGAATGGGGAGCAGGTGTGTTAAATTTGGTGTTATCGCTCTCACACTCTCATACTGGTCACTGGAATTGCAACATGGCACCTCCATGGCAAAGAACTCTCTGAGGATCTGAAAAAAAAGAATTGTTGCTCTACATAAAGATGGCCTAGGCTATAAGAAGATTGCCAAGACCCTGAAACTGAGTTGCAGGACGGTGGACCATACAGCAGTTTAACAGGACAGTTTCCACTCCGAACAGGCCTCGCCATGGTCGACCAAAGAAGTTGAGTGCACGTGCTCAGCGTCATATCCAAAGGTTGTCTTTGGGAAATAGACGTATGAGTGCTGCCAGCATTGCTGCAGAGGTTGAAGGGGTGGGGGGTGTCAGCCTGTCAGTGCTCAGACCATACGCCGCACACTGCATCAAATTGGTCTGCATAGGAAGCCTCTTCTAAAGATGATGCACAAGAAAGCCTGCAGTTTGCTGAAGACAAGCAGACTAATGGCATGGATTACTCAAACCATGTCCTGTGGTCTGATGAGACCAAGATAAACTTATTTGGTTCAGATTGTATCAAGCGTGTGGGGCGGCAACCAGGTGAAGAGTACAACAGGGATGCAGAGCCTCACCTGCTTTGAACATTTCAAATAAAAAAAATTAATTGAGCTTCAAGGGTCGTAGCTCGGCGACCTAAGGTCACAGAGTATGTAGCCTATGTAGAGTATGTAGCCTAAGTCCTACCCCACCACTTGTAAAAATTTGGGGCTCCTGGGACCTATGCGAGGCTCCTGGGACCTATGCACGGCCTGTCAGAAGCTACATACAGAGCGGCCAGTTTAAATACAGGCTGGCACACTCTGTTTGCAGCAGACTGAGAGGATGAGATCACAGTGTCTCTCCTCACTTCTTGTCAGAGGCACTGACCTCAATAGATAGCTTGGAGTCTTGGACCAATGGTAAAATACCATTAGCTCCAGCTGTCCAAAAAAAATGCTGCAGTGGAGGCACGCCTCTCACTGCATTGTCATAGAAGGGGGCATGTGTCTAAAAGGCACATGCTCCCTTCCATGACAGCCATCTTAACTAGAAGGAAATAACATGTGTTTATGGGTATAAGATTTACCCACAATCCAATGTTTTTCTCACAAAGTTAGGAGGGAGAATGAGAATCTGCTGCCTGCTGAAAAGGTACTGTTATAATCAAGCTAAATCATATATTATTATGCTATATGTTTTAAGATAATTTATTATTTATCCATTTACTGTGAAATTACTGGTTGGAAGTTATAACTTCAGTAATTTGTCCGTTAAGACACCTGCTTGAGTACGGTTTTTGAAAATATAATAAATGACCTTAACCGCTTCCCGACCGCCTCATGTAGATATACGTCTACAGAATGGCACGGGCAGGCAAAAGCACGTACCTGTACGTCCCCTTTCAATGCCTGCCCGTGCGGCGCTCTCGCGACCCGGTCAGGAGCTCCGTGACCCCGGCCGTGGGACCAGCGGACCCGATCGCCGCTGGTGTCCCGCGATCGGGTTACGGAGCTGAAGAACGGGGAGAGGTATGTGTAAACAAACCTCTCCCCGCGCTTCCTACTCTGCCTGTCATTGATTGGCTGTTCCCGGTCATCGGGAAAGCCGATCAATGACGTCAGACATCAGCCCCGCCCCCTAATGTAAAAAAACACACACACGTCACAGCCCATAACCCCTCCCCTCCCCCTAGTGGTTAACTCTTTCACTACAACTGTCATTTATACAGGAATCAATGCATTTAAATAGCATTGATTGCTGTATAAATGACAATGGTCCCAAAAATGTGTCAAAAATGTCCGATGTGTCTGCCATAATGTCGCAGTCACAAAAAAAATTGCTGATCGCCGCCATTACTAGTAAAAAAAAAAAATATTAATAAAAATGCTATAAAACTATCCCCTATTTTGTAAACGCTATAACTTTTGCGCAAACCAATCAATAATCGCTAATTGCGATTTTTTTTTACCAAAAATATGTAGAAGAATACGTATCGGCCTAAACTGAGAAAAAAAAAAATTTATATATTTTTTGGGGATATTTCTTATAGCAAAAAGCAAAAAATGTTGCATTTTTTTCAAAATTGTCGCTCTATTTTTGTTTATAGCGCAAAAAATAAAAACCGCATGGGCGATCAAATACCACCAAAAGAAAGCTCTATTTGTGGGAAAAAAAGGACACCAATTTTGTTTGGGAGCCACGTCGCACGACCGCGCAATTGTCAGTTAAATCGACGCAGTGCCGAATCGCAAAAAGGGGCCTGGTCCTTTGGCTGCCAATTGGTCCGGGGCTGAAGTGGTTAAAGACAATATATAATAATTATTTGTATATTACTTACTTATGGTAATTAACCCCTTGACACCCAGGCAAATTCTGACACTTCTCTCCTACATGTAATAATCATAATTTTTTTGCTAAAAAATTACTCAGAACCCCCAAACAATATATGTATTTGTTTTAGCAGACACCATATGGAATAAAATGGTGGTCATTGCAACTTTTTATGTTACACAGTATTTGCTCAGCAATTTTTCAAACGTGTTTTTTGGTTTCATGAATAAAGAAAATAAAAAATAAAACACTAAAGATAACCCGATTTTTTTTTCTATATTGTGAAAGATGATGTTATGCCAAGTAAATAGATACCTAACATGTCACGCTTTTAAATTGTGCACACTCGTGGAATAGCGCCAAACTTCAGTACTTAAAAATCTCCATAGGCGACGCTTTCATTTTTTTTACAGATTACATGTTTAGAGTTACAGAGGAGATCTAGTGCTAGAATTATTACTCTTACTCTAATGATTGCGGTGTATGTAACCTGTGTGTGTGTGGCTCTGATACTAGCAAGTGCCTCACCAGCCACTGACCTTACTGAACGTCCATGGAGTACAAAGACAAGTGTGTCTTGCCTACAGTCAAGCATGGTGGTGGGAGTGTCATGGTCTGGGGCTGCATGAGTGCTGCCGGCACTGGGGAGCTACAGTTCATTGAGGGCCCCATGAATGCCAACATGTACTGTGACATATTAAAGCAGAGCATGATCCCCTCCCTTTGGAGACTGGGCCACAGGGCAGTATTCCAACATGATAACGACCCCAAACACACCTCCAAGATGACGACTGCCTTGCTAAAGAAGCTGAGGGTAAAGGTGATATTTAAATCAAAATAGAGAAAACGAGGCTTGTTCAAAAAAATATATGAATTGGGTAGGTGGGGTCCTGCTGGGATACTACAAGTTCAGCCCCTAACAGCGTATGTATAAAAAAGAAGAAGTATCTCCAAAGAGGGAGACAAAAAAGTGGGGCTTATTGAACAAGAGTATCAATTGCAGAAAGAGTCACATGACCATGTATCTTAAATTATCTGTTTAAATTTATTGAAAAATATATTCTAACAATTGCCGTATACCCAATTAAATATTTAGACAATAATACCAATGGAAAAAACACAATCCATACTACATATAAAAGTCACCGTGCTGGCAAAGATTTTCCAGAACAGATGGCTGAGGACAACGGGGGGACAAAACGACATGTAACAAAACAATACAAAAAGCACCGTACGGATGCCAGAGGAACATTCATGGGTAGCCTTCCATAAGCTGAAATCAGCGTTTTTACTCGCATATACAATGCATACAAGGGAAAATAGTTCCACTAATAATATGGCGGGCTGTCACGAATGCCCCCTGGGGGCTCGAGCCTATTGTGGGGGAAAGGTTAAGGAGAGGAGGGAAAGGGGAAGCATCACTGTACAGGTTTGCTATTCTGTTTACTTTTCCTCAATATAGCACAATGATATGCGTTTTCATGAAGAGCAAATTATAAGTCAGTGATTGCTAACCAGATGAAACTCCTGTAGGCTGATATGGCTAGTTGCCGCTGTTCAAATAAATAGTTGTATTTAGATTGGAATACCAGCTGGAATGTCAAAAAGGCAAAGAAATCCCCATACAGTTTTCAACAGAGTTCCACTCAGTTTGAAGTATCGGTTTATCAAACACGCTAAGTATTGCAGAAATTGTATTTGGGCACTTCCACCATACTTTACCCGTCCTGTAAGGATAGATGGTCGTTCGTCCCGAGTTGCGAGCAGCCTGCAAGGCTTGTTCAATGTCCGTGTGCGGCGTGTCAGACCGCCGCGTTGTAGACGGCGTTATGCCGTATCAATATGTTTTTTCTCTCGGGGTACTGCTCGTCCACTCGTCTCGGGGTATTGCTGCGGGTGTGTTGGTGAGAATTGCGTATCTCCGTGCCCAGTACTCTATGTCCGTGTGGAAGTTGCGTGCTTGATGTAGATAACAAGAGTGTTTTCTCCTCTCTTCTTTCAAAAGTTTGCCGGCTCGGGCACTCACATGGGGGATTGCGTCATGTCCTCAGAGCATGGCGTCCGTACCTGTGATGACGTCGACGCGTTTCACAACGGGGGCAGTGTGTGTAGCTTCTTCTGGACGTAGAGATGACGTAGAGGGGACTCCTTCTTATAGATGTCCTATCCCCTCCCTCGTCAGTCATTTGCTTAGCAAAGATTCTGATTTAGAAGGTAAAGCCCTGTGTCGCTCATGTAATCTTATCCTTACATACTTAATTGATGTTAGATGAGTAATCATTGGCCGTGGAGCCGTATCGTGTCCATGTTTTTTCGGACGCATATACATTTTCCTGCTTGTCACTGACATTTACTTATAGCGACTGGTCAGGTAGGTGACTCACTTTAGCAGAGTGAGCTTACTTCTCACAGGCTACATAGTGGTTAGCTTAATAAGTAGTGCCGTTGCTATGCCCGTTGGGCAATGAACTGGAATTTGTTGAGAGCCATATAACACCATTTTCCCAAAGGGGGTCAGTAGTTGCCTGCTTAGTCATCACCTAGAGCATATTAGTAAAGGGATTCTGGTAGGGAAGAAAACACTGTGGGGAGGTTCCACATCTAGACAACACAACATACAGGTACCTTGATAGGTATTATGGGTTTTATTTGGGAAGAGAAAGAGGGGGTAAATTGATAGTTACCGAACGAAGCCACAGAGATCTGTGATCTACTTGGCTATAGTTCTATTGCACAAGGAGGTGAAAGTTAGACATACTTCGTATATATAGAAGGTAATTACAGTTTATAGTGTATTTTATAAAGGATATAAAAGATATGTAGCCATAGTTCTCATGGTGGTCAAACATAAAGAGAAACAAATGGCAAGCAGAGAAAGGGCCGTAACGAGGTAAAGTCCAGTGGCATGGGCAAATGTCAATGTTATGCATAATGCCAACTTTATGTTGTCAAGAAAGGTTGCAGATTGAATTCTATGTTGAGGCCCAAGGGGGCAAGTGTACCCAATCTAAAGATCCACCTCTTTTCTTTTTGTTGTAGGACTTGATCATAGTCACCTCTTCTAGGGGAGAGATTGAGGGCATAGATACCTTTAACCTGTAGTCCTGTCAGTTTGCCCTGGTGAAATCTGGCAAAATGTTTAGCTACGGGTTTCTCTGGGTTTTTTTCCCCTATTTCCCTTATATGCTCTCCAATGCGTATTCTAAGTTGTCGTGTGGTTTTCCCTATATATTTTTTATTGCAGGGACAAGTGATCATGTAAATTACTTTTGTAGTGGCGCAGTTGATTAGGCTTTTGATTTGAAAAGCCGTTCTGTCCTGAGAGTCGCTGAAAGTTGCTGTTCTCTGGACAAAGGGGCATATTTGGCAATGTCCACAGGCAAACATGCCTTTAGCCCTCGGGAATTGGGATAGCCAGGTCGTATTTGCATTGCGGATGTATTCAGATTGTATGAGACTGTCCCCCAAGTTTGGGGCTCTTTTGGCAACCATCTTGGGTTCGGGTCCTACAATCTTGGCTATACCCGGGGTATTGAGAAGAATCCCCCAATGTTTGCGGAGTACATTCCTTACTTCCTCCCATTGTGATCCAAACTGTGTGATAATTCTCACTGGTCCCTGGTCTGGCATTCCCTGGTTGTGGGTTGATGTCTTTCTATTTAGTAGGGAAGGCCGGTCTCGTTGTGCGGCTTTTTGTTTGGCTTTTCTGAGTTGCTTGTGGGAGTATCCCCGTTCCCTGAACCTGGTGTATAGATCCGCACTTTCTCGCCTAAAGTCCTCCGCATTAGAGCAATTCCGTCTAATGCGGAGGAATTGGCCCACTGGGATGCTATCCTTTTGCCATTTTGGATGATAGCTGTCGGCACGTAATAGCGTGTTGGCCGACGTTTCCTTACGGAACGTGTGGGTCACCAAGGTTGAATCTTTAAGCATTATCACCAGGTCAAGAAACGAGATCTTTTCGTGACTATAGACAAAAGTGAGCCTTATATTGCGGTCATTACTGTTGAGAATGGCCATGAATCGCTTCAGTGATTCTTCATCGCCCTTCCATAGTACTAACACATCATCGATGTACCTGAGCCAGGTATGTACATGGCTCAGGTACATCGGCGAGGTGTAGACCAGGTCTTCCTCCCACATCCCCAGGTGGAGACACGCATACGCTGGTGCCCATGGTGCCCCCATGGATGTACCGTTAATCTGTTGGTAAAATTTATCCAAAAATTGGAAAAAATTATGATTTAATGCAAATGTAAGAAGGTCCACCAGAAACTCATTCTGGGGTCCACACCTGGGGAAATTTGTTTCCAGGAGGGTTTTGACCGCTTTGATGCCCCACTCGTGGGGAATCGACGTATATAATGATTCCACGTCGATCCCCACGAGGAGGAGGTTCTCCTGTAGTTGCAGATTGGCGATGTGACCTAAAACATCGCCTGTGTCCCTAACATATGACTTGAGGCACAGGACCATTTCTTTGAGCATATTGTCAAGGAATTTGCCTACTCGTTCCAGTGGTCCCTTAATTGCAGAGACGATTGGTCTCCCGGGGGGATTTTTTAACGATTTGTGTACCTTGGGAATTATATAAAACGTCGGGATGTTAAAAACCTCGACTTCAGGTGATAAAGGTGATAGACTGGCCAAGCATGTCTCCAGACCTAAACCCTATTGAGCATCTGTGGGGCATCCTCAAACAGAAGGTCACCAGCTCTGTGATGTTGTCATGGAGGAGTGGAAGAGGACTCCAGTGGCAACCTGTAAAGCTCTGGTGAACTCAATGGCCAAGAGGGTTAAGGCAGTGCTGGAAAATAATGGTGGCCACACAAAATATTGACACTCTGGGCCCAATTTGGACATTTTCACTTAGGGGTGTACTCACTTTTTTTGCCAGCGGCTTAGACATTGATGGCTGTGTGTTGAGTTATTTTAAGTGGACAGAAAATGTACACTGTTATACAAGCTGTACACTCACTACTTTACATTGTAGCAAAGTGGAATTTCTTCAGTGTTGTCACATGACAAGATATAATAAAATATTTACAAAAATGTGAGGGGTATACTCACTTTTGTGAGATACTGTATATATTCACAACAAACAGTCTCTGTATCGTCCTTTTAAAGCGGCAACAATGATGTTATTTCCCAACATGTTTTGTCTACACAAGACTTCTTCAGGAGAAATACTGTTGCTCTGGAGGATGCAACTGCTTACTGAGACCATTCCCTAGCATTGGAATGGGATGAGTATTGGCAAATTGACACCCCTTCCATTCCTCCTGTGTTTAAATAATCTTGTCTTGGCCCTTTGTCCCTCCTGCGGCCACAAATTGACAACCTGTTAGGATAGCACGTCCGGCATTTTATTACAAATTAACATATTTAAAGAAGCTAACAATAGCTCAATACTAATTTGCTTGTTATTTGAATGGTATAAAATGGCTGGAGCTGCTGTCCTCCTGAAGAAGCCATGTGTAGGCGAAAAATGTTGGAAAATAACAATATTGTTTCCACTTAAAAATAATGATGCAGAGACTGTTGGTTGTGAATATATATGTTTTTAATGAAGTCTATATATAAATAAAATTAATAAACATTTTTTGTACATTGAAATTTTGCTTCTTGCACCTTTAAAATCCCACATTTTGCGCTTATTAAATTCAAAGGATGTTGAGCAGGAGGATGCCAACAGGGCCACCCATAGCTCAAATTTTATCCAGTTCATCTGGAACCATCCAAAATTGGCCTGGTGTAAGGCCAGCTGTAGCCTATCAATGTGCAAGCAAGGTATTCTCAAGGAAAAACATTTTTTTATGTGTTTTGCTAATAGTTTATCGAAGTGCAGATCCTTTTAATAAAGAAATGTAAATTTTGCATCGGTTGCTATGGTAGCTAGTTTATTCAGTATATCTATTCCATCTGCTGTTTTATTAGGAAATTACATAGACCATACGCTGCAGAAATACAAGCATTTCCTCAAGACTTTTCTAAATAATTTTGTAGAGTTAATACAGCAAACGCAGCCCCAGAACCAGTGGGGCAGAGTTGCCAACTGTCCGTAAATTTATGGACAGTTCGTAAATATCGTCCGATTTATAAACTTTCCATAAATGTCCTTTACGGACAGTGGCTGTCCATAAAAAATATGACCATAGGCCAGCTTTGGAACTGCGCATGCACAGTTGTGAAGCTGGCTGGGCTTGGACGGGGGGGGGCGGGAATGCGATGACGTCATGGTGCCTTTTATGAACTGCAGCCGGGAGAGCCAAGACTCTGGAGTACTGCTGGCTTCCGGGACTGGAGAACTGGTTTGGTGGTGGAGAAGATGAGGACAGACTGAGGTGGTGATGACTTAAAGCAGAGGAAGGACAAGCCACCCAGAGGACCATCTGACTGAGCCTGCCCTGTACCCTAGTGAGCAAGCATTCTTATGTTATGTTCTTAAACTATAATGTGCAAGATAAATAAAAAGTGAGTAAATAAAAAAAGGTGTGTAAATACAAATGTCATAGGGTGCAGAAGAACCTTGCATATACCCCTGCCCACAAGGAGCAATTCGGTTACTCTCTTTCTTGTTCTTTATTTGGGGGGTTCCCAATCATATTTTTCAACAGAGAACTGTTACATCTGGAATTTTTGGGGCTCCTGGAAATAGAAGCATTGTTGAAATCAAATGCAGATCAAGAACATGTGTCTGTAGACCAAGGTCCAGGGAGGCATCAAAGGGAGTTGCATGAAGATTAGAGACACGGAAGATGTGATCAGATTGCCAGTTGAGGATCTGTCCAGAGAGGCAGGATTTGGAGTCTACAGTGTCTTTACAGAGAAAGGGACTGGAGTGCACGGTCCAGGACCTGTGCAGAAAAGTAGGGAATTCAGTGCAAGACATGTAGGGACTGGAGTGCAGGTTCAGGATCCATGCAGACAAGAAAAAAATGAATTGTAGGTCCAGGATCCATGAAGACAAATAGGGGCTGAAGTGCAGGTCTAGGATCCATGCAGTCAAGTAAGAACTGGATTGCAGGTCCAGGATCCATGAAAACAAGTTGGGACTGGAGTACTAGTCCAGGGTCAATGCAGACAAGTAATTGTGTTTGCTAAAAGTGACTTTAAAAGTAACAAACCCCAAGAGCAAAAAATGAGATATGATACAGTCCTGGCTGCATTCCCTTTCTTTTTTCCGGCTAAGAATATTTTCAGTAAGTGCAGAAAATACCTGATGATTTTAAATACAGAAATGCAGTGCGTTTGCTGTGAGCTGGGCAGTAAGGCCGGCCATACACGGAGAAAATTTCTTTCCGCAACCACGGGAATCTCTCCTGCAGAACCATTGTCTTCTCCCGACGGGTGAAGACAATGGCTCTGCAGGAGGGATTCCTGGCGGTTGCAGGGAAGTAATTCACTCCGTGTATGGCCAGCCTTACTGCCCATCTCACAGCAAACACACTGCATTTCTGTATCATCAATATTCTATAGCAGCCGCTAGCAATAATCAAAGGTAAAACTTGGCATGCTAGTTGTACCCAAGATGATCGATTAATCAACTTGGTACATTCAGCCTGCCCATACACGGTGCGAATCTTGGCCAGTTCCTGCTGAATTCGAACCGTGTATGGCCTGCCAAAGAAAAATAATCTTATCTAATTTATATAAACTACTAATCCTATCATCTCCTATGTACTGGAAGGCAGTCTGGGTGCCAACCATGACTTCCTCCATAGATACAGAGAAGAAGAGAGTGCAGGGATAGGATGTTTTTTTTTTTTTTTTACTTCGTACACACTGTACTACCCCCCCCCCCCCCCCCCCCTTTAAATTTTGGGACTCATACATCTGCACTCACTCACAGCCCAGTGTATAAGGTGTGGAGTTGTTTGGTCATTAAAATTCTTAAACATTTTTATACTTTTCATGGACAGTGTCATAAATGCTGACTGTATAATTGACCTGTGGGCATAATGAAATAACATGCAGGATGTTTTTAGTATGGTTAACACATTCTGCAGCACAGAGCAGAGTTGGTGTAAGGTTGAAGGTAACTGTCCACAATTACATTTTTTTCCAGGGAAGGGGCATCTGTGTGACTTATGTCTAGCGCTTTACATCAAAATAAAACTTTGGGCAAAATAGTGAATATCAAAGTTTCATAAATCCCACCAATATAAACAGCTCAGTGTTTTTTTCTAAGCCAGTGCTTATAAACCAGGGTGCCACCAGGGCTTCCCTGGGATGCCATGAGCATGGAACCCAGTTTGCCGTGGATCTGCTTCATGAGTTGCCACAGTGCTGTCAAGTCATCAAGCCATAACAACCAATGATGCTCTCGGACCAGGATGCCATTATTTTCTATGGTGAAAGCGGCGGGCGCACCAGCACTGTGGCGTAGCATGACCCTGATATGGCAGTTGGCATGCAGGGCCGCCCCGAGCATTAAGAAGAAGACAGAAGTTCACCATCCCCTCCACCTACAAACCTCTGCCAAGCTGCTGGAGCCAAAAGGTAGGGCTTTGAGGTGAGGAGGGGGCTGTGTGACTGTGTGAGGAGGGGGCCCATGTATAGGGGGCTTTGTATAAGGGGGCCTCTGATGTGATTGTTGATAAGTAACATTTATGTTTTTTACATTTTAGACTGGGGTGCCTAAAGACTTTACATACTTTTAAAGGGTGCAACAACTGCCAACAACTGAAAAAAAGGTTTTAAAATGCTGTTCTAAGCTTCACGTTGCCTGCATTTTTACTAAGTGCCCCAAGTTTATTGAAAGTTGGCTAACAGTTCTGATGTGGTGACACTTGAATAGACATATCAACATTTAGCCTTAGCAGGGATCGGCAGCTACAGGATCACTTTCTTTACTTATATGCTGAAATCTCAGCCCGGAGGCTGGCACTGTGCTCTCTTACCAAAGATTTATTTGGTTGGTGACAATCCCTTTTTACCAGTGTAATTCATGTAGGCATTTTTACCTTGGGTGCAAGATGACCTCACCACTCACTGAGAGCAATCATTTTAGACCTGATTTATGGTTAACCCCAAACTGATGACCTGTAGAGCTTTTAAAGTGTCACGGTTTCACGGGCGTACACAATTTTAGGACTTGACTTGCTTGGTGTGTATTCACTCAGTGCAACCTAATTTTTTCTATATTTTACCAAAAATTGGGTAATATAGTTTATCTTTTACTGAAAGTTTGCACTTGAAAAAACAATCTAAAGTATACAGGTGTGTCAGTAGATAACATCAATACCACATCCCAAATAGAATATGTATAGTGAAAAAGAAAGTGGAGAATGGCACATTAAAGGAGTAACTTCTCAAAAAATAGTCAATCAACATAAATATTGATAAAAAATTACTTTTCTATTGATAAAACAATGTTAAAATTGTTTGCAGTCACATATGACATTGCTGAATACACCCCCTAATGACTAGCCCATAACTATGCCTAAGAGATTTATTCCTATTACATAGTTACATAGTAGGTGAGTTTGAAAAAAAGACACAGTCCATCAAGTCCAACCTATGTGTGTGATTATATGTCAGTATTACATTATATATCCCTGTATGTTGTGGTCGTTCAGGTGCTTATCTAATAGTTTTTTGAAACTATCAATGCTCCCCCCTGAGACCACCGCCTCTGGAAGAGAATTCCACATCCTTGCCACTCTTACAGCAAAGAACCCTCTACGCAGTTTAAGGTTAAACCTCTTTTCTTCTAATTTTAATGAGTTGCCACATGTCTTATTAAACTCCCTTCTGCGTAAAAGTTTTATCCCTATTGTGGGGTCACCAGTATGGTATTTGTAAATTGAAATCATATCCCCTCTCAAGCGTCTCTTCTCCAGAGAGAATAAGTTCAGTGCTCGTAGCCTTTCTTCATAACTAATATCATCCAGACCCTTTATTAGCTTTGTTGCCCCTCTCTGTACTCGCTCCATTTCTAGTACATCCTTCCTGAAGACTGGTGCCCAGAATTGGAGAGCATACTCTAGGTGAGGCCGGACCAGAGTCTTGTAAAGTGGGAGAATTATCGTTTTATCTCTGGAGTTAATCCCCTTTTTAATGCATGCCAATAATCTTTTTGCTTTGTTAGCAGCAGCATGCCATTGCTGAGCCTATCATCTACTAGGACCCCCAGGTCCTTTTCCATCCTTGATTCCCCCAAAGGTTCTCCCCCAAGTGAGTAGATTGCATTCATATTTTTGCCACCCAAAGCCATTATTTAACATTTTTCCACATTAAACCTCATTTGCCATGTAGTTGCCCACCCCATTAATTTGTTCAGATCTTCTTGCAAGGTTTCCACATCCTGCGCAGAAGTTAATGCCCTTCTTAGCTTAGTATCGTCCACAAATACAGAGATTGATCTGTTTACCCCATCCTCCCGGTCGTTTATGAACAAATTAAATAGGATTGGTCTCAGCACAGAACCCTGGGGGGGACCCCACTTTCCACCCCTGACAATTCTGAGTACTCCCCATTTATCACCACCCTCTGAACTCACCCTTGTAGCCAATTTTCAATCCATGTACTCACCCTATGGTCCATGCCAACGGACCTTACTTTGTGAAGATAACGTTCTTGGGGAACTTTGTCAAATGCTTTTGCAAAATCCAGATACATCACGTCTATGGGCCTTCCTTTATCTAGATGACAGCTCGTGGATGTAGACCCTTATCACCCCCTCCACCCCTCCAAGAGCTTGCATACTATTGATGTTAGGCTAACTGGTCTGTAATGGTGCTACACTGGCTTTTCTCCAGTTAGCTGGTACCATTCCAGTTAGTATACTGTCAGTAAAAATGAGGAACAATGGTCTGGCAATTACTTGACTAAGTTCCCTAAGGACCCTCTGGTGCAAGCCATCTGGTCCCGGTGACTTATTATTGTTAAGTTTTCCAAGTCTATTTCTAATTCTGTCCTCTGTTAGCCATGAGGGTGCTTCCAGAGATGTGTCATGAGGATAAACACTGCACTTATGGTTACTGAAGCCCCCCGATTCCCTTGCGAAGACTGAGGAGAAGAATAAATTCAATACCTTCGCCATCTCCCTATCCTTAGTAACCATATTCCCTTCATCATTCCTTATGGAGCCAATATGGTCTGTCCTCCCTCTTTTACTGTTTATATACCTAAAGAATTTCTTGGGATTTTTTTTGCTCTCCTCCGCTATGTGTCTTTCATGTTTTATCTTAGACACCCTAATTGCACCCTTACATTTCTTATTGCATTCTTTGTAAAGTCTAAATGCTGATGATGATCCCTCAGCCTTGTATTTCTCGAAGGCCTTCTCCTTTGCTTTTATATGCATTTTTACATTGGAGTTAAGCCATCCAGGACTTTTGTTCGCTCTTTTAAATGTATTTCCCAATGGGATGCACTGGCTAATGCCCTTATTTAATATGTGCTTAAAGTAAACCCATCTCTCCTCCTTTTTCTTTGTTCCTAAGATTTTATCCCAATTTATATCTTCTAGAAAAGGTTCGTAGTTTAGGGAAGTTGGCTCTTTTGAAACCATACTATATTACCATCTTAACCATACTATTGTATCACCAGACACAACACTGCTGATTCAATCACCAGGTAGTAAACTTGTTGCATTAGTTATGGACATAGTCATAGCTACGCATTTCACAATATGATTCATCAGGTGAAACAAGGTGAAAGTCCATGATATTACTTTCAAAAGAGAATGCAGTCAGTCACTGTAAGGAGCCCATATGATTACCGCCTGATGGTGACAACCAAGAAGGCAACAAGGTCCAGCCACACATATCAAACAATCATTGTCAATAGTGTTAACACATATGATTTTAAAGAGCAGTGGCCATCAGGTATTCATAAGATGTAATTTCTTAGTTACTGGTTTCACACCTATACCTCCTGCTGGGTCAGAGGGGTACAAAAGTCATATGAGAATGCAATCACTGTTTTTTTTTAATGAGTTTTAACTTTTGTTATATCAATAAAGAAAGTAATGATTTTAGCAGTGTTTATGTGCTGATTGACTATTTTTTGAGAGGTTACACCTTGAAAGTCCCATTCTCCCCCACTTTCCTTTTTTACTGCTAATACCATGTAACATAAAAAATGGAGCTGCCACTGTTTTATTCTCCAGACATAGGCCGTTTTGTGGGTTCTAACTAAACTTCAGACCTAAAATTATTATTTTTTTAAATGTGCAAAAAACGCAACACCAGCTCTGGCAACAAAAGGGTTAGATGAAGGTTTTTGTGCCCAGAGTTTATCTTTAAACACTTGGACCATGTATTAAAAACTCATTTTAATGCATGCATGGGAACTTACACAAACACAAAAAACATATTTTTTCTATTTTTCCTTCAACGTGCTTCTACACGCCGCTCTCATGTGAACCGACCCGGAGATGACAAGAAACATTTGCAGCTTTTCACGTGTTAGTTTAGAGATGATCTATTGTTCAGGACAAGGGTAACACTCCTTCTCTGTATACACTGGAACCTGGTCCATCCTGTTGAAGGATAACAGTGCCTTTATTACTGCTCTGCTGTTTCCTATTTGTACAGAGTCGTTGACTGTGAGCTGGCTGCTCTCCTGTTTTATTATTTGTTGAATCTGTCAGTGTTCTGCATTATGAAGGTACAGTACCCAGGGTCAGACCTGTAATATGACCAGTCCCTGCACATGATAGAGTCAAGGCATTTGTCAGTAACAGACCATGTCTGGACAGGATCATCATGGTGTGACCATTAGTCTCCCAGGTTATAGCCTACTGCTCACAAGTTAAAGCCCGTCCTTAGTCGAAATTTTTTTGTTATTCTGCTCCCTCTCCTGCTTTTAATGTCTGCTTTTTACCTTGTACAGGGACACTACAAACATTTTTTCTGTAGTACCTGATATTTCAAAAAAGGGGCTACAATGCTTCTTAGACCACCAACGCTGGGGGCAGGGATATAAGTGGGCTCCCTGTGCCACCACCGTACAGTTAGGTCCATATATATTTGGACACAGACACAATTTTAGATTTGTTTTGGTATTTACCAAAACATATTCAAGCTATAGTTATATAATAGATATGGGCTGAAAGTGCACACTCTCAGGTTTAATTTGAGGGTATGTACATCCAAATCAAAGGAAGAGTTTAAGAATGACAGCTCTTAAGAATAGCCCTCTCCCCTTTTTCAAGGGACCAAAAGTAATTGGACAATTGACTCAAAAGCTATTTCATGGCCAGATGTGGGCTACTCCGTTATTTCTTCATCAATTAACCAGGTAAAAGATCTGGAGTTGATTCTAAGTGTGGTATTTGCATTTGAAATCTTGTGCTGTAAACCTACATCATGTGTTCAATGGAGCTGTCCATGCAAGTGAAAAGGGCCATTTTAAGGCTTCAATAATGAAACAAATCCATCAGAGAGATAGCAGCAACATTAGGAGTGACCAAATAACAGTTTGGTGCTTTCTGAGGAAAGAAGAATGCACTGGTGAGCTCAGCAACATAAAAAGGCCTGGACATCCATGGAAGACAACAGTGGTGGATGATCGCAGGATCCTCTCTATGGTAAAGAAAACCCCATTCACAACATCCAGACAAGTGAAAGACACTCTCCAGGAGGTGGGCGTATCATTGTCAAAGTCATTGCCAAAAAACATCTAAAAAAGCCAGGCCAGTTCTGGAATAGCATTCTTTGGATGGATGAAACTAAGATTAATCTGTACCAGAATGAGGGGAAGAAAAAAGTGTGGAGAAGGCTTGAAACAGCTCATGATCCAAAGCACACAACGTCATCTGTAAAACATGGTGGCGCTTGCAGTGTGATGGCATGGGCATGCATGGCTTCTAGTGGTACTGTGTCATTGGTGTTTATTGATAATGTGACAGAAGACAGAAGCAGCAGATGAATTCTGAAGTGTTTAGAGATATACTGTCAGCCCAGATTCAGCCAAATGCAGCAAAGTTGTTAGGACGGTGCTTCACAGTACAGATGGACAATGATTCAAAACACACTGCAAAAGAAACCCAGGAGCTTTTGAAGGAAAAGAAGTAGAAAATTCTGCAATGGCCAATCACCTGATCTCAACCCAATTGAGCATGCATTTTACTTGCTGAAGGCAAAACTAAAGGCAGAAAGACCCACAAACAAAGAACAACTGAAGACAGCTGCAGTTGGAGGCTGGCAAAGCATCAGAAAGGAGTGGAGTAGTCTTTGGTAATGTCCATGGGTTTCCAGTTTTCAGGCAGTCATTGCAAGATTCTCAACAAAATATTAAAAATGTACTTTTTATTTATGATTATATTCATTCATATGTGTCCAATTACATTTGAGCCCCTGAAAATGGGGGGGCTGTGTATAAAATGGTCACAGTTCCTAAAATTTGTACTTATTTATGTTCAACCCCTTGAATTACAGCTGAAAGTCTGCATTTCAAATTAATTTGTATTGTTTTGTTTTAATTTTTATCTGGTGGCATACAGAGCCAAAAGTTTAAAAAGTGTGCCCGTGTCCAAATACTGTATATATGAACCTATGTCTCCAGGTGCTCCACTGGAACTACTGAAAGTGAATCTCTGCTTGGCCTTATGATTGATAATTGAAAAAAGTGAAAAAATAGAACTGGAACTGTAAGGTTATCTTATTGGAAGCCAAACCAGCTGCTGACAAGGCCTTAAGTTAAAGTTCCAATGCACTTCCAGTCTAGTCAAACTGTTTTCAATCAAGCACTGATAAAGGAACTGATTTTGGACCCCTAAAATGCGTTGACTATTTTTTGGATTGTCCCCCTGACTTTTATTGAAATAAAGTTTTATCTGGACCTCTTAGCAGTGGTGTGGCACGCAGAGCGCGGCTCGGCCACGCCCCCTGCTCTCTGCTTACTGGATGCAGGGCTGGACTGGAACAAAAATGTGGCCCTGGACTTCATACAGACCAGCCCACATTAGTTTTGCAAACACGCACAAAAACAATACGCAATTGTCGGGCATACACATGTATATAATATACATGTGTGTGTGTGTGTGTGTATATATACAGTATCTCACAAAAGTGAGTACACCCCTCACATTTTTGTAAATATTTTATTATATCTTTTCATGTGACAACACTGAAGAAATTAGACTTTACTACAATGTAAAGTAATGAGTGTACAGCTTGTATAACAGTGTACATTTGCTGTCCCCTCAAAATAACTCAACACACAGCCATCAATGTCTAAACCGCTGGCAACAAAAGTGAGTACACCCCTAAGTGAAAATGTCCAAATTGGGCCCAAAGTGTCAATATTTTGTGTGGCCACCATTATTTTCCAGCACTGCCTTAACCCTCTTGGGCATGGAGTTTACAAGAGCTTCACAGGTTGCCACTGGTGTCCTCTTCCATTTCTCCATGACAACATCATGGAGCTGGTGGATGTTAGAGACCTTGCGCTCCTCCATCTTCAATTTGAGGATGCCCCACAGATGCTCAATATGGTTTAGGTCTTGAGACATGCTTGGCCAGTCCATCACCCTTACCCTCAGCTTCTTTAGCAAGGCAGTGGTTGTCTTGGAGGTGTGTTTGGGGTCGTTATCATGTTGGAATACTGCCCTGCGGCCCAGTCTCCGAAGGGAGGGGATCATGCTCTGCTTCAGTATGTCACAGTACATGTTGGCATTCATGGATCCCTCAATGATCTGTAGCTCCCCAGTGTCAACAGCACTCATGCAGCCCCAGACCATGACACTCCCACCACCATGCTTGACTGTAGGCAAGACACACTTGTCTTTGTACTCCTCACCTGGTTGCCGCCACACACGCTTGACACCATCTCAACCAAATAAGTTTATTTTGGTATCATCAGACCACAGGACATGGTTCCAGTAATCCATGTTCTTAGTCTGCTTGTCTTCAGCAAACTGTTTGTGGGCTTTCTTGTGCATCATCTTAGAAGAGTCTTCCTTCTGGGATGACAGCCATGCAGACCAATTTGATGCAGTGTGCGACGTATGGTCTGAGCACTGACAGGCTGACCCCCCACCCCTTCAACCTCTGCAGCAATGCTGGCATCACTCATACGTCTATTTCCCAAAGATAACCTCTGGATATGATGCTGAGCACGCGCACTCAACCTCTTTGGTCGACCATGGCAATGCCTGTTCTGAGTGCAACCTGTCCTGTATGGTCTTGGCCACGTGCTGAAGCTCAGTTTCAGGGTCTTGGTAATCTTCTTATAGCCTAGGCCTTCTTTATGTAGAGCAAAAAATCTTTTTTTTCAGATCCTCAGAGAGTTCTTTGCCATGAGGTGCCATGTTGAACTTCCAGTGAACAGTACGAGAGAGTGAGAGTGATAACACCAAATTTAACACATCTGCTCCCAATTCACACCTGAGACCTTGTAACACTAATGAGTCCCATGACACCGGGAGGGAAAATGGCTAATTGGGCCAGATTTGGACATACTCCCCCTTACATCAGAGTCCCTAGAGAGCCCCCCTTACATCAGAGTCTCCAGAGAGTCCCCCCTTACATCAGAGTCCCCAGAGAGCCCCTCCTTACATCAGGATCCCCAGAGATCCCCCCTTACATCAGAGTCTCCAGAGATCCTCCCCCTTACATCAGGGTCCCCAGCGAACCCCCCCCTCTTACATCAGAGTCTCCAGAGAGTCCCCCTTACATCAGAGTCCCCAGATAGCCCCCCTTACATCAGAGATCCCAGAGAGCCTCAGCCTTGCATCAGTGTCCCCAGAGAGCCCCCCACTTACATCAGGGTCACCAGAGAGCCCCCCTTACATCAGGGTCCTCACAGAGCCTCCCCATTACATCAGGGTCCGCAGAGAGCCCCCCCTTACATCAGAGTCCCCCTTAAATCAGGGTCCCCAGAGAGCCTCCTCATTACATCAGGGTCTCCAGAGAGCCCCCCTTACATAAGGGTCCCCAGAGAGCCCCCCCCTTACATCAGGGTCCCCAGAGAGCCCCCTTACATCAGTGCCCCCAGAGAGCCTCCCCCTTACATCAGGGTCCCCAGAGGGCCCCCCACTTACATCAGGGTCCCCAGAGAGCCCCTCCTTACCTCAGAGTCCCAAGAGAGCAGCTCCTTATATCAGGGTCACCAGAGAGAAGACGGGCAGTGAGAGATGATGTAGTCTCCCTGCTGCCCGCAGGCAGAACAGTGGTGATGCAGGGCAGGCGGTGAGAGATGATGTCATCTCTCTGCTCTCTCCCTCCCGGATCTCCCATGCTGCCTGACAGCTTTTAGGCTCTACTGTGCTGCCTGACGCATGACTGCAGAGAGGCCCTGTGGTTGGGGACCCCTAGAACTCGGGGTGGTGGGATTGGGGGGGGGGGGTTTGTTGAAGGGGGTGGTCTGTGTTTTTTTTTTGGGGGGGTTTGGTTTGGTGTAATTTTGTCACTATAACGTCACTGAAACTGGCCCACTGAGCCATCAGTCCACTGGGAAACTCCCGGTAGTCCTGATGGCCAGTACATGGCTGACTGGCTGTGCCAATGGCTCCTGCTGCTGTGTCTAAGCCAATGAGGTAAGAGAGAGCAGAGAGATCCTCTGCTCTCATGCACATTGCTGGATTGAGATTGGGCTCAGGTAAGTATAAGGGGGGGGGGGCAGGGGAGGAAACCTGCATGCAGAAGTTTTTTTTACCTTCATGCATAGAATTTACTGGATGAGTTACCAGACTTCCTGCAAGGTCCAAGCTTGTATCCAGCTTCTCCAGACACAATTCATGTAGCTAAACTGCATCACTGGCTATAAGTCTCCTAGTAGTTGGCCAGGGAGATAAAAATAGTCATAGCTCTGGCTATTGGATTTTCTTACACTATTGCCATGGACAATCCCCAACAGCAGGCAAAAGCAAACAATAACCTGAAGTCTGTGCTTAAAGTAGAACTTTAGACAACACTTTTTTTTTTCATTTTGGATAGAGTAAGGGAGGGTTATAGCCCCTGTCAGTTTATTTTTTACCGTCCCTGTCCAATTGCAGAGATTTCCCTTCACTTCCTGCCCCATAGCCAAACAGGAAGTGAGAGGAAATCTATGCAAATTAAGGGAATCCATTGCCCCCCCCCCAGCCCCTCAGAACTAGTGTCCCCACTCGAAAATTTCAGGGCAGCAAGGGGTGTGGCCTTGACAGGAAAGGGTTGGGTCATATTTAAATTAGGGGGTGCACGAGATAAGTCAGGCCTAGGGCAGCACAAAACCTAAATACACTACTGGAGGGCGGGACTTGCTTCTTCTTGAATCCGCACCGAGTGTGTCCAGTAATGACGCATTTTCTTTTCTTTTATAGGTACTGACTCGTGCCAGGACTGTTGAAAAACACTTTTAACCAATCATAGGTAAGTACAATTGACATCTAAATAAAGTGTAATTTAAAAAAAATATTTTTTATTTAAACTGTTTTTTGCTTGCCACTGTCCCGTATGTGGATGGCGGGGACATTTTGCCCCACCTTCCACGTTTATTCTCGCAGTATAAACGTGAAATACTATTTAAAATGTTACATTCGCTAAACTAAAAATATTTTTAGAAATGTTGTTTATTCATAAATAAACTATATAAAACCCGCTCTGCATGCCCAACAAATCAAAGGCCTTCTGTGGCTTTAAAATGTTTTCTCCAAAGTGTTATTATCCTATATATAAGTATTCTGAGGGTTGTGCAAAGCTAAATTTATCATGAGCAGCGGCACAAGATAGTGGGTAGATCTGTGAAGTTGTTATGGCTACGCCGGGAAATGGTTTTGTACATTCTCTCCTCTGATTCTCGGTTTAGCAGCTATTTAGCAATTTTGTCTTTCTTCTATCACTCGTACGGGGACGTATTGCACGTCTGGGCCAATCAGGCTTCGTCTGCCCGCAGCCAGCACCCGAGGGGGGAAAGCTAGTAGCTCTGCTGCTGTAAGTTTGGTTCTGAGTTAGTTTTATTAAATATGACAATAAAAGTACCTGCTAAAACTCAAAATGGGTTTCATTAGCACTGCAAATATTTTCCACTATATTGCTTGTTGTAGTATAGAGAATAGTAATAGAAAAGACTATTGTATATGAATTATTTCATTGTAGCTGTAAATTATGTAGGGATTTTTTTTGCCGAATGGCATTGAAATATTTCACACTGTGTGAATGGGGCCCTTAGGTCTCATTCACACAGCAGTTATAACTGCATTAATAAGCTACATACTTAAAGAGTAATGTTAAGGTGGATGTCATCAGAGATATTTTTCATGATAAGTGCATGTTAACCACTTCCGGACCGCCGCACGCCAATAACTAACTTTGAAAAGGGATATCTTTGTTATAGCAGCAGCTAGCTGCCATAACCCCGGTATCCTCTTCTTCGGCGGTCCGGTTTCCGATAATAGTGGTCTCTCTGGCGGATTCGCTGCAAGATCACTTTTATCAGCGGCGGGAGAGGCCCACCCCTCCCGCCACGCTCCGGTGCCCTCCACTGCTTACCGGAGCCGTCGGCGGAGGCGATCGGATCCTTCTTCCTACTAGGCATGGAGACGAATGAGGGGGGAGATGGCCCCCACCCATCTTCATAACATTGAAGGGGCGGAAGCGACAACAAAACATCACTTCCGCCCATAGCTCTTATAGGGACGTTTTATTTTTTTTTCTAAATTACATTTTTTTTTTTTTTTATTACAATTGTTTTTTTTTTTTTTTTATTGATGCATTTTAGTGTAAATATGAGATCTGAGGTCTTTTTGACCCCAGATCTCATATTTAAGAGGTCCTGTCATGCTTTTTTTCTATTACAAGGGATGTTTACATTCCTTATATTAGGAATAAAAGTGACACATTTTTTTAAAGAACAGTGTAAAAATAAAAAATAAAGGGTAAAATAAATAAGAAACATTTTATTTATTTTTTTAAACGTGCCTCGTCCCGCCAAGCTCACGTGCAGAAGTGAACGCATACATGAGCAGCACCCGCATATGAAAACGGTGTTCAAACCACACAAGTGAGATATCGCCGCGATCGTTAGAGCAAGAGCAATAATTCTAGCCCTAGACCTCCTCTGTAACTCAAAACATGCAACCTGTAGAATTTTTTAAACGAGGCCTATGGAGATTTTTAAGGGTAAAAGTTTGTCGCCATTCCACGAGCGGGCGCAATTTTGAAGCATGCCATGCCGGGTATCAATTTACTCGGCGTAACATTATATTTCACAATATAAAAAAAATTGGGCTAACTTTACTGTTGTCTTATTTTTTAACTCAAAAAAGTGTATTTTTTCCCCAAAAAAGTGCGCTTGTAAGACCGCTGCGCAAATACGGTGTGACAGTATTCTCTAGGATGTTAGAAAAAAAAATGGATAATGTTTGGGAGTTCTAAGTAATTTTCTAGCAAAATAAAAACTCTTTTACTCTCTTTCACTGGTAATCTAGTCTTCCACTCTCACCACCTGCTTCACCATGGTTCCCTGTCACCACTTCCCCTGGCAGCCCCCGGCCACCAGCTTTCACTTAAGCATCATCCTTCCTCACCAGCACGGGCCCCGCGGTGGACAGCTCGACGGGGATGACCCACACAGGCATCCATCAGGGCGGGCATAGGACCACGAGGCATCTCTGTGGGGGAGTGAAGGTTAATTGAAATTAGGCTTGGGAGTCACATAAGGTGGCTAAAGGTGAGGGTGTGGGGAAGGGGCTCTGTTCTGGAACCCCCCCCACTGTAATCTGGTGTGATGGTGAATAATACAACCAAGTGGCTGTCACAGGCTATCAACAAGAGAGCCCCGACTATGCCTGCCCCATCCATAGAAGGGAAGGGGCGGACCTCTCAATCATCCACTCATACTCATCCTCCATTCATAGAAGCTGTAGTACTACTTCTATGAATGGAGCCGTGGGCATAGTCAGGCTCTCTTGATAAGAGCCTGTGATCTTTCTGTTCAGTTCTGTTAACCCCCACCATACTGAAAGATTATGGCAGTGGGATAGGGTGGCATGGACGGAGGAAGATTTCAACTAAAAGAAGAGGCGTCAACACAAGGGACATATCCTACTGACTGTAAGTTAAGTCCCTTGTGCAGATTTGTTTCGTTTTTTTTATTTGGCTGCATTTAGGCCTTTAACAGAAAATAAAAGCAAATAGATTTTCTCTAAAGGTAATCTCGTGGTGGTTCAGCTTTGCAGGTTCTTACATGACATTGCTGATTCATTGTCCAATGAACAGGCAGGAGACAAAGAGGTGACAAAGATGTATAACTCATTAAACTTGCTAATCCTTTGGAAGAAACATTAGGACACATTTATGGATTTCAACCATGTTTAAGCGGTTTACTTGGCGTGATTCTTATTTTTTTAGTTTTTTTGTGAGATCGAAATTGCAACAGACGCAAAACGATAATCACTGCCTGGCCTGAAATCATTGTATTTTTCTGACCCTCCTGGGCTTCAAATCAAAGCCACGTTCATTTCATTATTCAATATCTCTGCTGTAATTCCAGTCGACAGATGAGAAAATGAAGTGTGGCCCCTTGCCGCCAATTATAGATAGGTCTCATCTGTTCTTATGTGATGACATTAAACTGAACTGACTTCCAGCAATAGCAATAAGTTCAATACAATGATGTCTGCAGAATGTCAACGGATCATAATCTCAGCAGTCTAGAACTCACTTTGAATACAGAGTACTTTGGGTTATGTGAAAAGTCCAATTCCAGCGAAAACGGATATATCACTTTTGTGTGCTTAGTGAATGTGGTGAAGCTCTGCGGATTTCCTTCATCCAATCATATGCAAACAAAAATACCTGATTGGGTATTCTTTACAAAGTGAAGCTTCACCGCATTCACTAAGCTCTGGGGAAAAGGAGTGCCACTGCACTTGCAAAGTACACAGGCGATTTGCCTTTAGTAAATCCACCCCAATGTCTTCCAGGAATGTTCTTGTTTATGTAATGAATAGTATACAATACAGAGACACGGTAATAGTTACCAAATTTTCTTACAGCCAGGCACGTTACATTTCTGTAACAAGGCAATATCCAGAACATTTGGGTAGCAGCATACTCGAGAAGAGTTTCCAAAGTGAATCCTCTTGGCTGGCATAAAGTGATTTAAGAGAAAATAAAGACATCAATAATAGACGAAACGCGTTGGATCTGGTCTCCTTCGTGACTGGAGGTGCGGTGGCCATTTTGGATTTCCTTAAGGTTTCATGCTGGCTTGTTATATTTATTAAATGTGAGTGTGAAATTTTGGCAATAGTTTTAACTTATTTTAATAAAGAATACTGCACTATGGTACAATTTTTCTGGTCTGGTTTCGGAGGAGTAACCTATAGAAGGTTGGCAGCAGATTGACAGATTGGAGGAGAGGAGTGGTCAAGAGAAGCTCTGGAGGAGAAATACCCCAAATAAGCTGATGTAGACCTATTTATTAGCTTAAGGGGTCAAAATTTTTCTGATGAGTGCATATTTTTTGAGAGTGAGAACAACTGGGTGCACAAAGGTGTATTGTAGTTCACTACTATTTGAACAAGAAGAACGGTGAAGGAGCACCATAATACATCAACATTATATTGTTGGGACACAATAGGGTGCTGTGCTGGCCTTATAGGTCAAACCAATGAGCAGACCAGACCCAGGGTTCTTCCCCAAACTTGCAGCAGTCTCAAGAAGTATTCCAGAACATCCCTGCTCATCAGTAGCCTTTTCTGTACACTTGTCTCAACTTTCTCTTGCCAGTGGGTACTCTGTCCCTATCTAGCCAATCTCTACATAGCTGTGTGCCAGACGGACCCATCAGGGAATATATTTAGCCTCTTTGAGGGGCCAATATGGCTGCCCAAATCTCAGGAGGGTTTGCATGCTAAAAATCCGACATGCTGGTTGCACCCAAGTCGATCAATGGATTGACTTGGGTACAATCGGCCTGCCCGTAGATGGATCAAACCTTGGCCGGTCCCTGACGAGATTCAATCCATCTATGGCCAGCTTAGGGTTTCCCATGATCACTGTGTACTTCTGGCACTAATCAGGAAGTGAGTGGGGGTCAATGCTGTCACCCACTTAGGCTGTATCACCGTTCAGTGTGACAGCAGAATCCTACAAGTGGGCCCACCAGCAGGTACCCCATTGATATTCCCCCTAGCCCCAGCCCCAGCTCTCCTCTTCTAGAGTCTCCTTCTCCCTTTTTGTTTGTGAAAAACTTTTTTTCTTAATAATTTTTTCCTATTTTGTCATGTGCCATTATTCTCTCTCGAGAAGAGGCGAGAAAGGGGGGATATGATCAACATGTATAAATACATAAGTGGTCCATATAGTGGACATGGTGGTAAGTTATTCGCTTTAAGGTCATCACAGAGGACAAGGGGGCACTCTTTATGTCTGTAGGAAAAGAGATTTCATCTCCAAATATGGAAAGGTTTCTTCACAGTAAAAGCTGTGAAAATGTGGAATAGACTCCCTCAAGAGGTGGTTCTGGCCAGCCCAGTAGATTGTTTTAAGAAAGACCTGGATTATTTCCTAGATACACATAATATAACTGGATACTAATATTTATAGGTAAAGTTGATCCAGGGTATATCCTATTGCCTGTGGGGGGATCAGGAAGGAATTTTCCCCCTGCTGGAGCAAATTAGATAATGCTTTTGTCACGTACCTGGTGGTGCGAGCCCGAGATTGCAGGGAGAGGCCTCCCTTGCGTCTCCCACTCCTGGTCCCCTGGTGTGGGAACAGGAGAGCCAGGAGTGAGGAGGAGCACGGGTGCCTGGCAGGATCAACAGACCGATGGGAAGGAAACAGGTTAGCTGAGCAGGCGGGATCTCTGGAAAGCAGGCTCACAGGTAAACTGGATAGCAGAGCTGGCAGGATCGCTGGGAAGCAGGCTCACAGGTAAACTGGATAGCAGAGCTGGCAGGATCACAGGAAAGCAGGCTCACAGGTAAACTGGATAGCAGAGCTGGCAGGATCGCTGGAAAGCAGGCTCACAGGTAAACTGGATAGCAGAGCTGGCAGGATCACAGGAAAGCAGGCTCACAGGTAAACTGGATAGCAGAGCTGGCAGGATCACTGGAAAGCAGGCTCACAGGTAAACTGGATAGCAGAGCTGGCAGGATCGCTGGAAAGCAGGCTCACCGGTAAACTGGATAGCAGAGCTGGCAGGATCGCTGGAAAGCAGGCTCACAGGTAAACTGGATAGCAGAGCTGGCAGGATCACTGGAAAGCAGGCTCACAGGTAAACTGGATAGCAGAGCTGGCAGGATCACTGGAAAGCAGGCTCACAGGTAAACTGGATAGCGGAGCTGGCAGGATCACAGGAAAGCGGGCTCATAGGTAAACTGGATAGCAGAGCTGGCAGGATCACAGGAAAGCAGGCTCACAGGTAAACTGGATAGCAGAGCTGGCAGGATCGCTGGAAAGCAGGCTCACAGGTAAACTGGATAGCAGAGCTGGCAGGATCACTGGAAAGCAGGCTCACAGGTAAACTGGATAGCAGAGCTGACAGGAACTGGACAACGGCTTGGCAAGCAGGTTCACAGGTAAACTGGATAGCAGAGCTGACAGGAACTGGACAACGGCTTGGCAAGCAGGTTCACAGGTAAACTTGGATAGCAGAGCTGACAGGAACTGGACAATGGCTTGGCGAACAGGTTCACAGGTACACTTGGATAGCAGAGCTGACAGGAACTGGACAATGGCTTGGCGAACAGGTTCACAGGTACACTTGGATAGCAGAGCTGACAGGAACTGGACAATGGCTTGGCGAACAGGTTCACAGGTGAGCTTGGATAGCAGAGCTGACAGGAACTGAACACAGGAAACGGAACCACTGAATGGACTGGAACCAACAGGTGAACAGGCTCGTTTACAGAGGGTCAGACTGCAGACAGGACAAAGGCTAAACAAGGAACCAGAGTTCATCAAAAAGTCAGGTAATGGATCTGAACTAGAGCAAGGTACAATGGATCAGGCAGGAGGATGGTCACTGGAAGCCGGGGTCGGGTACAGGCAGAAAGCAGGATAGTCTTTATGGCAAGCCGGGTCAAAGGAACAGGTATAACAGGATCAGGTTTCTTTTACTACACCACAACGCTGTAGAGCAGACAGCAAAGACCGTCTGCTCAAGTCAGGCTTAAATAGGCCGGCTGGTGCTAACTAGGGCGCGCGCCCGTCTCCCTGAGCGCGGTTGTGCACGTGCCCGCGCCCGGGCGCGCATGCGCATGCGCAATGGAATCTGAGGGCCAGGACGGCCCGGGTTTAGATTTCTGGCAGGATCTTCATGACATTGCCCCCCTCCTAGGGGCAACCTCCGGGTGCCCCTCTGGGCAAATCTCTCAGGATGAGCTCTTTTGAAGGCTTGAACTAGACTCTTAGCATGGATATTACACTCGGGCTCCCAGGAATTCTCTTCAGGACCATATCCTTTCCATTTGATCAAGAACTGATTCTGATTTCTCCTTTTTCTAACATTTAGTATGGCCTCTACCTCATATTCTTCCTCGCCATCTACCAAGACTGGGTCCGGGGGTACCGTCCTTCTGTTGGAAAAGGGGTTGGAAGTGGAGGGCTTTAACAGGGAAACATGAAAGACTGGATGGACCTTGAGGGAATCAGGAAGTTCCAACTCATAGGCTACTTCATTAATCTTTCGTTTGACTGGAAAGGGACCTAAGAACTTAGGGCCCAGTTTCTTTGAGGGACAAGCCAACTTCAGATTCAAGGTGGAGAGCCACGCTGTGTCACCCGGTGCCAGTATCAATTCTCCACGCCTCTTTCGGTCAAAGACTGTTTTGTTATGTTCCTGGGTCCGGGCCATGGTGTCCTGCAGGAGTTGGTTATTGGAAGCAAAGAAGTCAATCTTCTCCTGGACTGTGGGCACAGTACATTCAGGAAGAGAATTGGGCAGGAATGAAGGATGAAAGCCATAGTTGGCGAAGAAAGGTGTCTGTTGGGTGGCCGAGTGGATAACATTGTTATATGCAAACTCGGCAACTGGTAACAGGGAGATCCAATCGTCTTGGGAGAAGGAAGAAAAGCATCGAAGATATTGTTCCAGGGTCTGATTGGTTCTTTCGGTCTGCCCATTGGTTTGAGGGTGATAAGCGGAAGAAAACGATAGCTCAATGTTGAGGGCCTTGCAGAGTGATTTCCAGAACCGAGAGGTGAATTGTACCCCTCGGTCGGACACTATGTTGGCTGGTACCCCATGAAGTCTGATGACTTCTCGGATGAACACTTGTGCGGTTTCTGAGGCAGAAGGGGTGCCCTTCATGGGAACAAAGTGTGCCATTTTTGACAGACGATCAACTATCACGAAGATCGTAGTGTGGTCCTCTGCTGGGGGCAGTTCCACAATGAAATCTATGGACAGCATTTTCCAGGGGCGATCTGGGACTGGTAATGGCTTGAGTAAGCCCCAGGCTTTGGTTCTGTGACTTTTGCTCCGAATACACACAGTACATGTTTCCACAAATTTCCTGCAGTCTTCCCTTAGCTGAGGCCACCAGAAGGTACGTTGTACCAATTCAGTGGTCTTGGTGACACCAAAGTGTCCGGCAAGCTTGTGATCATGGCACAATTCCAGGACGGTTACCCGCAGACCCTCGGGAATGAAAATCTTATCCCCATGCCACAATAGCCCATCCTTGGCCTGCAACCCAGGACCGGGAGTGGGTATGAGGCCACTGGAAGCCCGCCTGAGCTGGGACCGTAGGTCTTCCTGTAGCAGGAGAAAGTTTCCAGGGGCAAGGATAGTGTCTGGAGGGGAACCATCCTGGGATTTGTGATACATACGAGACAGAGCGTCCGGCTTCGCGTTTTTGGAACCCGGACGGTATGTCACGTGAAAAGTAAAACGAGAGAAAAATAAGGCCCAACGGGCCTGTCTAGGTTTTAACCTCTTGGCAGTCTTTAAGTACTCTAGATTTTTGTGATCTGTGAAGATCAGGATTGGGTGAGTAGCCCCTTCTAGCAGGTAACGCCATTCCTCGAGGGCGGTCCTTATGGCCAGTAATTCCCGATCCCCCACATCGTAGTTCTTCTCGGCTGGGGACAATTTCCGTGAGAAGAATGCCACGGGGTGTAGCAGGGCTTTGATGCCCTGTCTCTGGGACAGGATGGCCCCTACAGCTATCTCTGAGGCATCCACTTCGAGGACAAAGGGCAGAGAAGGATCTGGATGCTTCAGGATAGGGGCTGAGGTAAAGAGCCCCTTGAGGGCCTCGAAGGCCCCTTGGGCCTCAGGGGACCAATGAAAACGGGTACCTTGTTTGGTGAGTTGAGTAATGGGTGCCACTATGGCCGAGAATCCCTTGATGAATTTGCGATAAAAATTGGCGAAGCCAATGAATCGCTGGATCCCCTTTTTATCTGCGGGAACTGGCCAGTCCAGGATGGCTGAGATTTTCTGGGGGTCCATCCGGATGCCTCTACTGGAGATGATCAAACCTAGGAAGGGTATGCTTTCCACCTCAAAGAGACATTTTTCTGCCTTGGCATAGAGGCCATGTTGCCGGAGACGGCCCAACACACTTTTAACATGTCCACGATGCAGCTCTAGGGAGGAAGAGAAAATTAGTATGTCATCAAGATAAACAACAGCAAAAACATCAAGGAAGTCCCGAAGCACATCATTTATGAAGGACTGGAAGGTAGCGGGGGCGTTACAGAGTCCAAACGGCATCACCAGGTACTCGAAGTGCCCAAATCGAGACCGAAATGCCGTCTTCCATTCGTCCCCATCCTTTATACGTATTAAATTGTACGCCCCTCTGAGGTCCAGTTTAGAAAAGATGGAGGCCGTGCCAAGCCTCTGAAACAGTTCAGGTACCAGGGGAAGCGGGTAGCGATTTTTGACTGTGACCTCGTTTAGGGCACGGTAGTCCACACAGGGTCTGAGAGAATGGTCCTTCTTCTCTACAAAAAATATTCCTGCACCTGCAGGAGACGTAGACGGGCGGATAAACCCTTTTTTCAGGTTATCATCAATATAGTCCTTTAGTTTTCCCTGCTCCATCTCTGTTAACGGAAAGACCCTACCGAAGGGAATCTTGGCTCCGGGAAGGAGTTCAATGGGACAGTCATAGGGCCTATGGGGTGGCAGCACATCTGCCTTTTGTTTACTAAACACATCCAGGTATGCATGGTAGACTTCAGGGATGGACTGACGTAGACCTGCCTCGTTTTCGAGGCAGAGCAGAGCAGAGGGTCCTGCGGGGGCCAAGGAGCCGCAGGACCTTTGGCAGTAGGGAGAAGAAAAGGCCACCTCTCCTGTGGACCAGTTGATGACCGGGTTGTGTGCTTGCAGCCAGGGGATCCCTAAAATGACTGGAAACAAGGGAGAAGAAATTATGTCCAAACATAACAGTTCTTGATGTGACTCTGAGATCACTGTGTGCAATGGGGCAGTCTCCTGAGTCACTGGGCCAGATTTGATGGTGGACCCATCTGCCAGGTGGACAGACAGGCCTTGTTTTCTCAGACGGAGAGGAATTCGATGCCGGGCAGCAAAAGCAGAGTCCATAAAGCAACTGCAGGCACCAGAGTCAATGATAGCTGTGGTTTGTAGGGTCCTTCCTGAGAACTGGAAGGAAACAGAAAGGGCAAGATGAGATGAAACCCCGGTCACAGGATCCACATAACTGGAGAGAATAGTGGGGAACTTACGGAGTTTAGCCGGGCAGTTCCGGACATAATGACCAGGCTCTCCACAATACAGGCACAGATTGTTGCTGCGGCGTCTCTGGCGTTCTGCTGGGGTGAGAGAAGGCCGCAGGAGTCCAAGTTGCATGGGTTCTGATGCTGAAGAGGCATGAGTAGGTTTAACAGGGGGAGCAGTGCGGAAGTGACTTGGACCCCTGGGGAGCATCCAGGTAGGTTTTGGGGACCCCAAGGTTCGTTCGGCCCTACGCTCCCGTAGGCGCCGGTCAATTTGGATGCTTAGGTCTATGAGGGAATTCAGGGTCTGGGGTACCCCCACTCTGGCGAGCTCGTCCTTGAGTGCGTCTGAGAGGCCCATACGGAATTGGTGACAGAGGGCAGCATCATTCCAGTCGGTGTCGGCACCCCAACGCCTGAACTCAGCCACATAGTCCTCTGCTGGTCTTCGACCCTGTTGGAGAGAACGTAAGGTGGCCTCCGCAGTGGTTGAGAGTTGGGGGTCCTCATAAAGCTGCGCCATGGCATCAAAAAAGGTGGAGAGACTGGTCAATGCTGCATCCTTTTGTTCCACGAGACGGTGGGCCCAGATTTGGGGATCCCCAGTCAGTAGGGCTACCACAAAACCCACCTTGGTGGTCTCTAAAGAGAAGGTCCTAGGTTGCAGGGCAAAATGGAGTTCACAAGAGTTACGGAAAGTTCTGAAGCTACCACGGGCACCCGTAAATTTCTCTGGAGTAGGTACCTTGGGCTCAGGTGGTAGCATCACTATAGTCTGGGTAGGTGCAGGCCCCGTTGGGGGTATTGCTGGGTGAGGAGTTCCTTGGGTACTGGATGGACCAGACAGGGCCAGTACCCGTTCCTCCAGCCGGGTGTAACCCTGCTGGAGGTTCTTCACCGCTTCGGTCAGACCTGCCAGGTGTTGGCATAGCCCCTCCATGGCGGGGGCTCCCTGCTCGGGCTCAGACATGGCTGTCTGCTACTGTCACGTACCTGGTGGTGCGAGCCCGAGATTGCAGGGAGAGGCCTCCCTTGCGTCTCCCACTCCTGGTCCCCTGGTGTGGGAACAGGAGAGCCAGGAGTGAGGAGGAGCACGGGTGCCTGGCAGGATCAACAGACCGGTGGGAAGGAAACAGGTTAGCTGAGCAGGCGGGATCTCTGGAAAGCAGGCTCACAGGTAAACTGGATAGCAGAGCTGGCAGGATCGCTGGGAAGCAGGCTCACAGGTAAACTGGATAGCAGAGCTGGCAGGATCACAGGAAAGCAGGCTCACAGGTAAACTGGATAGCAGAGCTGGCAGGATCGCTGGAAAGCAGGCTCACAGGTAAACTGGATAGCAGAGCTGGCAGGATCACAGGAAAGCAGGCTCACAGGTAAACTGGATAGCAGAGCTGGCAGGATCACTGGAAAGCAGGCTCACAGGTAAACTGGATAGCAGAGCTGGCAGGATCGCTGGAAAGCAGGCTCACCGGTAAACTGGATAGCAGAGCTGGCAGGATCGCTGGAAAGCAGGCTCACAGGTAAACTGGATAGCAGAGCTGGCAGGATCACTGGAAAGCAGGCTCACAGGTAAACTGGATAGCAGAGCTGGCAGGATCACTGGAAAGCAGGCTCACAGGTAAACTGGATAGCGGAGCTGGCAGGATCACAGGAAAGCGGGCTCATAGGTAAACTGGATAGCAGAGCTGGCAGGATCACAGGAAAGCAGGCTCACAGGTAAACTGGATAGCAGAGCTGGCAGGATCGCTGGAAAGCAGGCTCACAGGTAAACTGGATAGCAGAGCTGGCAGGATCGCTGGAAAGCAGGCTCACAGGTGAACTGGATAGCAGAGCTGGCAGGATCACTGGAAAGCAGGCTCACAGGTAAACTGGATAGCAGAGCTGACAGGAACTGGACAACGGCTTGGCAAGCAGGTTCACAGGTAAACTTGGATAGCAGAGCTGACAGGAACTGGACAATGGCTTGGCGAACAGGTTCACAGGTACACTTGGATAGCAGAGCTGACAGGAACTGGACAATGGCTTGGCGAACAGGTTCACAGGTGAGCTTGGATAGCAGAGCTGACAGGAACTGAACACAGGAAACGGAACCACTGAATGGACTGGAACCAACAGGTGAACAGGCTCGTTTACAGAGGGTCAGACTGCAGACAGGACAAAGGCTAAACAAGGAACCAGAGTTCATCAAAAAGTCAGGTAATGGATCTGAACTAGAGCAAGGTACAATGGATCAGGCAGGAGGATGGTCACTGGAAGCCGGGGTCGGGTACAGGCAGAAAGCAGGATAGTCTTTATGGCAAGCCGGGTCAAAGGAACAGGTATAACAGGATCAGGTTTCTTTTACTACACCACAACGCTGTAGAGCAGACAGCAAAGACCGTCTGCTCAAGTCAGGCTTAAATAGGCCGGCTGGTGCTAACTAGGGCGCGCGCCCGTCTCCCTGAGCGCGGTTGTGCACGTGCCCGCGCCCGGGCGCGCATGCGCATGCGCAATGGAATCTGAGGGCCAGGACGGCCCGGGTTTAGATTTCTGGCAGGATCTTCATGACAGCTTTATTGGTTTTTATTTTTGCCTTCCTCTGGATCAACTGTGGGTATGGGAATATACAAAAGTGCAGCGCTGGGGTAGATAGTCGAATGTCCCTGATTTTCACATGAGGTCCCACTGGAGTAAGACAGCCTGTGGGAACCGCTGTGAGCCAGGAGTATAATAATTAACCTTACAGGTGAGTAATGCCAGCAAGATTACTCCGCTGGTATAAAAAACAATCGGGTGATTGAAAATGTCATTGGATGGTGGAGGTGTAGATAAAACCACAGTAATAGGGGTGACAAGGATATTAAAATCTCAATCTAGTATGAACAGGGTGCAGAATCACCCACCCGTCGGGGGAGGGACCCCTATTTTTCACAACCCCTATTCACGATTTTAGGTCACATCAGCTAATGGTGTATAAACAGCAAGATATTTCTAGGGGATGCGATAGAGTTGTAACAGGTAGAAAATAGTGTGGTGCTGACACTTTAAGCAAACATCACATGTACTTCCCTACTTAAAGGCATACACCACTAATATATAACCAACTTGGTTGAACCAAATGTGTAATGTGTATCTGGTCTAACCATACATCCAGGTCAATAAATCAGAAGAAGCAGGAACGCAAAGTATGGGGGATAGCCCCTTCAGCTGACATGGGTAGTGACCCCCTTCAGTCCGTGCCTACAACAGCCAAGCAAAAGGCAATATGCAAGAAGTCCTGATTTGTGGGGGCACAATAACGCAAAAGTTCAATCTGCAGTATCTTCGCTCATGGGAATATACAGTATCTCACAAAAGTGAGTACACCCCCTCACATTTTTGTAAATAATTTATTATATCTTTTCATGTGACAACGCTGAATAAATGACACTTTGCTACAATGTAAAGTAGTGAATGTACAGCTTGTATAACAGTGTAAATTTGCTGTCCCCTCAAAATAACTCAACACACAGCCATTCATGTCTAAAACGCTGGCAACAAAAGTGAGTACAACCCTAAGTGAAAATTTCCAAATTGGGCCCAAAGTATCAATATTTTGTGTGGCCACCATTATTTTCCAGCACTGCCTTAACCCTCTTGGGCATGGAGTTCACCAGAGCTTCACAGGTTGCCATGGAGTCCTCTTCCACTCCTCCATGATGACATCACAGAGCTGGTGGATGTTAGAGACCTTGCACTCCTCCACCTTCTGTTTGAGGATGCTCTACAGATGCTTAATAGAGTTTAGGTCTGGAGACATGCTTGGCCAGTCCATCACCTTTACTCTCAGCTTCTTTAGCAAGGCAGTGGTCGTGTTGGAGGTGTGTTTGGGGTTGTTATCATGTTGGAATACTGCCCTGCGGCCTAGTCTCCGAAGGGAGGGGATCATGCTCTGCTTCAGTATGTCACAGTATATGTTGGCATTCATGGTTCCCTCAATGAACTGTAGCTTACCAGTGCTGGCAGCACTCGTGCAGCACCAGACCATGATACTCCCACCACCATGCTTGACAAACTGTTTGCAGGCTTTCTTGTGCATCATCTTTAGAAGGGGCTTCCTTCTGGGATGACAGTCATGCAGACCAATATGATGTAGTGTGCGGCGTATGGTCTGAGCACTGACAGTCTGACCCCCCACCCCTTCAACTTCTGCAGCAATGCTGGCAGCACTCATACATCTATTTCCCAAAGACAACCTCTGGATATGACGCTGAGCACGTGCACTCAACTTCTTTGGTCAACCATGGCGAGGCCTGTTCTGAGTGGAACCTGTCCTGTTAAACCGCTGTATGGTCTTGGCCACCGTACTGTAGCTCAGTTTCAGGGTCTTGGCAATCTTCTTATAGCTTGGCCATCTTTATGTAGAGCATTAACTCTTTTTTTTCAGATCCTCAGAGTTCTTTGCCATGAGGTGCCATGTTGAACTTCCAGTGACCAGTGTGAGAGAGTGAGATCCAAATTTAACACACCTGCTCCCCATTCACACCTGAGACCTTGTAACACTAGCGAGTCACATGACATCGGGGAGGGAAAATGGCTAATTGGGCCCAATTTGGACATTTTTTACTTAGGGGTGTACTCATTTTTTGTTGCCAGCGGTTTAGACATTAATGGCTGTGTGTTGAGTTTTTTTGAGGGGACAACAAATTTACACTGTTATACAATCTGTACACGCACTAATTTACATCGTAGCAAAGTGTATTTCTTCAGTGTTGTCATAAGAAAAGATATAATAAAATATTTACAAAAATGTGAGGGGTGTACTCACTTTTGTGAGATACTGTATATATATATATATATATATATATATATATATATATATATATATATATATATATATATATATATATATATATACTTTTTTTCCTTCTATTGCTTGAACTAGACTTGTTTTTTTTTTCCAACCAACCTATGTAATTATAGCCCCATCCTTCCTGAGGGACTCATAAACCGTTCATACGTTAACCCCAGTATTGTAACTGCCATTCGAGCTTTATCCCTTCATCCTTACAGCACTTGAATGGTTTATCCAGATATTAACAGAAAGCTTGCACAATTCTGCAAAGTATAAACAATCATGACAATCTAAATGCGCTGCAGAACAGCCTAGTAAATTGAACCCAACCGCCCTAAAAATTGCAATATTTGACAAGTTAGGTTTGTATTTTAATCCAGCTTTTAAAGGCTTACCCCTGTGGATTTGTTCACATGTACAGCAGAAGTAGAGAGCCTCCCTGGCTTCTTTTACCTGTGACTTGTAACAAAGTCAGCACAGGGAAAACAGTTACACCTATAATTTCACAAGATACTCTGGCTTTGCGACACTAAGTCTTTAATTACACAATTTACCTGAATGCCTTTTTAAATGTCATTATTTGAGAAATGCACAAATTCCATAGTTTCTCAATCTTGACTTTGCCAGTGACTTTGCATTTGACCATAATGGCAGGACGCATCATTCCGGTCAGAGCCAGGGCAGGGGAGTTGCACTGGGAGATGCTTGTCTCAAATTTTCTCTTACTTCTAAAGTGGAACTTCCGCTTTTCGGAGCCCTCCCCCCCTCCGGTGTCACATTTGGCACCTTTCAGGGGGGAGGGGGGTGCAGATACCTGTCTAACCTGTCTGCACCCACTTCCGGGCATAAACTCCCACGGGAGTTTACGCCACTTCCTGTCCTGGCACGCTGTCTGCCGGGACACACACGTGTCCCGGCAGACAGCGCGGATGATTCTCATTGCGCTGCGCGACTCGCGCATGCGCAGTAGGGAACTGGGAAGGGGAGCCACTTCCTGATTCCCTCACTGAGAATGGCGCCGGCAGCAGCAGAGAGCCGATCGATTGATCGGCCTCTGCTGCCCACATCGCTGGAACCTGTGACAGGTAAGTGTCCATTTATTAAAAGTCAGCAGCTGCAGTATGTGTAGCTGCTGGCTTTTAATTTTTTTTTTTCCAGGTACCGTCCCGCTTTAAGGTGTTACTAAACCGAGTAGCCTGCATTCACTATATCTTTCATATCAGCAGTATATAGCAGTCTTGTGAATTCTATCAGTGTCCGCCCGAGCACTGGTTAAAGCTTGTAGGAGTTTTCATTCTCCTCTGACTGACCTATGAGGCTGCATGACCCCTGACCCTTTGTATGGACAGTGCTGAATGGCCCTGTGCTGATCACATGCCCCCTCCCCAAAAAAAAATATCTCTAGTGATACACACTAAACTGAAAGATCACCTCCGGCACCTCTTCCCGATTTGCCTTCTCTCATCCAGGGCTAAGCTGACAGGAGTAGTGATGCCGCTGTCACTACTCCTGTCAGCTTTGTAGTGGCAGAAATGCTCCTCCTGGTGCCCCCCAGCTTACATGTTACAATCGCCCTTCTGCTTCCCCCTTGGCCTTGCTATGTGCCCCTGCCACCGCTGCCTGGATGATGATCCCTGAACAGACTATGCCCGTTCCTTGTACCTTGCTTATGGACAGCTATGGTCCCTCACAGTCACTGCCGGCTGCAGCCCAGCCTTCTGCCCTCAACACTTACTGGGGGAGCGAGGCAGACAGGTATTCAATGCATCCAGCTAGATACATCTCTACTCTTGCCGGTGGTGACAGCGACACCTACGGTCAAGGAGAACCCAGTGCAACCCAGCTAGACTGGTACAGAAACCAGTAATTTAGAGAAATCAGCCTGAAGCCCAACTGTGGCTTTAGGCAACTTAATTTTTGAAAAATAATAGCGCCTGCTCGTCAGGAGCCAGCGCTACACTATATTATTGCTTTGCAATTATTCACGTACAATCACAGATTACTATAATATGAAGTTATTTAGAGATCACATGCAGTCACTGCTTGGAGTCTGATTTAAGTGACTGCTGCCAATAAAGATGAAGAGTTCTATTTATGCAATTTAGAATCGTCTACAAATCACCCATATAGTTTAAGTTAATGAGTAAAAGATTGTTTTACCCCTTGCTTTATCCCCAGCTGACATCAATATCCAGCATGGGATTGCCCACAGGGAACGTGGCTGAAAACAATACATACGGTGCATAGCACACCATATGCTAATTTATTAACCTCGGAAACACAGCTCATTAAGTTTTCAACTCCCAGAGTCATAAATCTAGCAGACATAATATGTGATTTGTCTCCACTATGCCCTCAATGCACGTATCTCTAAGCATGGAACAACTTGTTGATTTGGTATTGTCATTGAGCAAGCTTTAGTAAACTGCTTTCACCCCTCCCTTAGGCCTTGTGTATGCCAGCAGCACAGCAAGTCAGTCTCGATATGTCTCTGAACTGCCACGAGCAATGAAATAATTCATGTTAATATAAAATGACAGGCAGCTTCTAGAACCGCATGAATCTGTGTGAGAGCAAAATAGTGAGTTTAATGGGCTCAGCTGGACTGGAAGGAAAATGTATTGACTTGTTTGAGGTTCACCCACATGTTTCATTCTGGGTCATTGGTTAGGGTTGCCCACACCGCCCAACATTTTAAGATGGGAATGAGGAACGCCTACTAGCAAATGTATGTAGGCATAGGACACGCCCCCTGCCACATCCCCTTAAAGTGGAAGTAAACCCCCCTATCGTTTTCAGCCAAGGAAGCTGCCATCTTTGCCTCTGTTTAATCTTCAACTGCCACAGTGCTGCACATGTGATCCGTTATGACACCAGCCATTGGATGGTTTGACTGTTTGGTTGAGAGCACAGCCAATGTGCAGTTAGCATTCACGGCATGCCTTTTTTTTTAGACTGTTAAATCAATGGGTTTACTTCCGCTTTAAAGGAGAATTAACCCAAAAAAAAAAAAGGTTAATTAAATCCACAAGGGCTTTTTTTGTACCACTACTATTCCTTTATATTGGCTTTTAAAATTAAAAAAATGCAGCAATTTAGAAATTGGATGAAAGGTTTAGCACTGAGAAACACTTTTCGAAAGATTAAAAGTGCATTTTACATACAACTACAGTGGAACCTCGGATTGCGAGTAATGCGGTTAGAGAGCGTTTCGCAATACGAGCACTGTATTTTAAAAAATCGTAACTCGGTTTGCGAGTCTTGTCTGGCAAAACGAGCATGATTCAGGTCAAAGTGTGTGCAGTACCGCGTTTGGCCTGAGGTGGGGGGGGGGCGCCGGAGCCGAGCGGCACTGTTCGGAAATGCACGGAAAGGCCCGAGGACAGCTCAGCTGACCTCAGCAAACCTTGAGAACGGAGTCTTTCCGAGGTTTGCCGAGGTCAGCCGAGGTGTCTTTGGGCCTTTCCGGACATTTCCGAGGCTCTCCAGCGCCCCCGCCCACCTCGGGCCGCATGCGGTATTGCATGCCATAGAAGTCAATGCGGACATATTATTTTCGTTTCCATTGACTTCAGTGGGGAAACTCGCTTTGATATGTGAGTACTTTGGATTAAAAGCATTCTCCTCGAACGGATTATGCTCGTAATCCGAGGTTCCACTGTATATAGATCGGCCCAAAATGAGGGACAAATGAGGGGGAAAGAGGGACAGAGGGACATGTTCCAAATCAGGGACAGTCCCTCGAAATCAGGGACAGTTGGGAGCTATGGGGTTGCCACCTTTTCTTCAAGCCAAACCCGGACACTTTAGTGGCACACAGCATTTTATTTTATTTTTTTGAGTATATGCTATAAGATTGTAAAAGACAAAACCTGGCATACTTTTGGTTGCCTCAAGGAGAACAGTAATGCAGCGCGCGTAACGCGGGGAACAGAAGGTGTGGCCGAATTATGAGTGTTATACATAGAATACAGGTGTCAGGAATATTTACTGTGAAAAACGCAGGGGACAGGATTGTGTAATGCATAGTGGGAGTCATGAGTACAAATCCAAAAGAGTACAGCAGTCAGGGGTGTGTAACACAGTGTCGGGGGAAGAAGAGTGCAAAATTTCCCAGCAAGCAATACTCTCCCCCACTTTACCCTTTCATCAAAAATCCCCACTCCCTCTCCTGAAAAAAAAGAAAAGAAAATCCAGCACTAATCTTTATGCTCACCCTCCACCCCACCAGCAAAAATAATTTTACCCCCTCCCAAAACAAATCCTCTTCCCCCTTCCTCAGCACAAGTCCTCCTCCACCATCCCCAAAATCCCCAGTCCTAGCCCCCCTTCTTCCCCATCCCAGCACTTATCCCTTCCCCCCTTAATTCCCCCTCCTAATACAAATCCTCTTCTCCCAATACCCCTCTTGGAATAAATCCTCTTCCACCACCAAATCCTGCTTCCCAGCACAGCCTCCCATTCCAGTAGAACACCCTCCCCCCACCAAAAAAATCTCTCTTGTAGTATAAATCTTTCTCCTCCTCCCACTCACCCCCCCCCACTTCTAGTACAAGTCTTCTTCCACCCCACGAACCCCCCCCCCCAGCACAGCTTCTCATCCCAGCACAAATACCCCCCCCCCCCATCCTGGAACAAATCCTCTCCCCTTGTCTATTCCAGCACAAATCCTCTTTCCTCCAAGCCCCTCCTACACAAGTCCTCTCCCCAGTTCCATCACAAATCTTCCCACCTAAATCCCCCCTCCCAGTACAACCCCCCCCAAACACAAATCACCTCCCCCCTTCTAATACAAATCCATACCTCTCAACTGTCCCTGTTTTAATGTGCCTTTCCTGAGATTTGAAAATCCCAGCATCCCATGAATCCTGGCTGAGTCCTGGAGCCCAGTGCTGGAACAATTTCTGGCATTTGGCTCCACTAACTTGCCTAGCAGGAGTGTGCTAGTGTGGGCATCCAGGACAAATGTCCTCCATCTCTTGGGGGTCCCTGATGCCATGATCATCCCCTCTGTGGCAGCCTGGATCTCTTTGTTTCGGGGGAGGGGATAAGAAGATATGTGCTAGGGGGTGCTTTGGAATAGCAGAGTAATTGTGCTAGCAGGGGGTGAGAGGTCAGCTATGTGCTGGGGGGCGCTTTGGGAGGGGAGAGTGCTAGTGCTAGCAGGGGCGGGGGGTTGCATATGTGCTGGGGGGGTACTTTGGAGGGAGAGGGCTAGTGCTAGAAGGGGGGGTTGGATATATGCTGGGGGGGCGCTTTGGGAGGGAGAGGGCTAGTGCTAGAAGGGGGGATTGGATATGTGTTGGTGGGCACTTTGGGAGGGGAGGGGGCTAGTACTAGAAGGGGGGTTGGATATGTGCTGGGGGGTACTTTGGGAGGGAGAGGGCTAGTGATAGAAGGGGGGTTGGATATGTGCTGGGGGGCGCTTTGGGAGGGAAGAGGGCTAGTGGTTGAAGGGGGTTGGATATGTAGTGGGGGGGCACTTTGGGAGGGAGAGGGCTAGTGCTAGAAGGGGGGTTGGATATGTGCTGGGGGGTGCTTTGGGAGGGAGAGGGCTAGTGCTAGAAGGAGGGGTTGGATATGTGCTGGGGAGTGCTTTGGGAGGGAGAGGGCTAGTGCTACAAAGGGTTGTCAGATTTCAAACTCATCCCACACTTCTGGCATATGTTCTCTCTCATACCAAAGTGCCACCCCCTCCCCCCAGCACATATCCTCTTAACCCCCCAATCACTCCACCAACTGTACATCTTTTTTAAGGTTTCCCCCTTCCCAGCAACTCACTCCCCCTCCCCTGTCCATCTACAAAGCATAGAAAACTTTCTACAGACCTGAGATCAACGCATGTCCCTGCTCCCCTCCTCCTTCTGCGTGTGTAAACTGAGTATAGAAGGAGGGGGGGGGCAGCCAGCTTTGTTCTGCTGTGTGAGTGAGACAGGCTGCTGGGATAGCGGGGAGGAGAGATAAACATCAGATGGACAAGCAGACATGTCATTCCCGGTGCAGTCCGATCTGAATGATGTGTCCGGGTCTGAGGCAGATAGAAACCCAAATACATCATTCAAAAACCGGACTGTCTGGGAGAAACCCATACAGGTGGCAACCCT
The DNA here is from genome assembly GCA_028564925.1 of Lithobates sylvaticus. Taxonomy (NCBI): domain Eukaryota; kingdom Metazoa; phylum Chordata; class Amphibia; order Anura; family Ranidae; genus Lithobates; species Lithobates sylvaticus. Next base: position 52,040,933 of record CM053027.1, on the reverse strand, counting down.
ATCATTGGTCCTAAGCAGAAGTGTGTAACTCTCTCCTGCCACTTAGTAAACATCTCCACCCACAAAGATGTCTTTGTTTTGAGTAGACATGATCAGTATTGGATTCCCCACTAGCTTCATAGCCATTTGTGGGTCTTCTGCTGCCAGGTGGTGGGAAATGTCTTTGGTTCCTAAGTTTTTTCTTAGTTTTTTTTGTTATAGTGAAAATATAGGTTTGCTTAATAGTATAAACAATTGTGAAAGAAAGAAGAATTTAAAAGAACAGTTAGGAGTTTAATAACTGGTGGCTTTAAAGGGTAACTCCACTTTCGTGGGTAAAAATAAAAAATAAATAAAAAATAATATAGCGCATATAATTGTGACACTAATTATATTGTAATTGAATGTTATTAAAAATTACCTTTCCTTTTCCATCTGCAGCCGTTGTAATTTTCTGAAAATGCATTGCAATATGGCTACCTGGAGGTGTTCTGTACACAGAATGTGTACTGACAACTCCCCAGAATCATAATTTCCTGCTTGTGTGATTGGCTCACCAATTTTCCCAGAAGTCTGCCTAAGATACAAGTTAGATTTCAGGCATCCCCTGCAACCAAAATGTCATTTTTTGAGAGATACTTTCAATAGGAACACATCTAAAGGGATGCAGGCCCAGTAGATTTCCTAATGAGTGCCCTGCAGCTGCACACCTGACAGTTAATTATGAAACCACTCCCATTGGACCCACTCAGTACAGAGGCACAGACAAACACACAGGGATTTCTTCAGTATAACAAAAGGTAGGAATCTGCAACAAAGTTTGTTATAATCCCTGCAATGTACAGAGATCACCCAGAGGGGAATGTTTTTAAGTGAGTCCAATGATTGCTAGCAAGGTAGGTCTAAAATAAGATTCATTAGAGAACACATAGGTACATTTTGAATGACAAGCTTGTTTTCTAAACTGCCATTAATGGCTAGATGACAGAGAAAGTTGGGTGTTATAACTACTTCTAAATGGCTGGAATTTGATAGGCATGTCAAGCATGTTCAAAATGTAAGTGACATGGCTTTAAATAACTTATAGGTCATAAAACAAAATGGTGACAGTCCTGCTGTGTGTAAGTTATTACAATTTTACAGTGACATCAATAGCCTTTTAGCCTAAGGTTGGTTATATACAGAATGATGGGTGTAAGACATCTGTCCATTCTAAAATGAGCCATCAACTTTCATCTTCTTCTCGGTTTAACTGATGGGTGTTGGTAACAGCCAGTAAATCCTGTGAGTCAATATATGAGTCTATAAGACATATAAAAGCACTCTTCACTCTTCTTCAAGTGAAACCATTAAATATGATTTTATTGTCCTTGGTTGCTAGAAACTAACCCGGGGGCACTGGTGTGGCAAAGAAGATGGGTTTCTCCCCAGCTGCCATTGGAAGGTATGTCCATGTATGACATAATAACAGCCATGGAGGAGGAAGTCATTGTCAGGACCCATTGTCAGAATTGACTGGCTCCATGCCAACACTCTAGGTCATGTAAGGGAGACAGCCCTACAAAGAATATTTATTTGGCCTGCATGCCTTGGCCTCGTAGGACCCCCATAGTGAAAACCATGGTGAAAATACAGGTTTGCTTTAAATGATGAACTATTGTGAAGAAGAAGGATTGATAAGAAAGGCAGTTGTGAGTTATGCCTTAAAGAGGTGAGACCAATGACTCTGTTGGTTGGCAAGTTAGGTCTAGAATAACACTCATTAGGACTAGGGATGGGCCCTGTTCAGTTCGCACATGAACTTTCGAACACAGTGAAAGTTCGGACCCGAATATCGAACCCCATTAAAGTCAATGGGACCCAAATGTCAAAAATCAAAAGTGCCCATTTTGAAGGCTTATACGCAAGTAATCGGGCATACAATGGTTATAGGGGTCCGGGTCCTGTCCCGGGGGACATGTATCAATAAAAAAAAAAGTTTGTGAAAAACATCATTTTTAAATGAGCAGTGATTTTTTTAATTTTTAAAGTGAAAGCATAAAAATGAAAAATACCTTCCAGATAGTGCCTGGGGGGTTTCCTTGGTCTACCTGTAAAGTGGCAGATCTGTACCATGTCTAGAATCTGCTGCAGCAATAATTGCACTTATAAAGCCCCAAAAAAATGAAATTTTCCCTGCAAGCTGCATTTATTTTGTTCAGCAACAGCTGGGGAGCCAGTGTGTATGATGAGGCCACAATGTAGTGCACTGGGAACAAGATTTGCGATTTTTTGGATACATTCTGGTGTCACTGACTTTGGATGAAAATTGGCACCTTCCCACCGTAACCCTGTAGAGGTAATCTTGATGAAAGCAAGAATTGGCCTTGCTGTAAAAAATTGCAATGATATGCACCTGTCAAACAGGTGCAGAAAAATTTTGTCTTTGGGTGTCGGTGAAGCCTTCTGACCATAACCCTATAGACAGAGGATGAGGAGGAGGAGGGTTTCGTAAGCCAGTCCACCACCTCCTCTGCATGCTGTGGCTGGATAGCACGGGCAACCCCACTAAACAGAGAAAATGATGCCCTGCCTGAGGACTGACCACCACACCCACCTTTGCCTGTGGACACATTTGTTGCTGGTCCCCTTACAGTGCCAAGGGAACATCTGCCTCTCCTTGTTGTCCTCCCAGACATTATTGGAAGGGGGGCGGTGCTTATAAGCAAATGTAAAGAAGAAGTTGAAATCTGTACGTAGATGCACTTTAATTAATGTAAAGAGGTGTTTGGTGCACTTTAATTTGAGTACTCACACTACACAGACACACTCCACGGATATACTATAATATACTGCAATATAATGCACCAAACGTACAGTGACGCACAGAACTATATGGCGTTAAACTGGCAGTAACACACACAAAACTATATGGCGTTAAACTGGCAGTAACACACACACAACTATATGGCATTAAACTGACAGTAACGCACACAGAAATAAATGGCTTTAAACTGACAGTAACGCACACAAAACTATATGGTGTTAAACTGGCAGAAACTACTGCCAAAACTATGGGTCCTCATCAAACACAGTCTGGGTATGACGGCTTCATGGTACATACTCCATTGTGGTGTAACCCTTGCTACAGGGAACTACATAAACTAGAGGGGTTTCAGTCCTGGGAGGCCAAGGGTATTCGTTACATTTCCCCAACTCTGTAATCAGACCATTTTTAAATCCTTCATTGACATACAGGAGGAGTTTGGGTTGCCAAAACACAATTTTTATAGTTATCTCCAACTTTGGCATGCTTTACAATCACAGGTACAACGGTCCAGGTTGGAACTCATAGACATACTCACCACACAGAATAAAAGGGGCATGATCTCACAGATATATAGTACTGTCTCCTCAAGGACACGGGATGCAGCTAGACTATGGTGCAGACATAGGTGGGAACAAGACCTGGGAAAGATTGGGGGTACGGACTGGGAATTATGTTTGCAGTCTATGCCAGCCATCTCAGTCTCACCCTCGTACAGGCTCTCTCAGCTATTCATTCTGCACAGTACCTACTGTACTCTGGTGATGCTTAACAGATGGGGCAGGAGGGAGTCCCCCCTGTGCCCCAAATGTGAGGGAGCTAGCGGGGACCTCATACATTTTCTGTGGCGCTGCCCCAAACTCTTCAGATATTGGAAAGCTGTAACCAATATTAAATCGTCTGTTTATCAAACCACTTTTCCGTTACACCGTTACCTGCTTGCTAGGAGCGGTTGATGAGGAATTTTTTACCCCTCCTATTAATGTGGCAGTATTGAGATTACTGTATATTGCTCACAAGCAGATGGCTCGTTTATGGCTATCACTGTATAGTCCAACAACGAAACAGTGGATTGAGCAGGTAAATAACATTCTTATTAAAGAAAAGCTAACGTATCAACATAGAAACGCTGCTAATATGTTTTATAAAATATGGCAACCTTGGCTAGATACCCCAGGCCTAGCACCCTCCCAACTAGTCCTCAGCCGACTTATTCAAATGTAATTCCTTAGCTCCTTGAAAAAATTACTAATTGCTAATTACTTTCACCGTACCACAACAACTTATAGGCTTTGGGTTTGATTACGGAACTAACGATCAATCTAAGTATCCCCTCTCTCACTGGTCAGCTAACAGAGATAACCAATGTAATCCCTTGGGTCTTTGTATGAGAATAATTTCCAGTTAGTTTACCTTCACGTTGGAAGGTAGTTAGGTCATTTACAGTACCCTTGCTTGACTACTTGTGTCCGCTAATCTGTTGTCCGCTTATCATTAGAGTGTACGGTGATAAATATAAATGTGTAACAGTGTAGCGCTAAAAAATGTCTCTGTACAACAAGGGTTGTAGACTAGGAAGAACGACAACCACCAAATTGCTGTTCAGAGTGTTAGTGTTAAAATAACAAATTGAGGGTCAAAATAGCTGGTGACCACCAGGTCCTCAAGGTTAATGAGAACGTGATGTCTTAACAGACTAGATGGACCCCAAGTGTGGATACACAACCAAGTGGTCCACACTCACCTAAAGTGAATAAAGAGTGGAGAGTCGTTCCACAGTTGATGTATGGACAGTCTAGTATATACTATTAGTCCAAACAAACATACATCCAAAAAATACTATGTAAATAGTGCAACACAATGTTTAAAAAATTCTTCAAAAATAAACATGTATATAAAAAATCAATCAGACTGTGTCTCAGATAATAACACCCTAAAGAACCGTGGATAATATAATTGAGTGCCTGAAATCATACAGATGTTAGATACAAATGTGTATGACACCACTGCCCAAAGAACATGATATGTATAGGGTGCTGCAATTACAGAAGGGCTGTGATAAACGGGTGTATCAGGGATGGCTATATGTTTCTCAGAGACCTGGATGACCCCGCCTCCTAACTAACAAACCCAAACAAACAATGATGTTGAATCACAGTGTGGATCGGTAACGCATAATAAGAGTAGTGTTTTCTCAAAACCCCTCAGTAAACAGTCTTGATAAATCACAGTGTGGATCAGTAACACATAATAGGAGTAGTGTTTTTCTCAAAACCCCTCAGTAAACAGTCCTGTTATCGAAAATGGATGAGCAAGGCTCAATGAATCAAACTATATTTCGAATAGGGAAACTGTTCCATAAACTCCAGAGAAGTATAACTGGGAGTGATGATAGTGAAGCTGTTCAAAGTGCAACATAAACACTGATGATGTTATGGTTCAAATGCTGGATCCTCTCAAACAAGGGCAACAATGTAACCAGAAAGATGCATTCATAAGCGCTTACCATGTGCGGTGGACCAACTCACCAATAGTGAAAGGTCAGATACAGCTTGTGAGGCTACCTCCAGGTGCCAAAAGGGATTAGATGGGAGATTGAGAGCGTTAGTTGGAGCTTCTCCGGGTCCTTTAGCAAATACTCACCGACCGAATGAGTGGCTGTTGAATCACTGTAGTAGGATCAGTGCTCGTCGGTCAAAAATTTGCCATAGATAGGAAAAAAGAACAAAAGAGGGACTCCTCCTCGTGTAAAAACCCACAAGACAAGGGTTCACTTTATTTTAAAAAAGAACATGCTTCCAAAATTGAAAGCAAACAAATGGAGTTGTTCCGCTAAAAACAAGTAAAAAAACGCAGTAGGCGGTAAAGCTTGGAGACCCGACGCGTTTCGTCTAAACAGACTTCCCCAGCAGAAGTCTGTTTAGACGAAACGCGTCGGGTCTCCAAGCTTTACCGCCTACTGCGTTTTTTTACTTGTTTTTAGCGGAACAGCTCCATTTGTTTGCTTTCAATTTTGGATGCATGTTCTTTTTTAAAATAAAGTGAACCCTTGTCTTGTGGGTTTTTACACGAGGAGGAGTCCCTCTTTTGTTCTTTTTTCCTATCTATGGCAAATTTTTGACCGACGAGCACTGATCCTACTACAGTGATTCAACAGCCACTCATTCGGTCGGTGAGTATTTGCTAAAGGACCCGGAGAAGCTCCAACTAACGCTCTCAATCTCCCATCTAATCCCTTTTGGCACCTGGAGGTAGCCTCACAAGCTGTATCTGACCTTTCACTATTGGTGAGTTGGTCCACCGCACATGGTAAGCGCTTATGAATGCATCTTTCTGGTTACATTGTTGCCCTTGTTTGAGAGGATCCAGCATTTGAACCATAACATCATCAGTGTTTATGTTGCACTTTGAACAGCTTCACTATCATCACTCCCAGTTATACTTCTCTGGAGTTTATGGAACAGTTTCCCTATTCGAAATATAGTTTGATTCATTGAGCCTTGCTCATCCATTTTCGATAACAGGACTGTTTACTGAGGGGTTTTGAGAAAAACACTACTCCTATTATGTGTTACTGATCCACACTGTGATTTATCAAGACTGTTTACTGAGGGGTTTTGAGAAAACACTACTCTTATTATGCGTTACCGATCCACACTGTGATTCAACATCATTGTTTGTTTGGGTTTGTTAGTTAGGAGGCGGGGTCATCCAGGTCTCTGAGAAACATATAGCCATCCCTGATACACCCGTTTATCACAGCCCTTCTGTAATTGCAGCACCCTATACATGTCATGTTCTTTGGGCAGTGGTGTCATACACATTTGTATCTAACATCTGTATGATTTCAGGCACTCAATTATATTATCCACGGTTCTTTAGGGTGTTATTATCTGAGACACAGTCTGATTGATTTTTTATATACATGTTTATTTTTGAAGAATTTTTTAAACATTGTGTTGCACTATTTACATAGTATTTTTTGGATGTATGTTTGTTTGGACTAATAGTATATACTAGACTGTCCATACATCAACTGTGGAACGACTCTCCACTCTTTATTCACTTTAGGTGAGTGTGGACCACTTGGTTGTGTATCCACACTTGGGGTCCATCTAGTCTGTTAAGACATCACGTTCTCATTAACCTTGAGGACCTGGTGGTCACCAGCTATTTTGACCCTCAATTTGTTATTTTAACACTAACACTCTGAACAGCAATTTGGTGGTTGTCGTTCTTCCTAGTCTACAACCCTTGTTGTACAGAGACATTTTTTAGCGCTACACTGTTACACATTTATACTTTTCACAATTTTGTCATATTGTAGTGTCGGCAGCTTCCTGTTCACACGTTTGGGCGCTGCTTTTTCCCTTTCCTATATTTGTACGGTGATAAAGCCTGGGAAGGGGCACGTCTGTCATAAGTATTTTCAGCTGTGAATGGAAATGACATATCTTATGCCGCGTACACACGATCGGAAATTCGGCCAGCAAAAGACCGATGAGAGCTTTTGGTCAGAAAATGCGACCGCGTGTATGCTCCATCGGACTTTTGCTGGCCGAATTCCCGCCAGCAAAAGATTGAGAGCAGGTTCTCAATTTTTCGGTTGGAAAAAGTTCCGATCGTAAATTGCGATCGTCTGTACCAATTCCGACGTGCAAAATTCCTACACTTAAGCTGAGATTGATAGTTCTGTATTCACTTGGTATCCCCTAAGTCCAATGGTTTTTTTTTGCCTGCTGCTGGGGTTTGTCCTTTGCATTAGAGCACAAGGACCCAATAAGGCTAGATTACGAATATTTGTGTCCCTTGCCAAACACTAGGAGGTTTGCCAGTGATGCAAGCTAGGAGAGGATATCAATATTTGGGTATGACCTTGTGAAGGTTCCCCCCCCCCCCCAGGCTCCTGTGTATTGGATATTTTGTACTCGACCTACTACCCAGGGATGGCACCCATATGATTGTGAGCCAAGGGTTAAGTCCAGAGCCTAGGCTCACACTGCCCTGCTGGAGGTGTTTTTTCCCAGCAGGAGGGATCTATGTTGGGAAGAAGCACCAGGCAGGAACTTCGGCTGGAGGTACCTGAAATCTGGAATTTGCCTGGACCTCCCAGGACGTCTGGTGTTTTGTCCAGGAATTGGATGGGCACTGATAGGAGGCATTAAAGAGCACTGATAGGCAACACTAATGGGCATTGATGAGCACTGATAGGTGACACTGAATGGCAGCACTGATGGCCACTGATAGGTGGCATTAATGAGCACTGATATGTGGTGCTGATAAGTGGCATTGATGAGCACTGATAGGCGACACTGAATGACAGCACTGATGGCCACTGATATGTGGCATTAATGAGCACTGATAGGTGGCACTGATAGGCAACACTGATAGGCGGCATTGATGGGCAGCACTAATAGGCTGCACTGATAGGCAGTGATGATGGGCACTGATAGAAGGCATTAAAGAGCACTCATGGGCATTGATGAGCACTGATAGGCAACACTGAATGACAGCACTGATGGACACTGATGGGTGACATTAATGAGCACTGATAGGTGGCACTGGTAGGTGGCATTGATGAGCACTGATAGGTGGCACTGATAGGCAGCACTAATGGGCACTGATAGGTGGCATTGATGAGCACTGATAGCAGGCGTTGATGGGCACTGATAGGAGGCATTAAATAGCACTGATAGGTGACACTAATGGGCATTGATGAGCACTGATAGGTGACACCGAATGGCAGCACTGATGGCCACTGATAGGTGGCATTAATGAGCACTGATAGGTGGCGCTGATAAGTGGCATTGATGAGCACTGATAGGCGACACTGAATGGTAGCACTGATGGCCACTGATATGTGGCATTAATGAGCACTGATAGGCAGCACTGATAGGCGGCATTGATGGGCAGCACTAATAGGCTGCACTGATAGGCAGTGATGATGGGCACTGATAGAAGGCATTAAAGAGCACTCATGGGCATTTATGAGCACTGATAGGCAACACTGAATGACAGCACTGATGGACACTGATGGGTGACATTAATGAGCACTGATAGGTGGCACTGGTAGGTGGCATTGATGAGCACTGATAGGTGGCACTGATAGGCAGCACTAATGGGCACTGATAGGCGGCATTGATGAGCACTGATAGCCGGCGTTGATGGGCACTGATAGGAGGCATTAAAGAGCACTGATAAGCAACACTGATGGGCACTGATGAGCATTGATAGGCCACACTGAATGGTAGCACTGATGGGCACTGATAGGTGGCATTAATGAGCACTGATAGGTGGCACTGATGGGCAGCACTAATAGGCAGCATTGATAGACACTGATAGACGGCACAGATGTGCACTGATAGGAGGCACTGATAGGTAGGACTGATAGGCTTCACTGATAGGCTGCACTGATGGGCACTGATGGGTTTGCACTGATTATCAGTACGTCAATCTTTCCGGTTAACAGCTCTCCTTTCCTCACACAGACACAACGTGGGAGGAAAGGACTGCAGATGACCATCAAGTCTGTTTACGTGTGATCAGCCGATCACGTGGTAAAGGGCCACTGTGATTGGATGCGCGCCCCAGGGAGCACCAACACACGAGTCAACACGGTTTATGCTAGTGTGCTACTATGCCATTCATTTTGAATAGCACCCCAACCCACGGAATCATGGCACCTGCGTTGCAGTGCACTGTACTGCACGGTAATGCACTAGTTGTGCACAGTTGGGTTGCTGTGGATTTCCGTACATTCTTTAAAATGCAGACAGGTTGCATTTTAATGCAATATACTGCACATGTACACAACATTGTGGTGTCAACATTGTTGCCCTTGCAGTGACCTGCATCATTCCAGTGTGGAAAAACACTGGTCACCACACATGGTATAAACAAATCTTTATTGTGCGGCATAATGCGCGTTACTGCGCATACGTTAAATCATTGCAAAAGTGTGAACCCGGCCAAACGGATGGCAATAGCAGGTTGACACAAGGCTAATGTCAATTCACAAAGTCCTATAATATGTCAGAGAGCAATACAATACATGCCGTGCTACAAGCTACAATATATGCAGAATTGATGTTTTCATGCCGACTCATAAATAATTAAAGCTATTTTAATATCTCATTAAGCTGGGTACACGCTAACCTAATGAACATGAAATTACTTTCATCACTCTGCTATAATAATTGGTTTTATACTAGAGCTAACATACTGAGTCTGCAATGTCTGTAAGTTTCCTGGGCTCCTGAGTTAGTCTAGCAGTAAAAAGGTTATTAATATACCATTAATGAACAATTAAAAAGAAAAACTAAACTAAAAATTAAAGGATTTATTTCTGTAAGCTAAAAGAAATAAATGTTTTTTTTTTTTTCTTAATTTTATCCTTCATTATCTTCCATAAAATACTATATTTAAAAACCTGAAACATTTGCATTATTTTATGATGAAGAGGATTACCGTTAGCAAAATAAGAAATATACTTATGTAGCGGTCCAGCTAGCGCTGAAGTTGGAGCCTGACACTGGCTCAGCCAGGCCTAAAGCAAATGCCCTTTGCAGGCAGGGACCGTGGTCCCCTATGGTATAGCAAAATTGATAGTCCTGGTGCTAGCTGTCCCACATGGCTACTGATCCCAGCACCACCTCTTCAGGCCCTGCCAGCCCTCCTGGCTGCAGCTGCCTCTTTCCACTGCCCATGCCACAGTCCTACTTACTGGCTCTGTACCCATCCCAGACTGCTTGAACCCATTACTCTCAGGCGTGCCTCCCAGTCCTCCTGACTGTGTGTCACTCACCAGCCCACTTGGCTGCATCTTGTTGTTCCTCCTGGAGACTTAACTGGCAGTGTTCTCCTGCTATCCTCTCCTTGCTCCCGTGCCTCTTGTCCAGGACAACTGCATTGGTTGTAGGAGGGACTGTTTACACCCGAGCCCAGACCCAAAGTCTCCCCCCCCACCCAAATGGGGGAGCTCCCTCAAAGGCCACGACATCCTAACATTCCATCTCCAGCTTCCGCCTGAACAACTCCTCCTCAGATGGGCTGACCCTGAGTATTTGAGGAGGCCTGCCCACTGCCAATACAAGTTGGGGATTGGTCAGGGCCCTCAGATTACTCCAGGCAGCTCCATCTCACCTCTCCTCCTATCTTTCCAGAAGATTCTAGCATGTTCTGGAAATAAGTGTGAGGTCTCATTGATGCTGTCTGCGAGTCATCCAACTCTCCCTGGATCTCTGCCAACCCAGGAAACAAAGCTGCAGCCAGCCTGCATAAATTTGCCTACACTGACAAAAAAAATATATCTTTCCACTCCAAGCACACTAGAGGGTAGCACATATTAACTTTACTGTATTAAAGTGGAAGTAAAGCCTTTTTTTTTCAAACAATTGCTTGTAGGTAGATTTTTATGGCAGGAAAGACTCTATGGGGAGATTTACTAAAACTGGAGAGTACAAAACGTGGTGGAGCTGTGCATGGTAGCCAATCAGCTTCTAACAGCTTGTTCAATTAAGTTTTGAAAAAAACAAATCCTGGACGCTGATTGGTTTCTTTGCAGAGTTGCACCAGATTTTGCACGCGTCAGTTTTAGTAAATCAATCCCAAAATGTCTTTTTGTCTGTAGCACCCTGATGTTTAGGCTGGGTTGCTCTTAAATTTATTTGCCAAGTGATAGTTGACTTGGCCAGTTGCTAGGGGGTCAACTAACTTCGCCCTAATTCTGGAATTGCTGCACTTCTCTCTTCTGTCGTTAGGTTGCCAGGTACCTGGCGACATTAGATAAGACGAGGCAAGGACAGATTAGAGTATATGGGGTATCTCAGCCAATGGGCAGGGATTTTTTTAGAAACCTTTGGCCTGCTGGGAGAACCTATTTATTAGGGTGGAGTCAGGTGATCGGGGGTTCTGTGCCACCTGGACGGCTGTCTGGGTGGACGCGTGTTGTACTGCCTCGGGCTGCTAGGCCAGAGCCTGAGGACTATCCCAGGGACATCTGGCTGCTAGGCTGTCTGGGGGCCTATCCAGAAGCAAGAGAGCAGCGCAGGGTTGGGATTGCTGCTTGCAGTCCAACCAAAAGTGGCAGTTCTGCCGGGCGGAAAACCTGATGGGGTCGGAGGTAGAGGGGAAGCCACTAAGGGACCATCCACCTTGTTACCAGGGATCGCCGTGAGTAGCTGAAGCAAGTACCAGAGCAGTATTCTCACCAACCGGGGATGGTGAAGAATTGGGAAACTTCAGCAGGTGTCAAGCCAGGGACCCAGCCAGCGGAGGTGACACTTGCAGAGCAGTCTTGTGTGCCAAGCCAGGGACTGAGCAGGCCAGTGGGGAGATGCTTGAGGAGTATCTGTGAGTGCCAAGCTAGGGACCCAGCAGGGACGCTTGAGGAAGATACTCAGTGAGAAGATTGGAAGAGCTCAGGAGATCCAGTGGCAGTGAATCAGCAAGTCTAGTGAGAGAGACTGGGAGCTCAGTGGAGTGAAGATCTACAAGAGGAGATTGTAGAAGAAGTAAAGGAGTTTATGACAACTTGTGTTAGAAACTGTTATACGAGTGTTGCCATAGGAGACAGCGATCCTACTCATGCAGATGTGGTGTCTTGCTGGATGCCTTTCCCTGCTGTCTGCCTATAGACGTCTCGGAGTCTGCCAATTACCAATGCAACTACTAAAGGGTGTCCTGGCCCTAACCCTCTCTCCCCCAGTTCTGTTCAAGAGAAAATAAATCTCTCTGCATTCAAGAAGTGTCTGGCGCCCATGAATCTACCTTCCATTACACCTACCATGCCTTGTATCTCACTCTACATAGGAGGATGTCAGCTGTCCCTAACTCTGGAGGTCACCATTAGGCCCCAGGGCCCCCCGGGATCTCGCTACATGTCATGCATGAGCAACTCAGTGTACAATCTCGGCACACTGTGGGTGCCTAGACAAAGCAACTCCCTTGCTGAATTGAACTTGGTTTCAGCCTCTTGCAAACCCCTGTACAGCAGAGCTCAGACAGGGAGAGGAAGCATCAGCACACGGCCAGCTGAGCTGCAGTGCTCTAGTTCTACATGCTAAAAGGATGGGAGGGCAGAGTGACAGAGAGATGGACTCATTAGTCTGCTGCTTCTTATTTCACTGTCCAGTCACAGGCTGGGGGAAGATTACTAGACATGTAAGTGTAAATGAACTGTAGCAGAAAAAAATAAGATCTCCTTCTCTGCCAGATATGGCTGTATGATGGTGCTGTGTACATCTCAAAAGTGAATAGACAGAAATAAAATTAGTTGGCAGGTAAAACATATAATATTATTATTATTATAATTATACAGGAATTATATTGTGCCAACAGTTTGCACAGCGCTTTACAATATAAAGGGAAGACAGTACAATTACAATACATTTCAATACAGAAGGAATTGAAGGGCCTTTCTCATGGAGCTTACAATCTAAAGGGAGGGCAAGGTGGTCCAAAAGGTAATAAATGCAAGGTATGATGTGATGGGGGTGACCCAAGTACATGTTTGAGGTGGAGTCCAGGTAGGCTTCGCTGAATAAATTAGTTTTCAAGACATACTGGGGTAGGGAGTTCCAGAGGATAGGAGAAGTTCTGGAGAAGTCCCGAAAGCAAGCACGGGATGTATTTCAACGGTGTGTTTAGCTGTTTGCCTTATATTTATTTGTAATATAAATCTTTTTTTACAGTTCATTAATAAAGTATCTAAAACATTTGTTTAGAACAGGCATGCCCAAAGTCTGGCCCGGGGGCCAATTGCGGCCCGTGTTTTGGTTTAATGCGGCCCCACAGGTAATTTGGAAAAGTCTATATTTTGTGGCCCCCAATGAATCCCAGAGCACTGCTCAGGACTCCTGGGCTCTCTGGATCTCTCAATGCCGCGGGACTGCACCTCCTCAGTCTGCGTTCTCGCAATATCTCGGACGTTGCGGGATTTGGTGCGTTCCTTCTCTCTGCGCTGTGTCTTCACCACACACAGCCACAAAGGCAAGAGATCTCTGGCAAATTCTTGTTGGGCAGTGTATTAGTGCTCGGGCGAACACACTTAGACCAAAACTTCTGGCACTGCGCTCACATGATCCCTTCCTCTTTCTGGTCAATTTCTAAAATGGCGACTGTAAATAAGAGAAGTAAAGTTGACAGTGAGGGCCGCCGCTTCCAGGACAGGTGGAAAGTGGAATATTTCTTCACTGAAATCCGGAATCACTGTGCAGGCAAGTTTTTTTTCCAATTGAGATGAATACATTGTAAAATCTCAGTTAATGTCAGTTGGTCTAAATCAGTTATAAATATATTTGGACACAACATGATACTTTGTGTTATGTTCCCGCTTTTTTTAACTTAGGCCCCTTTCTAGACATGTGCAATTCGTTTAGTTTCTAATTCGTTTTGTTTTTAACAAATTTTGACTTTTTGACACATTTTTGACGAATTCCGAATTTCCGAACTTTTCAATTTCCAGAAATTTCAGAATTTCAAAAATTGCGAAATGATGAATTTCCGAATTTTCCGAATTTTCCGAAATTACGAATTTCCGAAATTACGAATTTCCGAAATTACGAATTTCCGAAATTACGAATTTCCGAATTTCGAATTTCCGGATTTCCGAATTTTCGAATTTTCGAATTTCCGAAATTACGAATTTCGAATTTCCGGATTTCCGAATTTTCGAAATGACGAATTTCCGAAATGACGAATTTCCGAAATGACGAATTTCCGAAATGACGAACTTCCGAAAAACCGAAAATACAAAATTCGGAAATTCGATAATTCGATAATTCGTAAATTCGTAAATTCGTAAATTCAAAATTTGTAAATTCAAAATTTGTAAATTTGTAAATTCGGAAGTTCGTAAATCCGAAAATCCGAAATGCGGAAATTCGGAAATCCAAAAATGAAATTCGGTAATTTGAAAATTCGGAAATTCGGAAATACGAAATTCGGAAAATAGAAATGTGAAAATTCCCGAAATTTCTGAATTCCGAATTTGCGAATTCTCGAATTTTAGATTTTCCTAATTTACGAATTTACGAAAAAAGCAAAAAAGCTAATGAAACGAAAATGAAAATGAACAAATTTTTTGTCAGTGCACATGTCTACCCCTTTCACAGGGGACGGATCCGTAATGATCCGCCCCGTAAACATCCGCTTGGTCAGCGGGGATCGCTCCGTTGATTCCCGCTGGGCCGGCGGATGACAGTGCGGTCCCTGCACACTGTGCATGGACCGCCCTGTCAGATCTCCGCTCTCCTATATGGAGGATCGGATGCACATGGACCGTCTGTCCGTGTTCATCCGATCCGCTTTGCAGATGGATAAAAAAATAGGATTTTCCTCTGTCTGCAGAATCGTTCCATAGCGGGGACGGATGATATCGGGTGTCAGCGGATGTTCACCCGCTGACACCCGCTATCCCATAGGGGTGCATGTATGTCCGTATTTCATCCAAAAACGGATGTGTGAAAGGGGCCTTAAAAGTTGATAGACCAATAATATGTAATGTACTTTATAATGTTCCTGACATATATTTCAGCTTCCTGGATTTTTATTTTTCATCTGGCCTTCAGATATGAAAGGCAGAGTGATTTAACACCTGTTTAGATTTGTCATCCATGTTATGAAATGAATAGTATGCCGTTTGCAATAAACTTTGCATAAAATAGTTAATTTGCTTTTCTTTTTAATGGTTCAAAGAATGTCAGGAAAAATGGTCGGCCCTCACGCATGTTCACTTCATCAAATCTGGCCCTTTTTGTAAAAAGTTTGGATACCCCTGGTTTAAAACTTTCATTAACCCCTTGCCGACCAGCCGCCGTCATTATACTGCGGCAGGTCGGCGCGATCCCGCAAAACATTGTAGCTGTACGTCGGCTCGCGGGATCGGGATAGCAGGCGCATGCGTGCACGCGCCCGCTGCACTGCGGGGGTGCCAATGCTCGTAGCCGACGGTCACGATGACCGTCGGCCACGAGCGATTGTGAGCACGAGAGGCAGAACAGGGACATGTGTGTGTGTGTAAACACACAAATCCCTGTTCTGTTCTGTGAAGAGAGACAGATCGTGTGTTCCTAATAGCGAGGAACCACGATCCGTCATTTCCTCTAGGTCAGTCCCCTCCCCCTTCAGTTAAAAACACACACAGGGAACACAGTTAACCCCTTGATCACCCACTAGTGTTAACCCCTTCCCTGCCAGTGACATTTTTTACAGTAATCAGTGCATTTTTATAGCACTGATCGCTGTATAAATGCCAATGGTCCCAAAAATGTGTCAAAAGTGTCCGATGTGTCCGCCATAATATCGCAGTCCCGATACCAATCGCAGATCGCCTCCATTACTAGTAATAAAAAAACAATAATAAAAATGCTATAAATCTATCCCCTATTTTGTAGACGCTATAACTTTTGCGCAAACCAATCAATATGCGCTTCTAAAAATATGCAGAAGAATACATATCGGCCTAAACTGAGGAAAAAAAATGTTTTTATCTATTTTTGGGGGATATTTATTATAGCAAAAAGTAAAAAATATTGAGTTTTTTTCAAAATTGTCGCTCTTTTTTTTTGTTTATAGCGCAAAAAATTAAAACCGCAGGGGCGATCAAATACCACCAAAAGAAAGCTCTATTTGTGGGAAAAATATGACGTCAATTTTGTTTGGGCGCAACGTTGCACGACCGCGCAATTGCCAGTTAAAGCTCAATATTGAACCCTACGGACTAAGACTGGGATGCCATTAAAGTTCATGTGCGTGTAGTTCAGGCAGGTGTCCCAATACTTTTGACAATATACTGGGTATATATTTTTATACATGTTTTTATATAGATATCCACTTTAATGCCATAGTTCTTGTAACAATTAGAGATTTTTGCAACAAATTGCCAAAACCCCATGCTTTGTTTTCTTAATGTAGCCTGCGCTATGAATGACAGTAAAGACTGGATAAGGTAAATTGTAGCCAGTACATCTATTCATACTTTAATGTTTTTAATTCTCACAACACTGGAGTTTCCAAACATTCTGCAGGTTTTGTATAACATTCATGCCAGTAAATAATTGATTTAAAATTTTGGATTGCCAATTTCCATTGGAATGCCCATGCAGTCACCACTAACAATCAATATATATTAAACTGGCAGACAAAATATATAGGTTATTTGGGGATACTGTTAAATAAATGCATATGATGCCTTGGTAACAGTATAATTACACAAGAAACAAGTTCCAAAAATAATTGTTTTAGTCTGGTCTAAATACAGTAAGCAAGGCCTGCATTTAATGCTTGCCTGATATCTTCCCAAATTAACTGTCCAATAAACAGAGAACAGAACAGAACATTGGTCACTGGACACATCAAGAATTTCCTTTTCTTCATATACAGTATCTCACAAAAGTGAGTACACCCCTCACATTTTTGTAAATATTTTATTATATCTTTTCATGTGACAACACTGAAGAAATGACACTTTGCTACAATGTAAAGTAGTGAGTGTACAGCTTGTATAACAGTGTAAATTTGCTGTCCCCTCAAAATAACTCAAGACACAGCCATTAATGTCTAAACTGCTGGCAACAAAAGTGAGTACACCCCTAAGTGAAAATGTCCAAATTGGGCCCAATTAGCCATTTTCCCTCCCGGTGTCATGTGACTCATTAGTGTTACAAGGTCTCCGGTGTGAATGGGAAGCAGGTGTGTTAAATTTCACTCTCTCATATTGGTCACTGGAAGTTCAACATGGCACCTCATGGTAAAGAATTCTCTGAGGATCTGAAAAAAAGAATTGTTGCGCTACATAAAGATGGCCTAGGCTATAAGAAGATTGCCAAGACCCTGAAACTGAGCTGCAGCAAGGTGGCCAAGACCATAAAGTGGTTTAACAGGACAGGTTCCACTCAGAACTGGCCTCGTCATGGTCGACCGAAGAAGTTAAGTGCACGTGCTCAGCGTCATATCCAGAGGTTGTCTTTGGTAAATAGATGTATGAGGTCTGCCAGCCTTGCTGTAGAGGTTGAAGGGGTGGCGGTCAGCCTGTCACCTACAAGGGCTGTTTTTTTAAATTTTGTAATTAGGACTTCTGACAAGCCCCCCACCCATAGACCCCACAACCACCAGGCCAGGGTTGTGGGGAAGAGGTCTTTGTCCTCATTCAACATTGGGACAAGTTGCCAGCTGGGATGCACGGTACCTACAGTGGGGACCTACATGCCCATCCTCTCCTATCTTGATCAGCCAGGTTGCATGCTCAGACAAGGGTCTGGCCACTTCTTTCCCCTCCAAGCCAAAGTGTTTTTAAAAATTTGCTTTTTGTATATGTTTTCCAGGGCAGTGTCCAGCCCCAATGCCATTTCTTTGACAATATATTAGCCTAGAAAATGGCATATTTTTTAACCACTTCAGCCCCGGAAGAATTTACCCCCTTCCTGACCAGAGCACTTTTTGTGATTCGGCACTGGATCGCTTTAACTGACAATTGCGCGGTCGTGCGACGTGGCTCCCAAACAAAATTGACGTCCTTTTTTCCCCACAAATAGAGATTTATTTTTGTGGTATTTGATCACCTCTGCGGTTTTTATTTTTTGCGATATAAACAAAAAAAGAGCGCCAATTTTAAAGAAAACGCATTATTTTTTACTTTTTGCTATAATAAATATCCCCTAAAAATATATAAAAAAAATATTTTTTTCCTCAGTTTAGGCCGATACGTATTCTTCTACATATTTTTGATCCCAATAAGCGATTATTGATTGGTTTGCGCAAAAGTTATAGCATTTACAAAATAGGGGATAGTTTTTTTTGGCATTTTTATTAATATTTTTTTTTTAAATGTCGACGATCAGCGATTTTGATCGTGACTGCGACATTATGGCGGACACATCGGACATTTTTGACACATTTTTGGGACCATTGTCATTTATACAGCAATCAGTGCTATACAAATGCACAAATTCCTGTGTAAATGACACTGGCAGTGAAGGGGTTAACCACTAGGTGGCAGTGTAGAAGTTAAGTGTGTCCTAGGGGCGTGTTTCTAACTGTGGGGGGTGTGGCTGTGTGTGACATGTCACTGATCTCTGCTCCGATCACAGGAGCAGAGATCAGTGACACTGTCTCTAGACAGAACGGGGAGATGCTTGTTTACATTAGCATCTCCCTGTTCTTCCTCTCCGTGAGGCGATCGCGGGTATCCCCATGGCGATCGAGTCCGCGGGACCCGCGACCCAGCTCACGGAGCTTCCCGTGGGCGTGCTCACGCCCACCAGCTGCCTCTTAAAGGGCAATGTACAGGTTTCAGTTCCTCACCGGAGGCAGCCCTGTGTCGTGGACTTTATCATTATCCCCCAGCTTCTTGCTACCTCCCCACCCATCTAGGATTCCCCTCTCATCCAAAAGGTTTAGGAGATATTTGCAGGAATAGCAGCACCGATGTATACGGCGCAAATGCGCTGTAGACATCGGGCGCAGGCGCACTGAGCGTGCCGTTTCTAACGGCGATCATGCCGTTAGTGGCAGCACCAGCACGCACGGGAGTGACATCATCGCGGCTCTGGCCAGTCACAGCGTCGGAGCCGCGATACCCGGAAGCCACTCCGGAATAGATGGCGGCGTCGGAGGAGGCAAACGAAAGCCGATGCCGGGGCTTCGATCTCAGGTTACTTCCTCTTTAAATAGAGATTCTGTGTTTAACTAGCAAAGAGACTTATATTTCGGTTGGAAATTCAGTTAGATCACTCTAGTTCTAGATACCCTCAATGTAACAGAGAAGCAATGAGGATGGTTTATTCATCTTCAAGAAGTCATTCAGTGCAGGTGTTAGTACCCACCTCTGTTCTGTGCTTCTCCACCAACAGAAAACACCCTTTGAGTCTAATGACATCTAAACTTCTAACATTATGCATGCTCATTCACTGCAAACACAAAATCAGGATTGCAGGGTCTAAGGAACTCACCTATAGGAAATAGGAGGTAAATTTAAGGAGGGCCTGGAAAAATATTGCACTGCCAATATACACTCACCAGTCATTTTGTTAGGTACATTTGCTAGTACCCCTGTTGCCTTCAGAACCGCCCTAATTTTTTCATGGCATAGATTCAACAAGGTTTTTCAACAAGATTCAACAAGGTCTTGGAAACATTCCTCAGAGATTTTGGTCCATATTGACATGATAGTATCACGCAGTTGTGCAGATTTGTCGGCTGCACATCCATGATGCAAATCTTCCCAAAGGTGCTCTATTGGACTGAGATCTGGTGACTGTGGAGGCCATTGGAGTACAGGGACCTCATTGTCATGTTCAAGAAATCAGTGGTGAGATGATTGGAGCTTTGTGACATGGAGCATTATCCTGCTGGAAGGAGCCATCAGAAGATGGGTACACTGTAGTCATAAAGGGATGGACATGGTCAGCAACAATACTTAGGTGGGCCGTGGCATTTAAACGATGCCCAATTGGTACTAAGGGGCCCAAAGTTTGCCAAGAAAATTTCCCTCCCACCATTACATCACCACCACCAGCCTAAACCGTTGATACAAGGCAGGATGGATCCATGCTTTCATGTTGTTTACGCCAAATTCTGACCCGACCATCTGAATGTCACAGCTGAAATCGAGACTCATCAGACCAGGCAATGTTTTTCCAATCTTCTATTGTCCAATTTTGGTGAGCCTGTGTGAATTGTAGCCTCAGTTTCATGTTCTTAGCTAATAGGAGTGGCACCCGATGCGGTCTTCTGCTGCTGTAACCCATCTGCTTCAAGATTCAAAGTGTTGTTCGTGCAGAAATGGTATTCTGCATACCTTGGTTGTAACGAATGGTTATTTGAGTTACTGTTGCCTTTCTATCATCTCGAACCAGTCTGCCCATTCTCCTCTGAGATCAACAAGGCATTTTCCTCCACACAACTGCCGCTAACTGGATATTTTCTCTTTTTCGGACCATTATCTGTAAACCCGAGAGATAGTTGTTCGTGAAGATCCCAGTAGATCAGCAGTTTTTGAAATACTCAGACCAGCCCGTCTGGCACCAACAACCATGCCAGGTTCAAAGTCATTTAAATCCCCTTTCTTCCCCATTCTAATGCTCGGTTTGACTTCATATTCAACACGTCTAGATGCCTAAATGCATTGAGTTGCTGCTATGTGATTGGCTGATTAGCAATTTGTGCCACCAAGCAATTGAACAGGGGTACCTAATAAAGTGGCTGGTGAGTGTATGTTTCAGGCGGCACTAGGTCATATGGTCTGTGGTTGTTTTGAAGCTGGAACCTGCAAAGATTTAGAATTTAAATTTATTTCCAAACCTTCTGCAGGTTTTGGATAATGCATGAGCCAAGTAAATAATTAATTTAAAAACTTAGTCTGCCAATTTTCATTGAAACATCCAGGCAGCAGTTGCTAACAATCACTACAAATTGAACTGGCAGACAAAACCTGCAGGTTATGTAGGGATAGGATTGAAATGGATACACATGGTATCTGGATAGCAATATAATAACCCGGAATCCAAAGTAAACTTTAAAAAACAATTATATTTTGAGTAGGTCTGGTCTAGATGCAGTAGACATAATGGGGGGTTATTTACTAAAGGCAAATCCACTTTGCACTACAAGTTCACTTGGAAGTGCAGTCGCTGTAGCTCTGAGGGGGACATGCAAAGAAAATAAAAAACAGCATTTTAGCTTGCACTTGATTGGATGATAGAAATCAGCAGAGCTTCCCCTCATTTCAGGTCTTCCCTTCAGATCTACAGTGACTGCACTTCCATGTGCACTTGTAGTGCAAAGTGGATTTGCCTTTCGTAAATCAACCCCACTATGTCTTTTAAAAGAGAGAATAAGACAAAGCAAAACCATGTACAGTCACTGGATACACCAACTATAACATACTATAGGAGCTCACTGGATTTCTGGCAGATCAAAAGGGTCTTTTCTGTACTCGCAGTTTTTAACCACTTACAGACAGAAGATTTTCCCCCTTAATGACCAGACCATTTTTTGCGATATGTCACTTTAACTGACAATTGCGCGGTCGTGCGACGTTGTACCCAAACAAAATTGATGTCCTTTCTTTCTCAAAAACAGAGCTTTCTTTTGGTGGTATTTGATCACCTCTGCGGTTTTTATTTTTTGCGCCATAAACAAAAAAAGAGCAACAATTTTGAACTTTTTGCTATAATAAATATCCCAAATAAATAAACAACAAAAATACAATGCGGCTCTGCGAGACACGTTTTGTGTGGACACGAGAATGAATGGGCTGCCGTGTCCGCGCAAAATGTGTCTCGCAGAGCGGCATCAATGTGAACCTAGCCTTAAAGTGTTACTAAACCCACAACAGTAAAATCAGTCTGTATATGCAGTAAAACATGCTTGTTATACTCACTGTGGAACCTAAGGGGTTAATCCTTCGCATTGTGTAACAAAAAAGGCTGTTTGATTCTGTCTTCTCTGATCCGTCCCTTTCCTCCACTGTCCCCAATACATCTCCTGATAGTAAAGAGCCCTGGGGACACTCTGCACATGCTCAGTTTGGTGTGTATTGATAGTTTTTGCTTAGGGATAAGGTCCCTGCAGCAGTTTAGAAATCGCAGCCCACACGGGAACTGCAAATGCAGTGCAGTTCCCAGTGCGGGTGCGATTTCCAGTGCACCTGCGCGCATCCAGCGCCTTTTTCTGTATGGGTGGTTGCGGCTGCGGGAACAGGTGCGGATCCGCAGTGGGAACCACCCACACAGATGTGAACCTAGCCTTAAGGCAACTCTGGGAAACTTGAAAATAATCACTTGCAGTGCGACTGCACTTATACTGCAAGGGTTAATTGCTCGTTGAGGTCTGGGTACCTGTTAAAGTAGATTTACTTACCCAATCCTCCGCTCCTGCACGCTTCTAGATCAGTCCCCCTGGTCCTCCCTATGCTCCACCGGTCTAAGGTCTAAGCGTCATCAAGGGGTCATAACCCTACTGAATGTGATGATGCCAAGAGACAGTTCACTGCTTGAATGTGGGGGAGTTGAGGATCAGGAAAGTAAAAGTGCTTTTATTCTCCCCCCAGACTGAGCAAGCAATTAATTATTTTCAAGGTTCCTGGAGTTCGGCTTTAAGTCTGAAATGTTAAAAGTCATAATTTTCCTTTTGCTGAAAGTTATGATTTATCCTAATTAGTTTTAATATAATAAAAAATCACGTCTTCCTCTCGCTCTTTCTTTTCAGAATATAGTTTTGTAATGAAAGCAATCATTAGAATATGAAACAAGGTAAAGCACAAAATGCAAAATGCTTTAACCTTCAGCTTTTTTTATCCTTCCAACTGTGATAAACTGATGAAATAAATACTCCAATTAGTTTTGGTACTTAGCTTCCAGCCCCCATCAGTGCACAAATTAGTATGCAGTTTATGTATATATAATGTATAGATATTTATGTTCATGTATGAATATGTCTGTGTAGAAAAAGTCTTTGATCAGACACTAATCAGGCAATATGCTCTTCACTGCCGTCCTGTCTGAATCCACAAACTGTAAATTGTGGAAGAATGTGGAGCTTTATTCACCACCTACCGTCTCCTCTGCCTCTTATTAGATGCAAAAGAGCAAAACCTTTTCAAATGCATTGATTATGGACAAGAATCCTAAATTATTAGGGAACAGAGAAGGCATTACCATTCCCATAATTAAATCTTGCCTCCAATATTCCGATAACTCCCCAACGTTTTCTAACTGCTCTAAAATGATCAAAAGAAGGCTAAATTCCCCTGCTCTGTACACGGTGTCTGTGGTGCTGTCTGAGGACAGTTTACAGGCATTAATGGGTGCAATGGCCACCCAAAGTTGATTTCAGCAGCACCATTTACAGTGCCTTAAAAAAGTATTCATACCCCTTGAAATTTTCCAAATTTTGGCATGTTACAACCAAAAACGTAAATGTATTTTATTAGGATTTCATGTAAAAGACCAACACAAAGTGGCACATAATTGTGAAGTGGAAGAAAAATGATAAATGGTTTTCAACATTTTCTACAAATAAATATGTCAAAAGTTTGGCGTGCATTTCTATTCAGCCCCCTTTACTCTGATACCCCTAACTAAAATCTAGTGGGACCAATTGTCTTCAGAGGTCACCTAATTAGTAAATAGAGTCCACCTGTGTGTAATTTGTACATTTTTTTTAAGCCCTCAGAGGTTTCTTAAGCCTGATTCACACCTATGCATTTTTAGTGCTTTTTGCATTTTGCAGATTTGCACTACAGAACGTGTTTCATAGGAAACCATGGTAAATGGGCTGTAGTGCAAATCTGCAAAATGCAAAAAGCACTAAAAATGCATAGGTGTGAATCAAGCCTTAGAGATCCTTAGTGAAAAAACAGGAAAATGGAAAGAGTATGGCACAACTGCAAACCTACCAAGACATGGCCGTCCACCTAAACTGACAGGCCGGGCAAGGAGAGCATTAATCAGAGAAGCAGACAAGAGGCCCATGGTAACTCTGGAGGAGCTTCAGAAATCCACAGCTCAGGTGGAAAAATTTGTCCACAGGACAACTATTAGTCGTGCACTCCACAAATCTGGCCTTTATGGAAGAGTGGCAAGAAGAAAGTCATTGTTGAAAGAAAGCCATAAGAAGTTTAATTTGCAGTTTGCAAGAAGCCATGTGGGGGACACAGCAAACATGTGGAAGAAGATGCTCTGGTCAGATGAGACCAAAATTTAACTTTTTGACCTAAAAGCAAAACGCTATGTTTGGCAGAAAAACAAACACTGCACATCACCCTGAACACACCATCCCCACCTTGAAACATGGTGGTGGCAGCATCATGTTGTGGGGATGCTTTTCTTCAGCAGAGACAGGGAAGCTGGTCAGAGTTGATGGGAAGATGGATGGAGCCAAATACAGGGAATCTTAGAAGAAAACCTTAGAAGAGTCTGCAAAAGACTTGAGACTGGGGCGGAGGTCCTTCCAGCAGGACAACGACCCTAAACATACAGCCAGAGCTACAATGGAGTGGTTTAGATCAAAGCATGTTCATGTGTTAGAATGGCCCAGTCAATGTCCAGACCTAAATCCAATTGTGAATTTGTGGCAAGACTTGAAAATTGCTGTTCTCAGACGCTCTCCATCCAATCTGACAGAGCTTGAGCTATTATGCAAAGAAGAATGGGCAAAAATGTCACTCTCTAGATGTGCAAAGTTGGTAGAGGCATCACCAAAAAGACTTGCAGCTGTAATTGCAGTGAAAGGTAGTTCTACAATGCACGTCACACTTTTCACATATTTATTTGTAAAAAAAAATCCAAAAACATTTATAATTTTCCTTCCACTTCACAATTATGTGCCACTTTGTGTTGGTCTATCACATACAATCCCAATAAAATAAATTTCCGTTTTTGGTTGTAACATGACAAAATGTGGAAAATTTCAAGGGGTATGAATACTTTTTCAAGGCACTGTATAAGCACCGCTGTAGGAAAAGATGTCCACCACTTGGCCGCTCACAAACTGTAAGTAACTGGTTAAGTTAAGGTGGCTATATACTAGCAGAATTTCTTAAAGAACGTTTTTTTTTTTTGTCTTTTTTTTTTTCTTTTTTGCCACCTCAGTTCTACTTTCCAGGCGGACCTGAATCAACTTTTACTGTTCATCTCTGTCCGTTCCAGTATTCACATCATTGTGGCTTGTCATCCTTAATTATAATTATTTAGTTTAACAGATAGATCCAAGTCTTCCATTTTATCACAACTTAGTTTAAATCCCCCCCCCCTCCCTGCCCCCCCCCCCCCTCCACATCGCTGCGTCCATTGGCCTATTTATTTTCATCAAAGGCTAAAACTTTATGCTTATAACTTTAAATTATAATCGCACGACCTCAGCATAACTCCATGTCTTTTTGAATTTTTTCCACCTGTCCCATTTTTCTGCTATCTCTCTTTTTCCCTCCTCAGCATTCATTTTAAGGGATTCGCTATTGTAGATATTCTCAACTGCGTCTATCCATTCCCAGATAGATGGGCTTTCCTGGTTCCGCCAATTCCTTGCTATCAGTCGTTTAGCAGCATTTAGGAGGTGCGGGACTAAAGTCCTTTCATATTGCTTCGTCTCTCCTCTTGTGCCGTGGAACAGGATTACCCACGGATCATCAGTGAGATCTTTATCAGTAATTTCCTTAATGTATTCTATTATTTTTGTCCAATAAGTTTTGATCTTCTGACACTCCCACCAAATGTGTGCCATCGTCCCCTTTTCCTTACAACCTCTCCAACATTCTGCGGAGGTGCCTGTTTGGAACTTACTTGTTTTTGCTGGAGTTATATACCACATAGATAAGCACTTGTAGTTCATTTCAATAGTTCTAATGTCTAGTGCTGATCTGTGAGTTAATTTTAAAAATTTTCCAACTGTGGGTGTGTCGACCTGCGTGCCTAATTCTCTCTCCCAATTGTGAATGAATGGTGGGATTTCCAATCTGTCTACCTCCAATAGTAGTTTATAGATCTTTGAGATCAACCCTTTCGTCTCAACGGCAGTAAAGGTCTGCTCTAAGCGGGTTAAGTCCTCTCCCGCCCTGATCGGCTGGGGGAGGTTTTTAACAAAATGGGATAGTTGCAAATACCGCCATTCATTAATATTGATAAATTCCCCCTTACTTTCTAATTCATTAAATGTTAATATTTTCCCGTTAAATACTATATCCTTCAATTGTGCGCAATCTTTAACCCACCCCCCTCCCATTAATTTATTTCCTGGTGCAAAATAATCGTTATTTTTAAGTGCTATTAAAGGTGAATTATATTTACCATTAAGTTGCTTGTAAAACTGATCCCATACTTTTAGTGTATTTAGTGTCATTATGCTAGTGCTCTCATCTAGTGATCTGAACCTTGGGGGGTTCCAGATGACATTGCCGAGTTGTGCCTTACTTAAAGTTTTTTCTAGTTTCACCCATCTTTTTTCACTACCTTTTTTGCTCCATTCAGGGATTCTGGACAAAGTAATTGCATAATAATAGTTAGCTATATTGGGTACGGCTAAGCCCCCTCTTTTTTTTTCCTGCTTTAAGGTATGAAGTGCTATTCTATGTTTCTTATTCCTCCAGATGAAGTTCATTATAAGGGATTTTAATTTTCTAAGGTACGTCAGGGACAAAGGAATTGGGAGCATTTGAAATGTGTACGTTATTATGGGTAATAATGTCATTTTCGCTGCGTTTATGCGACCCATCCACGAGAGGGGCCTGTTGGTAAATTCTTTACACTTTTTTGCTATCTCGTCAAGTAGCGGTAGCTTAAAGAATGTTTGATTTTCGAAATGTTAGTGGGGTCAAATTGATCTTCATTTTCAACTATAGTAATGAGAAAATTCAATAAAGCAGATGGAAAATGTTTCTTGTTCGAACATATTTCTAACACTTAAAAAGTCCAAGTGCAGCGCTCAAATATAACAAAAATGTGGAAAATAAAACTGTGTGTTATAGTCCATATAAAGATCAAATAAAGATGACATAGATCCTCCACCAAGTTTCAATGTGCAAAAACGAAAGCAAACCACACCACGTGCTATCAATCTGCTTACCAGAAGAATATGAAAAACAGGCGATGTAATCATATGAGGCAAGAGGTCAGTGGTTTGGACTTGAATGGTCACACTCAACAACTTGATAGATTATGAAAGTATCCAGGTTCATGAATGGCAGGAATCCGGACTCAAGCACAACCTCCCGCCACCAGCACGTTCAAATGTTAAAAGCAAATTAAATTTTTTACTTTTTTGATGACTATTGAGAGGTCCTTGAATCTACTGAGAATTTTCAAATGAAGTGTATAGTCAGCTTTATTCAATAAGGGTCCATACACACTGTACTTAACCTCCTTGGCGGTAATACCGAGTCTGGCTCGGGTTCAGTTTTTTCTGCCAGGAGCGGTAACCCCCGAGCCAGACTCGGGCTGCATTGCAGGATACAGGGGGAAGTTACTTACCTTTTCCCCTGGATCCTGCGATGTCTCCCCGCTGTGTGTGCGAGCCGTCCGCTCGCTCGATTCACACAGTGCCCGAGTGCCGCTGATCTCCGTTCCCTGCGATGTTACGACGCACGGGAGCGGAGATCGGCGCCAAATTCAAAAAAGTTTAAAAAACACAACACACATACAGTACTGTAATCTTACAGATTACAGTAGTGTATACAAAAAATACACGTCCCCTTTGTCCCTAGTGGTCTACCCAGTGCCCTGCATGTCATTTTATATAATAAAAAGATTTTTTTTCTGCCTGGATACTGGAGGTTGTCCATAGCAACCAAAAAGTGTCCCTTTATGTCAAAAGTGGTTTTAGACCAGCTAGAAAACACGATAAAAAATTAGAATCACAATTTATGATCAAACAATAAATTTAATGACAGCGACTATTCTGCAACTGAGCAAATTTCAGTGTTTTTGATTTGATTACATTATTGAATCATTTTTATATATATTTTTATTATATTATAATTTATGATTTTGTGTTTCAAACTTTATCATACCCGGGATGTCTACTAGACTCTGGTTCGGACAGATTTAAGTGAGTTATTCATAAGAATCGCATGCCTACAATATAAAAATGCCAAATTTCCATGCAAAATAATTGTACCGCTTTCAGCACAAAATTCCGGACAAAATCATACCGCCAGGGAGGTTAAGAAAAAACGCCAGTTACCTTGCCAGAAAATGGTGTATAAAAAAACGCTCATATTAAGCGTTTTTGTGGCAGTGTTTGGCAGCTTCTAGCAGTGTTTAGGAGCGTTAGTGTTTACAAGCATTTTTACAACAAAAGATTAGGAAAAGAAAAAAAAAACGGGCGTCTGCTTTTGGAAGCATTTAGCAATTTCTGCCAGAAAAATGCTCTCAAAAACGTAAACCAACGTTTTTTTTTCTGCCTCTAAATGCTGAGCTTAATAACGCCTCTAGAGTAACTTATGTGCATGGACACATAGGATAAAAAAAAATAAAAAATGCTAAACGCCTCCAGGAGCAGCGTTTTTGTAACCAGTGTGCATGGACCCTAAGGAATAGTGGGGTTGATTTACTAAAGGCAAATCCACTTTGCACACAAAGTGCAAACTACAAGTGCACTTAAAATTGCACTGAAAGTGCACTTGGAAGTGCGGTCGCTGTAGATCCGAGGGGGACATGCAAGGAAAATAAAAAAACAGCATTTTAGCTTGCACAAGATTGGATAATAAAATCAGCAGAGCTTCCCCTCATTTCAGATCTTTCCCTCAGATCTACAGCTACTGCACTTTCAAGTGAACTTTCAGTGCAATTTCAACTGCACTTTGCACTTGTAGTTTGCACTTGTAGTGCAAAGTGGATTTGCCTTTCGTAAATAACCCCTATTGTGTATGTATAGCCATTTTTTTTGATTTGGATAGATCAGGGAAGGATAAGAACATTTTCACTCTGTTTGTACACACTGTATCTGCTGACAATTTTTAAGAAACAGATATTTACCAGGCCAAGGAGTCAAATGCTGTCTTCCATGGAGCCAATTTTTGGTGGACTTTGGCTTTTTGGTGACACTATTTTGGATATGAGAGCCAGCTGTGACTTCCATGTGCAAGACGCAGTAGCACCTTGAGATTGGTGCCGCAGCCTCCTGGGATGTGTGACGTGGACCAAGAAGATGATGTAATTCCAAAAATTGAGGAAGTGGGAGTGGGTATGTGTCACAAAAAGTTGGCTACTCCCTACAAAAAAAATTTGCAAATTGGATTGAGGTGGAGGGGAGCAAGGAGATGAAAGGGACTTTCACTTTTGAGTGAAGGTCTGCTTCAAGTTTTAGTGCCACCATTAGGTAGACTCCAATGGAGAAAACCTCTTCTAGTGACAACGGGATTATTCCCCTCTATGGGTAGAGAATTCCTCTCACTTTCTTGTGCAGCTCTTGGATGGGATGCAGAAATAGAAAAATAAACTGTCAGTAGTTTTCACCATTCTCTACTCAATCCAAAAGTACGTTTTAGATTTATGTATGCTTTAAATCCCCAACTTTCTCTGTTTATTATTCTGATAACAGTGAATGTTTTATTAAAAACAATGTGGTGACAGGTTTGCTTTAATTATCTTCCATTTTATACATTTCCAAAGGATTGGCACTCCCGATCAGCAAAGCAAATAAAGACTGATTATAGAACCCCTTTGTGCGAGTACAATATACAGTCTCTCCAGCGTTAGCCTTTCTGATAAAAAGCAGAATCTCGGGGGGGGGGGCCCAGAATTCCAGAATGCACAGAGCTGATACAAGCTCGTTACTTCCCCTTCCCTGGATAGCACCTCAGATTTAAGCCCCAACTAAGCTCGGAGCTGACAGCTATTGCACTCGCTACACCCCGCCGGCTTATTTTGACGAAGGTCGCAGGCACAGTGAAATGTACCTTTTCGCAAGTCTCGATTTGTTTTTCTATGTTCGGGCAAAACCTTCATAAATCTGCAAGGAAAACACATAAAGCCTGCAATTCAAATGTGTAAGGACCAGATGAGAAAAGTAAATACGTTTAACTTCTAACACTTTGCAGGAAAGCTGCCTCACTGTAGAGGCTGTGTTCACCGGCCATTACTGAGTAAATTGGGATTTTCTAGCCTCCGAGTTTGGCAAATGAATGTATTTGCTGTCACTGAATTTTCTTCATCACCTTTGCAATATTTTTAATTGAACTTTTTCAGATGTGGTGCTCCTCTTATGCTCACAGGCCCATGCTGTCTTTTGCCTGGAGAAAACAAGCGTTAGTCTTATTCATATCGCTTTTATATTTTACTACCCAAATATCTTCTTTCACTAAATTTTTATTGGTTTTAAGGTGAACAAGTAAGCATAGAGGTCAGTATAACAAGTAAGACAACTTGAGATCCAGAGTGCCACCATGGATCCCACAATACACGAAGACAAGAGCTCACATGGATGATGGGCCCCCTTTATGGAAGAATAAAGAGTCAAACAACCTAATTCCAGAAACTGAAATGATATGCTGGCTGCAATCACAACATTGGCCTTCACATATTTCTCCAAGTCAAGTCCAATGTTCTGAGTTGAGTTGTTTAACCTTCCTGGTGGCAATCCCGAGTGTGGCTCGGGGTTAATTTTCATTATCATTAGCAGTAACCCTGAGCCACACTCGGGATTGCATTGCAGAATCCTGGTCCAAGTAACTTACCTCGTCCCCAGGATCCTGTGATGTCCCCCCGCTGTGTGCTCTGCCGGATCCTCCTCCTGATGATCTGTGTTCCGGGCTCCGTTCCCTGCGAGCTTCACTGCGCCCTTTTCGATATGTCCATAAGTCACTCATGGAGATCTTAAGTTGACCATTGGAGTGCTGCGTGTGGGGAGCCAGATGCAAGGTTACACATTTCTTATTTTTGAAGAAGGAATGGACAAAAATATTGGGTCTGAGGAAGCTGCACACCCCAATAGAAGGTTTGAAGAAAAAAATTCAAAAAATTCCCCATGGGGTTTTTTAGTAGCAATTTGAGAGACACAGAAATTCCATAAAAATATAGATTTTATTAACAAAGAATGATGAAATGATTGCACATCATAGAAGTGTGAAAAATGGTCAAAAATATAAGCTCTGGGACTCTCAAGCAAGACAAATATTGATGTAAGAATACAATATTCATTGTAGGATAGGATGCTCGGTAAAGTCTCTGCCACAGACTTGTAAGTTTCACTTTAGCGTCACTGAGGGATTGGATGAACTTTTAGCGAACTAACATACAGTACCAGTTTCTCTCAGCCGATCGGGCGATACCGTATGCGTGTTGATCCAGGTTGCGTCCTTCAACTAAGTATCCAGGCTCCATCAGAGAAGCCAGCCTTGCGCACGGCCTTCTCCTGAACGAGTCCTCCCCTGGGGTACTTCAGTTGCTGGGCCTCTCCATTCTGATGAGACGGCACTGGACCTTCCTTTGGATCAGTAGGCTCCGAACTTCAGTCAGGCCTGTCCCTTCATAGATTGTTGTGGATAGGGAGAGAGATGACCACCGCTCCAGAGGGATCCTTCAAGGCGAATGCTTCTACTCCTAGTGTGGAGCTCCAGGTGCAGGCTAATAACAAGGTAGTTAGAAAGTAACAAGGGGAACTCTGGACGGCCGCACACCAGACGAAGATGAAAAATCAAATGGATTTATTAAAAACAGGAATCACATCAAAATCCAAAAACACAGCCAAACATGGAAGGGGGGGCACACAGCTGACGCGTTTCACGCTAAATACAGCGCTTACTCATAGCTAGTGAGTAACTGTTTTTAATAAATCCATTTGATTTTTCATCTTTGTCTGGTGTGCGGCTGTCCAGAGTTCCCCTTGTTACTTTCTAACAGGCCTGTCCCTTCAGTTACGCTTCCTCGGGCTAGCCAGCACCGAGACATAGGATGCATGGTTCCGCACCCCAGGCCCGGAGGGCCATAGGGCTGGGTCAGGAGGACCACTAGAACCAAACAGACAGAAAATAATCCCCTGCCAACATGGCGTCGGTACCTTAAATACCACCCCCCCCCAGAACGCACAGCGGGAGAACACTACGACTGGGCTGGTTCCGAGAGATAAGTGTGCATTCAATGCATCCAGCTAGCCTGCGTTTCTACCCTTGCCGGTGGTGACAGCGACACCTGCGGTCAAGGAGAACCCAGTGCAACCCAGCTGGACTGGTACTGAGACCAGAAATTTTGTGAAATTATCCTGAAGCCCAACTGTGGCTTCAGGCAACTTCATTTTCAAAAATAATAGCGCCTGCTCGTCAGGAGCCAGCTCTACACTTTTATATCAAAAAAGAAGTCTAGATTAAAAAATAGTATTAGTTGTATAGCAATTATGTATGTTATATTAATCTTTTTTTTTTTTTTCTTAAAAGTTAAATTTTTTAAAGGTATCTGGAAACTTCCACAACCTCATGCTCCAACAACATCACAGAGACGTGTTCAGGTTTCTTATCCTACCTAAAATCTGCACTGTTCAAAGAGATTTCTCTCACTAACTCAGCACAAAGATTTAATGTTTCCAAAGAAAATGCCACAGTAGGTTTATTGTTTCAGTGGCATGTGAAGTATGCTGTTTCAGGCTATCTGACAACCTTGCTGCATGATTAATTCCTCACTGATGAGCAGGCTGACCTTTGGGGAAGGGACTACAGTTTGCATTAACTCGGTGAGAGCAGATATTTCAATTGTAGCATGTGCCCAGGCAATGGCCTAGCGTGCTAAACGAAGGCAATAATGGGGAGAGGTCAAAGATCAAAGATTAAAGTCCCTCCAGCTTGTTTACTATATATAATATAAGGAGGAAATCCATCTAATGGCCACCCATGGATCAATAGAGAGCCGACATTTGGGCATCAGATGGGGAAAAAAAACGGGAGGTCATAATTAGGATTTAAGGAAGACTGAGTGAAGTTTATTGTTTTATTACATCTTCATTGCTTGCTACATAATACTACTCAATAAAGATAATTGGTTTTGGTGGAGCAGGAAATATTCAAGTCTTCAGACATCTTAATAGGATAATACTCCTCATCTTAATTCTTTGTTCCTATGTACCATCAATCCTCCCAAACTACTGCCGTAGTGAAACATGTATTTATTTTACAAGTCCATCTATCTACGTTCAGGATTCAGTTTCACAAACTTTCTTTGTTGGGCTTTTGAAATGTTCTTCACCTTTTGTGAAGTCAAGGGTCATATCCAGCCATCAGTCTCTTGTCTTTACTGATCAGACTTCAGAGGGGTCTACACCCAATTGCCTATTGTCTTCCAGCCTTTATTCCTGGTGTATGTGCCATACCCTGTAATTTATTCCAACTTAGAGGTAAGAAGAAGAGGCACAGAACTATTTATATATGTCCTAAGAAGTGACAGATGAAAGGAAAGCCAACCTTAATATTTCTTTATTTGTGTTTGTTGTGTGAAGACTTTTCTGTGGGAAAGGAACTTCAAATGCTTTTGGTGCCTAGTTTTTCCCTTGGCTTTGTCATCCTTATTATTAAAAATTTTGGGTAGAATGATAGGTTAAAGGAAATGTAAAGTGTTCACATGTAAATTTAGTGTGTTTAATTAAAGCGGAATTTCACCCAAAAGGGAGGTTCTGCTTTTCTGCCTCCTCCTCCCCACTCTACAACCTTAGGCACATTACATTTTTTTGGGGAGGAGAAGGTACCTAGATTTGATAGGTACCCTCTCCCACTCAGCCCCCCCCCCCTCTCTGCCTGCGGCCCCCTGGGATACATCACAGGTACCAAAAGGCTGTGGGACCATTCACAAAGCACAGTGCTGCTCGCTGATGTGCAATAGGAAGCCAGCTGTGAAGCCGTATGGAGTCACATCTGGTTCCAACACTAACGATGCTGGTGCCGGGGCACCCTGAAGACTGGTGAAGAACTGGCCAGGGTGAGGATGGCGCAGGATGCCTGGACTGGTAACTGTCCTTTTATAAAAAGTCATCAGCTACAGTCAGTGGCGGGACAAGGTCATTTAGAGCCCAGGGCGAACATGCCAAATTGCTCCCCCCCAAGATGTATGGGCATTATGTGTCCCATCCCCATTCCCAACACAAATCCCCCCAAATCACAACTCCTAGCACAGCTTTCCTAAATTTGCCCTCCTAAAACAATTCTTACCCCTGAAGCCCCCCAAATTCCCCTTTTTAACACAAATTCCCTGCCCCCTAATCTCCTTGTGGTGCCCCCCACCTCACATGATACCACAGTGCCCAGGGCAACCGCCCCTCCTGCCCACCCCTTGTCCCGGCCCTGGCTACAATATTTGTAGCAGGTGACTTTTAATTTTTTTATTCCTAAGGTAAAGATCCTCTTTAATATATACTACCCTGTTTCCCCGAAAATAAGACCTAGCGTGATTGTCGGTAATGGCTGCAATAAAAGCCCTACCCCCCAAATAAGCCCTACCCTGTTTCCCCGAAAATAAGCCCTACCCTGAAAATAAGACCTACAAGGACTTTAACTAGGGCTTTTTTGGGGGGGTAGGGCTTATATTGCAGCCATCACTGACAATCACGCTAGGTCTTATTTTCGGGGAAACAGGGTAGGCTAAAAATACAAATGCGTTTTCTATTACTTCTTAATCAGGCAAATGGGAAATATTAAAGTGGTCGTAAAGCCAACCAATTATTTATTATTATTGTTCTTTCTTACCCCTCCGCCTACTTTTCCTGCATAGAGGGTTGATCATTAATGCCATATATGACATCTGCATGACTATATTTACAGTTGTCTGTTATCCATATTATTTATCATTTGTTTCTGTTTATTTCGAATATTTGGTTAAGCTCCTGAGGAAGCGCGGAAGCACGCAACATGTAGAGCGTTATTATACCACATGTAACCCACACCAAGCCCGATTGGATATTAGCTACTGTTCCATTTTGGACACTTCACACCTACTAGGAATGGGTCTTGGTGGTTATGGTTGTGTTACATATGTGTTCTAGGCAATATTTGTATTGTGCTAATTTTTTATATGTTTATATTTTAATCAGTTTCTGTAATAAAGCAAAAAACGTTTTATCAAACTTTGTGCCTATAAAGTCCGTGGTATTGTTCAAACATACTTTTCCTGCATGCGTTATATAACAAAAATTTGTAAACTTACCTTTTTAATCAGGTCTGGTTCAGTCATGTGATTCCACATTTCCGGCTCCCATGTGTATGGGGGCACTCGACAACGTCTGGGAATTCCGGGACTTGTGACATCACCCATAGGCTCCCCATGGCCCAGCCGTTGTCAGTGCTTACAGAACACAAAACATTTGTACACAGGGTAGGTAAAAGGAGGGCAGAGGAAATATTTTTAAGAATGTAGGATTTCTTCCACTGTAAAGTGAATTCCAGCTTAACCCTTAACTACTCTAAAAACAGTCCCCTCCCCCGAAAACTTATGCTTACTAACCTGTGTAAGAAAGACATATATACTTACCTATTTTTAGCCCACATTGATTAGGACATGTCAGCAACTGCAGAGCAGAGGAGAGAACGTCAACAACAGCTGGTTATGCCTGG
This sequence comes from Lithobates sylvaticus, assembly GCA_028564925.1. NCBI lineage: Eukaryota > Metazoa > Chordata > Amphibia > Anura > Ranidae > Lithobates > Lithobates sylvaticus. Next base: position 52,005,126 of record CM053027.1, on the reverse strand, counting down.
AGTAGTGACATCGCCCAATGGCCCATCCGTTGTCGTTGTCATTACACGCTAATGCAAAGTTAGTGTTGTCACTGAGTACCAATGCAAAGTTAGTGCTGTCACTGAGGGCTAGTGCAAAGTTAGTGTTGTCATTGAGTGTTAATTCAAATTTAGTGTTGTTACTGAGCGCCAAAGCAAATTTAAAGCTGTCACTAAGCACCAGTGCAAAGTTAGTGTTGTCATTGAGCACCAATGCAAAGTTAGTGCTGTCACTAAGCACCAGTGCAAAGTTAGTGTTGTCATTGAGCGCCAATTCAAAGTTAGTGCTGTCACTGAGCGCCAATGCAAAGTTAGTGTTGTCACTGAGCGCCAGTGCAAAGTTAGTGTTGTCACTGAGTGCCAATGCAAAGTTAGTGTTGTCACTGAGCACCAGTGCAAAGTTAGTGTTGTCAATGAGCACCAGTGCAAAGTTAGTGCTGTCACTGAGCACCAGTGCAAAGTTAGTGCTGTCACTGAGCGCCAGTGCAAAGTTAGTGCTGTCATGTCACTGAGGGCCAGTGCAAAGTTAGTGTTGTCATTGAGCACCAATGCAAAGTTAGTGCTGTCATTGAGCACCAGTGCAAAGTTGGTGTAGTCACTGAGTACCACTGCAAATTTGGTGCTGTCACTGAGTGCCAATGCAAAGTTGGTGTAGTCACTGAGTACCACTGCAAAGTTGGTGTTGTCACTGAGTACCACTGCAAAGTTGGTGCTGTCACTGAGTGCCAATGCAAAGTTAGTGCTGTCACTAAGCACCAGTGCAAAGTTAGTGTTGTCATTGAGCGCCAATTCAAAGTTAGTGCTGTCACTGAGCGCCAATGCAAAGTTAGTGTTGTCACTGAGCGCCAGTGCAAAGTTAGTGTTGTCACTGAGTGCCAATGCAAAGTTAGTGTTGTCACTGAGCACCAGTGCAAAGTTAGTGCTGTCACTGAGCACCAGTGCAAAGTTAGTGCTGTCACTGAGCACCAGTGCAAAGTTAGTGCTATCACTGAGGGCCAGTGCAAAGTTGGTGTTGTCATTGAGCGCCAATTCAAAGTTAGTGCTGTCACTGAGCGCCAATGCAAAGTTAGTGTTGTCACTGAGCGCCAGTGCAAAGTTAGTGTTGTCACTGAGTGCCAATGCAAAGTTAGTGTTGTCACTGAGCACCAGTGCAAAGTTAGTGCTGTCACTGAGCACCAGTGCAAAGTTAGTGCTGTCACTGAGCACCAGTGCAAAGTTAGTGCTGTCACTGAGCACCAGTGCAAAGTTAGTGCTGTCACTGAGCACCAGTGCAAAGTTAGTGCTGTCACTGAGCACCAGTGCAAAGTTAGTGCTGTCACTGAGCGCCAGTGCAAAGTTAGTGCTGTCATGTCACTGAGGGCCAGTGCAAAGTTAGTGCTGTCATTGAGCACCAATGCAAAGTTAGTGCTGTCATTGAGCACCAATGCAAAGTTAGTGCTGTCATTGAGCACCAATGCAAAGTTAGTGCTGTCATTGAGCACCAGTGCAAAGTTGGTGTAGTCACTGAGTACCACTGCAAATTTGGTGCTGTCACTGAGTACCACTGCAAAGTTGGTGTTGTCACTGAGTACCACTGCAAAGTTGGTGCTGTCACTGAGTGCCAATGCAAAGTTGGTGTTGTCACTGAGTGCCAATGCAAAGTTGGTGTTGTCACTGAGTGCCAATGCGAAGATAGTGTTGTCACTGAGTACCACTGCAAAGATAGTGTTGTCACTGAGTACCACTGCAAAGATAGTGTTGTCACTGAGTACCAATGTAAAGCAGTAAAAAACAAACTTAGTTTTCACATTAAAGTTGTAAGTTCTACACGTATAGTATTGTATTTATTGCCATATCAATCCCTTACTCACCACACTATGTATGAATGCTGTGGATCAGAAAACTGTTTCACCGGCTCCTCAAGAAGGTTTCAAAGGTTACTCAAGAGTAGTAAAACAGTTGCATTAGACCTTCTGTAGACCTTCTGTAGACCTTCTGTAGGTCATATGAGGCAGCAAGAAGTCTGTAGTGGGAGTGTTTGTGAATATTTCTCCTGCTTTACAAATACATAACTAAAAGGGGTTCCCAATCACTGGATTACAGGGAAGAGGTTGACTGCTTCACTACACTACAGTGAAGAACTGAGCAAGTTGGCTGTTTCTCCATTTTTTAATGTTGAGAAATCATTATAAAATCACCCCCCCCTAGCATTTTTAGCTGCAGCCATCTTGTGTCAGGGCTGATGATTCCTGTAACATTTACTTCCTGGAATCCATCTGCCCTTAGTTTAAGCATGCAGGCAGAAGGGTGTGTTTAGCTGAGAAAGCCCCACCTCTCCTCCTCATATAAAAGAACAAAAATACCCCTGAAGACTTCGGGGATGTGTGACATCATTTTGGCCTAGACTAGAAACCAAGAAGCCACTAAAGAAGTGTAAAAAAATAAATAAGTTTAAACAAGTAAATATAATATTACCTTCCTACCTATTTACTAATACTAGCAGCATAAGGATTAAAAATAGTTAATTTTTGTCATACATCAAGGGGTGTAGACTTTAAAGCAGTATTAAACCCAAAATCAAACATTTATTATATTGCAGTTTGCCATTTCTTAGATGTGATGGCTGCATTAGTTTTCTTTTTTAGGCTTTCTTTCCTATTTTTTCATCTGGTTATCCAGCCAGCAAGACTGTTGTGTTTCAAAAGCATAAGCTCTCTAGCAGAATGTATCAGTTTATCATACATAGATGAGATCAGCGGTGGCCCATCCATACCGCAGCAGTGCCGCCAGAGGCATTGATTCCAATGGAGTTTTTTTTAGAAGCATGATTAGAGCCAGAGGTTTCATAAAAGGGTGGGCTCGGGGCGCAGATCACTGCGCCCTGAGCCCACCCACTTGTGTGACAATAGCAAATTAAAATTCGCTATTGTCTTCCTGATTTGACTCCCAGACAATTCCAGCTCAGGAAGCAGGTCCTGAGATCTGATTGGCTAAGAGGAGAAGCAATCCTATTGGCTGCAGAGGAGGAGGAGGGAGGCGATGCAGGGGAAGCCGCTGTGAAGCTTAGGAAGGAGGAGACGCAGGGTGAAGCCTGCTGCCCGCCGGTTGGGGGAGGCCTGCGACCTAGATGGGGTAAGTGCAGGGCTGGTGACTGACCGGGGAGGAGGGGGTGGGGGCAGCGGGTGGATTTCCGCCTCCCCAAAAAATATACCAGCCGCCACTGGATGAGACAAACCACCTAACACTGGCAGGGGTGATTAAAATGATCAGCATTTATTCATTCATACAAAACCTTTATCCCAAAAACGATCAATTTGTTAGTGTATCTTAATCTGCTAGTCCATCTAACACTTCCCTCTCCCCATGCTGCTGTCTGCTGTGCCTCCTGTTCTCATTCCTCATTTGTTGTGTCTCACTAATACAGGATGTGTGTTACTGGCCAGATCACCAGGTGAAAACAAAGGGAAAAAGCCAAAGAAAAGAAAACGAATGCAGCCACCACATCTAATGATTGGCAAGCTGCAAAATACAGTAAAACCTCGGATTGCGAATAACGCAGTTCACGAGCGTTTCAGGAATACGAGCTCGATTTGCGAGCATTGTCTCGCAAGACAAGCAGGATTCAAGCTTCTGGGGTGTGCAGTACGGCATGTGGCTAGAGGTGCGGGGGCACCGGTGATGCTTGGAGCCACTCGGAGCCACTCAGGGACACTTGGAGACGCTCAGAGACACTTGGAGATGCTCAGAGACACTTGGAAACACTCCATTCCCGAATGTCTCTGAGCGTCTCCCAGTGGTCTTCGAGCGTCTCCAATTGTGTTTCCGAGTGTCTCCGGCGCCCCCCCCAACCTCTGGCCACATGCAGTACTGCATACACTAGCAGTGACACTGGAACTTATCTTTTCATTGATTCCTATTGGGAAACTCGCTTTGATATATGAGTGCTTTGGATTACAAGCATTGTTTTGGATCAGATTATGATCGTAATCCAAGGTGCTACTGTAATACATTTTTGGTTTTGGGTTTAATACCTCTTTAAGGGCTCAGTTAAAGCGGACCTTCAGTCATTTTTTCATCTTTCCATCTAATAAATCTTCTGCCCTTGTTGCTTTAACTTTGCATAGTAAAAACATTTTTTTTTCTACCAGTAAATAAATTATACAGCCCACTTCCTGTTTCTGTCTGGTCATTAGCCTAGGCTTATGACATCATCCACAGCTCTTTCTCTCTCACTCGTGAGAGTTTGCCAGGAAGGGAGGGGGGTGAGTCATAAGAGGGCCAATGAGAGCTGTAGAGCTGGAGGAGTGCCTCTGTGTGTCTGTGTAAATCCAGGAAGTGAACAGGCAGCAGCTTCAGCTGCCCACAGTTAAAATGGCTGCCACCAGACTTATTGGAGGGAGATTTCTGCAGCATATTTGGCAAGTACAGAATCACAGTATATATAAAATAATATGCAAAGTGGAGGGAAGCTTTTGAATGGTAAAGATGTTTTTATTACAAATTATGTGAGCAGACTGCAGTTCCTCTTTAAGTTTCCATTGCGAGGGATGCTGTAGCACAGGGGTATTGATACTTCATCCACGCCTTTTTTTTTTTTTTATTGGCCTGTGAGATGACTGCATCGTTCGGTGACAGGTTCACTTTAACAATACATGTTGCAGTCTTCGTTCCTTTGCTATCCTGTCATGCTTCCACTATAAACACAAAACTACATCTCGATTCCCGCCTACACCTATTAAGTTATGTAACTGAAGTGTGTTATATAAGCAGTCCTGAAAATTACAGATCTCTTCCTGGCAGCAATGTTGAACATTTATAGATAGCAGAGCTGCGCCCTGCAGGGGGCAGTGTATAACGCAGCCCATTAGAAGCGAGAGCCCAGGAAAGGCCAACTGTTCTGAACCGCGGCACAATGCCCGCGCCCCTCCGGTTCAGCTTTGTAGCCGTAATCCAGTCTCATTGTGTGGGATGGTTAACATTGTGACTCATTCTATAATTAGAAGGACCTAAAGTCAAAATCGTTTGTGCATTTCTACTAATGCCTTTTGAAGTCGCATAATATCTAAATTATGTGTTTATGTTGAAAAAAAAAAAAACATTTTTATCACATAGAGTATAGCTACTGTTTAACCACTTACAGACTGTCGCACGCCGATATACGTCCTAAGTTTGAAGAGGAATATCGTTGTTATGGCAGCAGCTAGCTGCCATAACCCCAGTATCCTCTTCTTCGCCCGGCGGTCCGCTTTCCGATAATAGTGGTCTCTGCAGTGGATTCATTTTTATCGGCGGGGGAGAGGGGCTCCGCCAGGCACCCGCGATTGCCCGTTAAAACAACGGGACCGTGGAGCTGTGTGTGTAAACACACAGCTCCACGGTCCTGTCAGCGGAGAGGAGACCGATCATGTGATCCCAGTACGGAGGATCACTGATCGGTCTCCTCCCCTTGAGTCCCCTCCCCCCACAGTTAGAATCACTCCTATAGGGAACACATTAACCCCTGCAGCGCCCCCTAGTGTTAACCCCTTCCCTGCCAGTCACATTTACACAGTAATCAATGCAATTTTATAGCAACGATCGCTGTGTAAATGTGAATGGTTCCAAAAATGTGTCAAAAGTGTCCGAAGTGTCCGCCGCAATGTCGCAGTCACGAAAAAAAAAATCGCAGATCGCCGCCATTACTAGTAAAAAAAAAAAAAAAATGCAATAAATCTATCCCCTATTTTGTAGACGCTATAACTTTTGTGCAAACCGATCAATATACGCTTATTGTGATTTTTTTTACCAAAAATATGTAGAAGAATACGTATCGGCCTAAACTGAGTAAAAAAATAGTTTTTTTTTTCAAAAAATGGGTTATTTATTATAGCAAAAAGTAAAAAATATTGTGTTTTTATTTCAAAATTGTCGCTCTTCTTTTGTTTATAGCGCAAAAAATAAAAACCGCAGGGGCGATCAAATACCACCAAAAGAAAGCTCTATTTGTGGGGAAAAAAGGACGTCAATTTTGTTTGGGTGTAACATTGCACGACTGCGCAATTGTTAGTTAAAGCGACGCAGTGCCGAATCGCAAAAAGTGCTCTGGTAAGGAAGGGTGTAAAATGGCCCGGTGCTGAAGCGGTTAAACGACAAAAAAAAAATGTTTTATTATTTTTTTATTGCATTTTAGTGTAAATATGAAATCTGAGGTCTTTTTGACCCCAGATCTCATATATAAGAGGTCCTGTCATGCTTTTTTTCTATTACAAGGGATGTTTACATTCCTTGTAATAGGAATAAAAGTGACACATTTTTTTTTTTTTAAAACAGTGTAAAAATAAAAGATAAAATAAATAAGAATTATTTTTTTTATAAATGCGCCCCGTCCTGCTGAGCTCACGTGCAGAAGCGAACGCATACGTGAGTAGCGCCTGCATATGAAAACGGTGTTCAAACCACACATGTGAGGTATCACCACGATTGGTAGAGCGAGAGCAATAATTCTAGCCCTAGACCTTCTCTGTAACTCAAAACATTCAACCCGTAGAATTTTTTTAAACGTCGCTTATGGAGATTTTTAAGGGTAAAAGTTTGTCACCATTCCACGAGCGGGCGCAATTTTGAAGCGTGACATGTTGGGTATCAATTTACTCAGCATAACATTATCTTTCACAATATAAAAAAAAAAAATGGGCTAACTTTACTATTGTCTTATTTTTTAATTAAAAAAAGTGTATTTTTTCACAAAAAAGTGCGCTTATAAGACCGCTGCGCAAATACGGTGTGACAAAAAAGTATTGCAACGACCGCCATTTTATTCTCTAGGTTGTTAGAAAAAAATATATATGTTTGGGGGTTCTAAGTAATTTTCTAGCAAAAGAAAATGTTTTTAACTTGTAAACAACAAATCTCAAAAAGAGGCTCGGTTCTTAAGTGGTTAATGACACTTAGAATCTTCTGCTTCTTTCGCCAAATCATGCTTCCATAATTACCACCGGTAAAACTGCCTTCTTAAGCCCCATACACACGGTCGGATTTTCCGATGGATTCTGTCCTATCGGACAATGTTGTCGGAAGTTCCGACCGTGTGTAGGCACCATCGGACAGTTTCCATCGGATTGTCCGACGGACAAAGTTCTATCTCCTGCTCTATAAATATTCCGACAACAAAGTCCGATCATACCAATTCCGATCGTGTGTAGCGAATTCCGACGAACAAAGTGCCACGCATGCTCAGATCACATTACAAGACCAAAGCTATTGGCTACTAGCCTCTACGTAGTCCCGTCGTAGGCAACAAACGTCACCACGTTCAGAATGATCGGATTTTCCGACAACTTTGTCCGACCGTGTGTATGCAACACCAGTGTCGGACTAAATCCGTCGGACCAAATCCGATGGATTTAGTGGTCGGATTTTCCGACCGTGTGTATGGGGCTTTAAAGTGGAACTCCATGCACAAAAACCTTTACATACATTTGTTGTAAACCTCGGGAAAAAAATAAAAATAAAAAATAAACCCTGCAAGACAAAGGCATAAAGAGCTAGTATGCATCGCGTCGGCCCTCTGAGTACAGCGCAGACATCTTAAACCAGAGTTACTCCTGGGTTCACGGCTCCGGCACTGTGGTTGGCCAGAGCCACGATGACGTCACTCCTGCGCATGCTCGGGGGGCCGCCAATCACGGCACAGCTACTGCACCAGCTGCCCGTTTCTTCAGTGCGCATGCGCCGATGACATTGGCAGCAGCACATATACTGAATATCTCCTAAACTGTGCAAGTTTAGAAGATATTTAAGGTACCTACAGGTAAGTCTTGTTATAGGCTTACCTGTAGATAAAAGTGGTGTAACAGGGTTTAACCACCACTTTAAGGCCCGGTTTACACTGGTACGGCATACGCTCCAACTTTGGAAAAACATATCGCATGACGTGTACAAATCAATGGTTCCCTATGACAGCCGTCTTAACTGGTCCGACACAAGCAGGTCCGACAGTTTCCCTTTTCAGCCCATTGAATATTATTGAAGTCGGATCAAAGTCGGATCCTCCTCCTAACCCTCCGACTTGTGACATCCGACATGGTAATTACAGCAGCAGGAAAAGGAATTTATGTCACACTGGGATTGTTTTGATTGGTCAAAGTACAGTTGGACTATCTCAAAATCGTATCCTGTTCATTGAAGTCAGATGGAAGTAAGACCGATGTCGCAGGGCAAAGTCAGATCGACAGTCGCACAACAGTCGTGTCATACCAGTGTGAACCCAGCCTAATAGCCACCAAGGATATAAATCTGTTTCCTGTGTACCAAATGCCTTTGCACACCCAGCTATTACATTGTAAACATAGCAGTGACGTCATCACTGTGCTGTACATAATAGACTATGCAGAGAGCAGAGCTGTGGGAAGGGCCCATCAGGCTCCACCCACTACAGACTGCCTACAGAAAACTACAGGAGGGGGCGGAGACAAGACCAGTGACGCTGCACAGGGAGAGAGAGCAGCAGTGAGCGGTCTTTGATACAGGAAGCTGCTCTACAGAGGGAAAGTCTCACACTGGATTACTGCAAAGATCTGGAAGACATACACAAAGCACACCAAGATTCAAGGAAGAATACACGATTAATGTATTCAAACAATATTTGCTTATCTGCGATATTTCACCTCTTTTGGAAAGGGGGACTGGGAGAAGAAATCTACACAAAAGGTATTAATGGACAGGGCAGAAATAGGAAGAGATAGCCCAGCCACTGCACACCTCACCTGGCCCGAGTGGTTAGCAGGTAAAAGCAGCTTCAGCTCAATTTATCCAGACCACGACTTCAACATGTTTTGCCTCGACCCCAGGGCCTAGTCATAAGGCGGGGCTAAACATGTTGGAGTCGTGGTCTGGATGAATTGAGCTGAGGTTGCTTTTACCTGCTAACCACTCGGGCCAGGTGAGGTGTGCCGCGGTGAGGCTATCTCTTCCTATTCCTGCAGTATGCTTTGGGTCTGGATTGACCTTTCCTCAGCCTGCCCCCTTAGCGGCATCCAACTCATCGGACCTTGATTGACAGTCTGAGTGGGGACCCTTAAAGTGGTTTTAAAGGTAAAGAACAAGTTACAGCCAGCTCCTCTGTTCTTTTAATCTCTCCTACACGGTGTAACTGCTTTTTTAAAACGATGCCTGTAAATACCTCATCTTTGCTCTTTTATGGCTGGTCACGTCACTTCCGGCTCCTCTATTTCTCATATCTATGGGCTACAGCAGGAGAGGCTGAGTTTTCCCTCCAACGACAGCTGGGAAGGTCACGTGACCGCCATGACTGGCCAGAAGAGATCAAAGATAAGGCATTTGCAGGCTTACTTTTCCAAAAACATTTACACAGTGTAGGAGAGATAAGTAAAACAGAGTAGCTGGCTGTAATTGTTCTTTACTTACTCCCAGCTACAAATAGCGTCAGGAGGGGGGGGGGGGGCTGAGAGGGGGAGAGACACACACAGAAGCTGACAGGGAGGGGAAGGAAGAGAGGAGAGCAGCAGGATTACGTAGGCATGTAAACTGACCACGGTAATCAGGGATCAGCAGCCTTGATTACCGTGGTCAGCACACAGGAACTGTCAGGATAAGCCAGGTTTTTTAAAGCTTAGAGAGCAGCAGATTAGACAGTACAAGCACTATGATGTTTAATCTGCTATAAGGGAACAGGAGCTCTCTTTTTTTTTTTAGGGTTACAACCACTTTAACCCTTTCGCTGCAAGGTCCGTACGTCAGTGTCAACACATTTATAACAGTTGCGCTTAGTATTGTGATGCTATGTGATGCTACAATTGGCCCACAGTTATAACATGGTACTCGGGCCAATCACTGCACCCTGTACCATGTGATTAGCTGTAACCAATCACAGACTAGTGATCTCAGCTGTTATGAATGTAAACCATTCATGACAGTTCAAAACTTTGCTGTTACAGTGATAATCACTGTAACAGTGTAGCACCCTGATGTTTAAGCAGGGTTCCTCCAAAAATGTACCTGCCAGGTGTAGTTACCTTGGCTCATTGTTAGGGATCGATTGAGTTCATCAATTCATTCAAGTCTGGAATTGCTGCACTTCTCTCTTCTGCCGCTAGGTGGCCGGGTACCTGGTGACATTAGATAAGAAATGGGCAAAGCAAGGACAGATTAGGAGTATATGGTGTACCTCAGCCACTGGGCAGGGGTTTTCTTAAATCCCTTGGCCTGCTGGGAGAGCCTATATATTTGAGTGGAGTCAGGTGATCGTTGTTCTATGCCACCTGGATGGCTGTCTGGCTGGACATGTGTTGTACTGCCAGAGTTTGGGCCTATCCCGGGCACATCTGGCTGCTAGGCTGTCTGAGGTTCTATCCAGAAGCAAGAGAGCAGAGTAGGGTTGGGACTGCTTGCAGTCCAACCAGAAGTGATGGTTCTGCCGGCCGGAGAACCTGTCATGGTCGGAGGTAGAGGGGAAGCTGTCGCCACTAAGGGACCAAACACCTTATTACCAGGGGCCACAGTGAGTAGCTGAAGCAAGTACGGAAGTATTCTCACCAACCGGGGACGGTGAAGAATTGGGAAACTTCAGCAGGTGTCAAGCCAGGGACCCAGCCAGTGGAGGTGATGCTTGCAAAGCAGCTTTGTGTGTCAAGCCAAGGACCGAGCAGGCCAGTGGGGTGAAGCTTGAGAAGTTTTGGGAGTGCCAAGCTAAGGATCCAGCAGAGAAGCGGTGGTGACGCTTGAGGAAGATACTTAAGTGAAGATTGGAAGATCTGGCCGGCTAAACATGTTGGAGTTCAAAAAACATGTTTAGTTCAAAAAACATTGAAATAAAGGCTGTAATGTAACAAAATAGGTAAAAAGCCAAGGGGTGAATAATTTTGCAAGGCACTGTAAGTGGTTCAACAGGAATATTTACATCCAATAGCCCATTAAGAGTACCAACCACCTCTGCCCAATATCTCTGGGGTTTGGGACAGAGATGTATCATTTAGCTGGTAGAGAAGCCACAGCCCTACCAGAATAACCTGTTCCCCACCATCGTGCTGCACAGAAGGACCGCTCTCTGTGGAAGCAGCAGCCTCCCTGCGGCAGTCTGCCAAGCCCCCTAGCTCCAATGTAACAGTGGGCATGTTGCAGAGAGGCCGCTGCAACAATGCGGCACCTGGAGCCTATTAACACTGTTTTACAAGAGAGCTCAATTGGGCTTTCATTTTGGATATACTGACCCTTTGATCGCAAAGGTGGCACCACAAACGTTTTTTTATTTACGCACCAAGCTTTTCTTTTTAAATTCTTTATAGAGTATACATAGCAGCACCTATGAATAATACCATGAATTAGCATAAATAGCTGATTAGTTGTTGTAAATATAGTTTCTCTGGTGTCAGCTCTGCCCTGTGAGCGGTGACATAGGATTCCTTTATTCAGATTGTCCCGGGGTTCCCCCAGGAGAACTGCACAGTGTAGGCTTTTCATTGTAAGAGTGAATAATGGATCTCTGTCAGTGGAACACTCTAAGAACAAAACACCCAGCGTGAGCCGTATTCTGAGCCGGCCTAGCGCTGCCATTCTGATATTTCTTTTGTGTTATTACTAATACTTGTGAGAAATCAGAAATGTTCTCCACGCAGGTATTTTCCCAGCTAACGCCTTCTCTTTCTGTTTGCTGTTTTCCAAATCAGCCATGGAAATAGAATGCTGAAGACCAGCGGTTGATCATAATAAGGGCAGATTGGGCACATGTATAGGGCCCCAGATTCCGGAGGGCCCCCCCATGGACATACTAAAGTTTCTTCTCATTTCAGCACTATAACAGTTGCAGCTTTAGGGCTCTCACACACAGCCATACATTAGGGTGTACAGAGATTGAAACAAATACACACATATGCATAACTCCCAACTGTCTCTGATTTTGAACAAAGTCCCTCTTTGCTCCTCATTTGTCCCTCATTTTGGTCTGATCTATATAGTTGTATATAAACTGAACTTTTTATCTTTCAAAAAGTGGTTCCCAGTACTAAAACTTTCTTCTAATTTCTACATTGCTATTGTAAATTTTAAAAGCCAATATAAAGGAATAGTAGTGGTAAAAAAAGGCATTTGTGGGTTTACTAATTGTTTTTTTTCTATAATTCTCCTTTAAGGGGGAGTGGCAGTGCAGTCATGCTTACATACTTTTGCTAATAGGTGTATCTTGTTCCCATCTCAAAAAGTTGGGAGGTATACATACGCATGAAATTATGAGTGCCTATGGCCGCACACAACGTATTCTGCAATTCATGTCATTGGTTATGCTGCAGCGGTGGCTCCCGGGTGCCGGTGTTCTGCCGAGATGGTGCCCCTCGGCGGATAAGGACCCCTCTGTACTGCGCAGGCGCAGCGCTTGCGCAGTACGAAGGACTAGGGATCTTCCGAAAATTGACGAAGGTAAGCAAGTGGGAGTGAAGTGTACACCGTGCGGGCGCAGTCGGTGTACGAGTCGATGCCGCACGCTCCCGATGCTCGCGCTATTCTGCAAGGGGAGTCTAACTAAGGAGCGGGTGTATTATTACTCTAAGCAAGGGGCAAAGGCGTGTTTAAATAAAAGAAAGGCGGGTTTTGCAATACTTCAAAATCTGGCCCTTGGTTACAGTAATAATAATAACAAATGTCGCCCTTGGTTACAGACCCGCCCCTTGCAGAGTAGCGTGAGCATCGGGTGCGTGCGGCATCGTCTCTCGTACACCGACATGTTAAATGCTCGGCGCGGTGTACACTTCACTCGCAGCTGTTTAGCTTCGGCAATTTTCAAGAGATGCCTAGTCCTTCATACTGCGCAAGCGCTGCGCCTGCGCAGTAGAGGGGAGTCCTAATCCGGCGGAGGAACTTTCTCGGCAGGACACCGGCACTACAGACAGATTTTTCCTCTGAAAAGTAATCTGTATAGCTTTTCAGGGAGCAGTAGAGTGGGGGCTGCCAGGCATTCAGGAGGCGACATTGCTGCCTTTTGAGAGTCTGTTGTTTTTTTTAATTCCCAGGGGGATTTTTATTAACCGCTTGCCGACCAGCCGACAACGATGTATGTCGGCACAATGGCATGGCTGCGCACATGGGCATACCTGTACTTTCCCCTTTAAGAATCGGCTTTGTGGGCGTGCGCGCCGCATACTCCGTGACCGTGCCTGCGGGTCCCGCAGACTCGATGTCCACTGGTGTTCTGCAATCGTGTCACGGAGCGCCAGAACGGGGAGATGCCTATGTAAACAAGGCATTTCCCTGTTCTGCCTAGCAACATGACAGGGATCTACTGCTCCCTGTCATCGGGAGCAGTGATCTCTGTCATGTTGTAGTGAGCCCATCCCCTCTAGCGTTAGAATTACTCCCTAGGACACACTTAACCCCTAGATCGCTCCCTAGTTTTTAACCCCTTCCCTGCCAGTGTAATTTACACAGTAATCAGTGCATTTTTATAGCACCGATCGCTGTATAAATGACAATGGTCCCAAAATGGTGTCAAAAGTGTCTGATGTGTCCGTCATAATGTCGCAGTCACGATAAAAATCGCAGATCACCGCCATTAAAAAATGTATAATAAAATTGCCATAAATGTATTCCCTATTTTGTAGACGCTATAACTTTTGCACAAACCAATCAATATACGCTCATTGCGATTTTTTTTTAACCAAAAATATGTAGAAGAATACATATCGGCCTAAACTGAGAAAGAAATTCATTTTTTTATATATTTTTGGGGGATATTTATTGTAGCAAAAAGTAAAAAGTTTTTTTTTTTCAAAATTGTTGCTCTTTTTTTATTTATAGCGCAAAAAATAAAAACTGCAGAGGTGATCAAATACCACCAAAAGAAAGCTCTATTTGTGGGAAAAAAGGACGTCAATTTTGTTTGGGTGCAACGTCACACAACCGCGCAATTGGCAGTTAAAGCAACGCAGTGCCCAATCGCAAAAAGTGCTCTGGTCAGGAAGGAGGTAAATTCTTCCAGGGCTGAAGTGGTTAATATACCATACCTCCAAGAGTTTGTCTTGCAGTTGTGACAGGCTCCCATTAAGTTTAATGGGCGCATTTGACGTGTACTAAAGCAAAGCATCATGCCCGCAGCATAATAGAATTTAGCTAGGTTGGGATTGGGGGGTGTAAAATCCACAGCTCAATGGCCTGTTTGCAACGCCCTATGGCTCTACTTTCAAATGTACGGCTGCATGTAAGAGCCAGAAATGGAAGCTTCCATAGTTCAGGTTTCCTTTAAAAAAAAAAATAAACAAACAAAAAAACGATGTATCTTAAAGCGTATCTGTCCACCCACCAAAAAAAGATTCCACACTTTTATATTTTTGTTGGAAACGTCGAGGGAGGGAGGAGTAGTAATTGGTGCTGTTGGAGAGGGTGACTAGTCTGTCTGGCAAGGACTCTCTGCAGGCCAGTCAAGTTCCTCCACCCCAAACCTGCTCATCCATGTCTTCATGGACCTTGCTTTGTGCACTGGTCCAAATCATTTGGCGGAGGGGGGATTATGGTGTGGGGTTGTTTTTCAGGGGTTGGGCTTGGTCCCTTAGTTCCAGTGAAGGAAACTCTTAAGGCGTCAGCGTACAAAGACATTTTGGACAATTTTATGTTTCCAACATTGTGGGAACAGTTTGGGGATGGCCCCCTCCCTGTTCCAACATGACTGCACACCAGTGCACAAAGCAAGGTCATTAAAGACATGGACAAGCGAGTTTGGGGTGGAGGAACTTGACTGGCCTGCACCTCAACCCAACAGAGCATCTTTGGGATGAATTGCAGCAGAGACTGTGAGCCAGGCCTTCTCAGTCCAACACCAATGCCTGACCTCACAAATGCGCTTCTGGAAGAATGGTCCAACATTCCCATAGACACACTCCTAAGACCCCTTTCACACGGGGCAGGTCCGTTTTGACGGACTCCGCTTGCTCAGCAAGGATTGCTCCGTTGATCCCTGCTGAGCAGGAGGATGACAGGTCCGTCTCCGCTCATTGTGCTGAGACGGACCTGTCAGAGCCCCATTCTCCTCTATGGGGAGATCAGATGAAAATGGACCGCTTGTCCGTTTTCATCCAATCCGATCCGCCAGACGCATGGAAAATAGGACCACCTTCCATCTGCATTTGGCGGACCGGATCAGATTAGAGAGCGGCGGAGGTCAGCGGACATGTCACTGCTGACATCCACCACTCCATAGGGGTGAATGGATGGTGCAATCAGGTCCGCCTGAAAAATGGATAGGCGGACCTGATCTGGGATGCCATTACAGTTCATATGCGTATAAAGGAAGGCCTCCCAATACTTTTGGTAATATAATGTATATATATATAGTGCAAATTACTGGAGCTTAGGTGTGGTGGCTACATTGGTTTCCTTTTTTAACTGCTTGCCGACCAGCTGCCGTCATTATACTGCGGCAGGTTGGCATGACTGCGCAAACCGCCATAGCTGTTTGTCGACCACTTTAAGAGCTATAGGGGGTGCGACGTCGGAGCCGATGCGCGTGGCCGTTGGCCACGATGTCCGCCGGTGACCCACAATCGCATCTCAGAGAGCTAGATTGGGGATCTGTCAATGTAAACAGACAGATCCCCATTCTGTCAGGGGACTAGAGAGAGATCTGTTGTTTCTAGTAATCAGGAACAGCAATCTCTCTCTCTACTCCCAGTCAGTACACTGCCCCCACTGTTATAAACACCTCCATAGGGAACACACTTAACCCCTTGATCGCCACCTAGTGTTAACCCCTTCCCTGCCAGTGACATTTATACCGTAATCAGTGGCTATTTATAGCATTGATCGCTGTATAAATGTCAATGGTCCCAAAAAAGTGTCAAAAGTTTCCGATCTGTCTGCCACAATGTCGCAGTCCCACTAAAAACTGCTGATCACGGCCATTACTAGTAAAAAAAAAAAAAAAATGAATAATAAAAATGCCATAAATACTGTATATCCCCTATTTTGTAGATGCTATAACCTTTGTGCAAACCAATGAATATACGCTTATTGATTTTTTTTTACCAAAAACATGTAGAAGAATACATATTGGCCTAAACTGATGAAGAAATTAGTTTTTTTTATTTGTATTTGGATATTTATTATAGCAAAAAAAAAAAAATTCAAAATTGACGCTCTTTTTTGGTTTATAGCGCAAAGAATAAAAAACGCAAAAAAATTTAAACCACAGAGGTGATCAAATACCACCAAAAAAAAGCTCTATTTGTGGGAAAAAAAAGAACATAAATTTTGTTTGTGTACAACGTCGCACGACCACGCAGTTGTCAGTTAAAGCGACACAGTGCCGTATCCCAAAAAATGGCCTGGTCATTAAGGGGGTAAATCCTTTCCGAGGCTGAAGTGGTTAAAGTGCATTTTCACTTTTGCAGCCATATTGTTCTATGTTCCCAATCACATAACAATACATAAAAAAAAAAAAATAGAAACTGCTGCCTACATTTATACCTCTTTTCAGAAAACTTCAAATTATTTTTGGACAATAAGCATATCATTTAGTGTCACTTTAGCTAAGTTACCTGAGAATAACATAAAAGGTGGTGGTGGGGTATTTTTAATTAACACATTTTGGACCTAAAACATTTCCTTCTATCTTACATAAGTAAAGGTGTACAAAAGCAAACAAATGGATGTTCGAGCCTTGCAGAAAAGCTAATGTAAAAAACGCACGTCACAGACCATAACCCCTCCCCGCCCCCTAGTGGTTAACTCTTTCACTGCCAGTGTCATTTATACAGGAATCAGTGCATTTAAATAGCATTGATTGCTGTATAAATGACAATGGTCCCAAAAAATGTGTCAAAAATGTCCGATGTGTCCGCCATAATGTTGCAGTCACAACAAAAATCGCTGATCGCCGCCATTACTAGTAAAAAAAAAAAAATATTAATAAAAATTCTATAAAACTATCCCCTATTTTTTAAACGCTATAACTTTTGCGCAAACCAATCAATAATCGCTAATTGCGATTTTTTTTACCAAAAATATGTAGAAGAATACGTATCGGCCTAAACTGAGGAAAAAAAATGTTTTTTTATATATTTTTTGGGGATATTTATTATAGCAAAAAGTAAAAATATTGAATTTTTTTCAAAATTGTCGCTCTATTTTTGTTTATAGCGCAAAAAAAATAAAAACCGCAGGGGCGATCAAATACCACCAAAAGAAAGCTCTATTTGTGGGAAAAAAAGGACGCCAATTTTGTTTGGGAGCCACGTCGCACAACCGCCCAATTGTCAGTTAACCACTTCCCACCCGGCCAATGTACATATACGGCTGGGTGGGAGCCGTCTACTTCCGATCGGACGTTCCGGAACATCCTTCAGAAGTAGAGGGATCGCGCTCGCGCGTGCCTACGCAGCGGCGCGATCCCGATGCGGCCGTGTCATCCGGACACGGCCAATCTCGGATCGGCAGGAGGGCTCGGTGATTGGCCCTCCTGATCACATGACGGCCGTGTCGAATCACAGCCGTCATGTGATGTAAACAAACAGCCGGTTGCTAGGCAATCGGCGCTCCTCTCCTCACACGGAAGTCGTCGGTGAGGAGAGGAGAGCGGATCGCTGCAGCCGGCTGGTGATCAGTGAGTATTAGCTGTTTTTTTTACAGCTTTTTACTCACTGATCACCAGTGTAGTGTCCCCACAGTAAAACACACATGTCCCCACAGTAAGGCTGCCTTCACACTGGGGCGGTGCGGGGCGGCGACGGTAAAGCAGCGCTATATTTAGCGCTGCTTTACCATCGTTTTACCCGCGGTATGCGGCCGCTAGCGGGGTGGTTTTAACCCCCGCTAGCGGCCGCAAAAGGGTTAAAAACCTCCGCAAAGCGCCGCTGCAGCAGCGGTTTGCGGGCGGTATCCCCGCGGTTTCCCATTGATTTCAATGGGAACGAGCGGTATAGGAGCGGTAAATACACTGCTCCTATACCGCTCCAAAGATGCAGCTAGCAGGACTTTTTTTACCGTCCTGCTAGCGCACCGCTCCAGTGTGAAAGCCCGCCGGCTTTCACACTGGAGTGAATGGGGCCGGTTTTTTCAGGCGGTGTACAGGCGCTATTTTTAGCGCTGTACCGCCTGAAAACCGCCCCAGTGTGAAAGGGGCCTAAAACACACATGTCCCCACAGTAAAACACACATGTCCCCAAAACACACATGTCCCCAAATAATAAAAACACATGTCCCTCACATATGTCCCAGTAAAATAACATGTGCCAATGATTATCTGCACACATATGTCCGTGATCACCTGCACACCCCTTTTACATGATCATTTGCGTACATATGTCCGTGATCACGCGAACCAATTATTATACACTTAACGGAATTTTTTTTACAAAAAACATGTAGCAGAATACATTTTGGCTTAAATTTATGACAAAATTTGATTTTATTGGATTTCTTTTAAAAAAGAAAGGAGAAAATATTGTTTTTTTTCTAAATTTCTGCTATTTTTTCGCTTATATCGCAAAAAATAAAAAACGGAGTCGCGAATAAATACCACCAAACTAAAGCTCTATTTGTGCGAACAAAATGATAAAAAATTAATTTGGTTACAGCATTGCATGACCGCGCAATTGTCACTGAAAGTGCGAGAGCGCTGAAAGCTGAAAATTGGTCTGGGCAGGAAGGGTGTTTAAGTGCACAGTAAGCAAGTGGTTAAAGTGACGCAGTGCCGAATCGCAAAAAGGGGCCTGGTCCTTTGGCTGCAAATTGGTCCGGGGCTGAAGTGGTTAATGACATCAGGTGATGTTTCTCCAATTTTTCATAACTGGATTTCGTCCTAGCATGTCCACTGTATGATGACATGTTTTCATTTTGCATGACGGGGACAATGAAGAACCAATCCCATCACTCATACTATGGTATCCTTATGGCTACTGTCAGTAAAGATTATATTAAAAACGGTTAAATAATGTAGGTTACATTTCCTAAGAATAGATTCCATGGATGAAGATCATGCCAAACCAGGAGCTTCTCAGAAATTCTGACATCTGCAAATATATTCTTGTGATGAAACCTGTGATTAGTTTGTCGTTCTTTTCCAATGAAGTATGCAACATGAATGACAAGCCCTAGAGGTCTGAAGTCGGTGCAGATAAAGCCACTGACAGTACAGCTTTGAATATGATAGGATTGCAATATTTCTTATCATAACAGCTTTGGGGTAGCAGGTCATATCTCAGAAATGAAGGCAAGAGGATATGTAGTTGGTTTTATGAGGTGCCAATCAATGGCTCTCAAACGACCACAAGTCTATATTCACTCAATTGTTAGTGTGAGACTGAAAAACAAACATTTGCTCTTACAATAAAAATTGAATGGTGAAATTTGTGTGAGCCACTGTGTGGCCGTAATATAGAGGGGCCAGGCAAGACAACTTTGTTTAGGAATTTTCTTGTTCATGTAATGAATAATAAACAGTACAACAATGTAGTTGTTATCCCAAAGTAAGAATTTGGACAGTAAAGCCTGGTACACACTAGCAGGTTTTTTTTGTTCAACCCAGCGGGCTGAACGAAAAAAAAACTGAAGCGCTCAGGAGGAGTCAGTGTACTAACTATCCAATGTTAGTACATAAATCTCCCCCGCTGAGCTATTGTTTTCTGACAGGGGGAGAGTGCTGATAGGATGCTGTTCAGCAGACTTTTTTTGGTCATGCTCCTTTGACAGAAGCCGGACATTTGCCCGGCTTCTGTCAGAGTGGCTACGGGCAGAATATTCAGCGGTATCGGCCAGTTCAATAGAAACCAGCAGATCCTGCCCAATATTCAGCCCGTGTGTACAGGGCTTAAGGCACCTTTACAATTCCGTAACAAGGCAGTGCAATCATGCCGAACTTACAGTCCATATTATGCCCTAGAATTGCTCCCTTAACCACATACCCTTAAGGGATTCTGCAATGGTCTTCCAAATGAGGCATTGGGGTTAATTTACTAAAACTGGGGAGTGCAAAATCTGGTGCAGCTCTGCATAGAAATCATGTCAAAGCTTAATTGGACAAGTTGAAGTTAGAAGCTGATTGGCTACCATGTAGAGCTGCACCAGATTTTACACTCTCCAGTTTTAGTAAATCAACCCCATTGCACCCACGAAGAAGTGAGCAAGGATACACTAAAACTGGTGGCAACCTGTCAGTCCTTACCCCAAGTGGTGCTCTGGACCACTCTGATGCTGTTCCTGCTCCAAAGGAACTTTCCCCTGCACTGAACCTAGCCAGCACGTTTCTGCACAATTCAGGCATGCCAACATGACCTAACAGGTGCTATACAAAGCCTTCCTGAGTCTAAGATGGCTGTCCAAATCTCAGGAGAGCTCTGTATACAATCCAACATAGGCTTCCTCAATATGGTTGCCAGGAACCCAATGAAGAGGACAAATCAATCCTCTGCAAGGTTCACCGATAGGGATGGGCCCGGTGCTCGATGCGAACCCACGTTCGCATCGAGCACCGGGCGTTCGCTCGCTCGGCGAGCCCAGAACTATTTTGGCCGCTCGCATCACGTTCGTGTGATGCGAGCGGCCCCGCAATGCATTGCGGCCGGCGCAGTGCATTGCTGGCTGATGATTGGCCAAGCATGCACTGTGACCCCGCATGCTTGGCCAATCACAGCCCCGGAAACTCGAAGAGCCATAATTGGCTACAGGCAGGACGCCTGTAGCCAATTACAGCTCAGGGGCTGTAGTACACGCCCCCCCCTATAAAAGGCCGCCACGCCGTCTGCGCCGGTCACATGCTGTTCCGGCGCAGATTGAGCAGGCTGATTCTGTGACACTCTGCTCGATTTAGTTAGGTAGAGAGATTCACTTACAGAAATTGAGTTAGATAGATTCAGTTACAAAGATTGATTGAGAAAGAGGGGCTTGTAGTGTGTTCGTGGCAGGCAGGCAGAGCTCCTATATTTTGTTACCAGAAGCACCTATAGGACTTGTAGTGTGTTCGTGGCAGGCAGGCAGGCAGAGCTCCTATATTTTGTTACCAGAAGCACCTATAGGACTTGTAGTGTGTTCGTGGCAGGCAGAGCTCCTATATTTTGTTACCAGAAGCACCTATAGGACTTGTAGTGTGTTCGTGGCAGGCAGGCAGAGCTCCTATATTTTGTTACCAGAAGCACCTATAGGACTTGTAGTGTGTTCGTGGCAGGCAGGCAGAGCTCCTATATTTTGTTACCAGAAGCACCTATAGGACTTGTAGTGTGTTCGTGGCAGGCAGGCAGAGCTCCTATATTTTGTTACCAGAAGCACCTATAGGACTTGTAGTGTGTTCGTGGCAGGCAGGCAGAGCTCCTATATTTTGTTCCCAGAAGCACCTATAGGACTTGAAGTGTGTTAGTCCCATCACACACACAGAGCTATATTTTGTTCCCAGAAGCACCTATAGGACTTGAAGTGTGTTAGTCCCATCACACACACAGACACAGAGCTATATTTTGTTCCCAGAAGAACCTATAGGACTTGAAGTGTGTTAGTCCCATCACACACACAGAGCTATATTTTGTTCCCAGAAGCACCTATAGGACTTGAAGTGTGTTAGTCCCATCACACACACAGAGCTATATTTTGTTCCCAGAAGCACCTATAGGACTTGAAGTGTGTTAGTCCCATTACACACACAGAGCTATATTTTCTTCCCAGAAGCACCTATAGGACTTGAAGTGTGTTAGTTCCATCACACACACAGAGCTATATTTTGTTCCCAGAAGCACCTATAGGACTTGAAGTGTGTTAGTCCCATCACACACACAGAGCTATATTTTGTTCCCAGAAGCACCTATAGGACTTGAAGTGTGTTAGTCCCATCACACACACAGAGCTATATTTTCTTCCCAGAAGCACCTATAGGACTTGAAGTGTGTTAGTCCCATCACACACACAGAGCTATATGTTGTTCCCAGAGGCACCTATAGGACTTGAAGTGTGTTAGTCCCATCACACACACAGAGCTATATTTTCTTCCCAGAAGCACCTATAGGACTTGAAGTGTGTTAGTCCCATCACACACACAGAGCTATATTTTGTTCCCAGAAGCACCTATAGGACTTGAAGTGTGTTAGTCCCATCACACACACAGAGCTATATTTTCTTCCCAGAAGCACCTATAGGACTTGAAGTGTGTTAGTCCCATCACACACACAGAGCTATATTTTCTTCCCAGAAGCACCTATAGGACTTGAAGTGTGTTAGTCCCATCACACACACAGAGCTATATTTTCTTCCCAGAAGCACCTATAGGACTTGAAGTGTGTTAGTCCCATCACACACACAGAGCTATATTTTGTTCCCAGAAGCACCTATAGGACTTGAAGTGTGTTAGTCCCATTACACACACAGAGCTATATTTTCTTCCCAGAAGCACCTATAGGACTTGAAGTGTGTTAGTCCCATCACACACACAGAGCTATATTTTCTTCCCAGAAGCACCTATAGGACTTGAAGTGTGTTAGTCCCATCACACACACAGAGCTATATTTTGTTCCCAGAAGCACCTATAGGACTTGAAGTGTGTTAGTCCCATCACACACACAGAGCTATATTTTGTTCCCAGAAGCACCTATAGGACTTGAAGTGTGTTAGTCCCATCACACACACAGAGCTATATTTTCTTCCCAGAAGCACCTATAGGACTTGAAGTGTGTTAGTCCCATCACACACACAGAGCTATATTTTGTTCCCAGAAGCACCTATAGGACTTGAAGTGTGTTAGTCCCATCACACACACAGAGCTATATTTTGTTCCCAGAAGAACCTATAGGACTTGAAGTGTGTTAGTCCCATCACACACACAGAGCTATATTTTGTTCCCAGAAGCACCTATAGGACTTGAAGTGTGTTAGTCCCATCACACACACAGAGCTATATTTTGTTCCCAGAGGCACCTATAGGACTTGAAGTGTGTTAGTCCCATCACACACACAGAGCTATATTTTCTTCCCAGAAGCACCTATAGGACTTGAAGTGTGTTAGTCCCATCACACACACAGAGCTATATTTTGTTCCCATAAGCACCTATAGGACTTGAAGTGTGTTAGTCCCATCACACACACAGAGCTATATATTTTGTTCCCAGAAGCACCTATAGGACTTGAAGTGTGTTAGTCCCATTACACACACAGAGCTATATTTTCTTCCCAGAAGCACCTATAGGACTTGAAGTGTGTTAGTCCCATCACACACACAGAGCTATATTTTCTTCCCAGAAGCACCTATAGGACTTGAAGTGTGTTAGTCCCATCACACACACAGAGCTATATTTTGTTCCCAGAAGCACCTATAGGACTTGAAGTGTGTTAGTCCCATCACACACACAGAGCTATATTTTGTTCCCAGAAGCACCTATAGGACTTGAAGTGTGTTAGTCCCATCACACACACAGAGCTATATTTTGTTCCCAGAAGCACCTATAGGACTTGAAGTGTGTTAGTCCCATCACACACACAGAGCTATATTTTCTTCCCAGAAGCACCTATAGGACTTGAAGTGTGTTAGTCCCATCACACAGAGCTCCTCTATTTTCTTTGCAGAAGCACCCATAGGACTTCTAGTGTGTTAGTGGCATCACACAGAGCTCCTATATATTCTTCTCAGCAGCACCCACAGGACTTCTAGTGTGTTAGTGGCATCACACAGAGCTCCTCTATTTTCTTTGCAGAAGCACCCACAGGACTTCTAGTGTGTTAGTGGCATCACACAGAGCTCCTCTATTTTCTTTGCAGAAGCACCCACAGGACTTCTAGTGTGTTAGTGGCATCACACAGAGCTCCTCTATTTTCTTTGCAGAAGCACCCACAGGACTTCTAGTGTGTTAGTGGCATCACACAGAGCTCCTCTATTTTCTTTGCATAAGCACCCACAGGACTTCTAGTGTGTTAGTGGCATCACACAGAGCTCCTCTATTTTTTTTGCAGAAGCATCCACAGGACTTCTAGTGTGTTAGTGGCATCACACAGAGCTCCTCTATTTTCTTTGCAGAAGCACCCACAGGACTTCTAGTGTGTTAGTGGCATCACACAGAGCTCCTCTATTTTCTTTGCAGAAGCACCCATAGGACTTCTAGTGTGTTAGTGGCATCACACAGAGCTCCTATATATTCTTCTCAGCAGCACCCACAGGACTTCTAGTGTGTTAGTGGCATCACACAGAGCTCCTCTATTTTCTTTGCAGAAGCACCCATAGGACTTCTAGTGTGTTAGTGGCATCACACAGAGCTCCTATATATTCTTCTCAGCAGCACCCACAGGACTACCGACTACAATGGCTGGAAGACCGCCAAGGGGAGGCAGAGCGTGCAGAGCCAAGAACACAGGGCAGGCAGGCTCTGTTTCTAGTGGACGTGGCCGTGGACGTGGACGTGGTCGTGCATCGTCATCAGCACGTGGCCATGGGACACGCGCGTCTTTGTTTTCGGCAGCTGGACATGTGGAGCCGCATCATGCTGAAGGCTTGGTAGAATGGATGACCAAGCCCTCCTCATCCTCCTCATCCTCTCTCACCCAGGCTCAGGGTACTGACAGAGCATCATCAGCCACCCCTTCCCTAGACCCACCATGTCCTCCTGAGGAGTCCCCCGAACTCTTTGAGCACAGTGTTGGGTACATGCTCCAGGAGGATGCCCAACGATTCGAAGGCTCGGATGACGATACCCAGCTTGAGGAATCTGGCAGTACTGTTCCACCAGATGCAGCTTACTGCCAGGTTTGCTCTAGTGGTGAAGAGGGAGGGGATGATGAGGTCACTGACTCCACGTGGGTGCCTCAAGGGAGAGAGGATGAGGAGGAGGACGAGGAGGAGGAGGATGCGGCGTCACATGTCCAACGAGGCAGGATGCCCCCTGGAGGCCAGGTAGAGGCCAGCACAGCAACTGTACAACACCGCAGAGCTCCGCCTGTGCAGGGCGCTGCCTCTGCACGTTATCAGAAAAGTTCTTTGGTGTGGGCCTTTTTTGAGACGAGTGCAGCAGATCGCACCACTGCTATTTGCAATATTTGTCTCAAGCGTATCTCGCGTGGCCAAAACATCAGCCGCTTGGGCACGACAAGCATGACCAGACATATGGCGACCTGCCATGCAGCTCGTTGGCAGGCACACATAAAAGACCCACACCAAAGAACTAAGCGGACCTCTCCTTGCTCCTCCTCAGCTGGGATCTCCATCCCCACTACACCTTCAGTCCTCTCTGAAAGCTGCTTTGAGAGGACTGAAGGTGTAGAATTCGGTGTGTCACAACCAAGTACTTGCAGTACACCGACGTCCGATTGCAGCAGGCAAATTTCCCTGCCCCAGCTGCTGGACCGTAGAAAGAAGTACACTCCCAGCCATCCACATGCCCAGCGGTTGAATGCTAGCCTTGCTAAATTGCTAGCACTTCAACTGCTGCCTTTTCAGTTGGTAGACTCGGCCCCCTTCCGTGAGTTTGTTCAATGTGCGGTTCCTCAGTGGCAGGTTCCCAAACGCCACTTTTTCTCGCGGAAGGCGATTCCGTCTCTCTACCGGCATGTGGAGGGCAATGTCCATGCCTCGCTGGACAGGGCGGTCAGCGGTAAGGTGCATATTACCGCTGACTCATGGTCCAGCAGGCATGGACAGGGACGGTACCTTTCTTTCACGGCCCATTGGGTCACTCTATTGGCAGCTGGGAGGGATGCAGGACAAGGTGCAGTAGTGTTGGAGGTTGTTCCGCCACCACGCCTCCAAAACGCGACTACTGCTACTGGTTGTGACACACCTCTCTCCTCCACCCCCTCCTCTTCTTCTTCCTCCAGTGCTCTGTCCTTGGAACCAGCGGTGCTCCGTAGGCGTACAAGGGGCTACGCAAGTACGCAGGCAAAAAGATGCCATGCCGTGCTTGCGCTGGTGTGTTTGGGGGACAGGAGCCACACTGGGCCAGAGGTTCTGGCAGCTCTGCAGGGGCAGGCCGAGAGGTGGTTGACGCCACGTCAGCTTAAGCCAGGAATGGTCGTTTCTGACAATGGCACCAACCTCCTCTCCGCCCTGCGACAGGGGCAGCTCACCCATGTGCCCTGCATGGCTCACGTCCTCAACCTGGTGGTGCAGCGGTTCTTGGGCAGGTTCCCAGGCTTACAGGATGTCCTGAGGCAGGCCAGGAAAGTCTGTGTGCATTTCCGCCGATCTTATAATGCCAGTGCTCGGCTGACTGAGCTGCAAAAGGAGCTGAACCTGCCCAAGAACCGCCTAATATGTGACATGCCCACCAGGTGGAACTCAACGTTGGCCATGCTGCAGCGACTGCACACGCAGCAGAGGGCCATCAATGAGTACCTTTGCGACTACGGCACCAGGACAGGGTCAGGGGAGCTTGGTTTTTTTTCCCCACGTCAGTGGAGCATGATCAGGGATGCATGCACTGTCCTCTCACCATTTGAGGAGGCCACGAGGATGGTGAGCAGTGACAGTGCATGCATCAGTGACACTGTCCCTCTTGTCCACCTGTTGGAGCATACGCTGCGTGGGATAATGGACAGGGCACTTGAGGCAGAACAGAGGCAGGAAGAGGAGGACTTCCTTGCCTCTCAAGGCCCCCTTTATCCGGACAGTGTTCCTTCTGTCCCACCCATCACACAGGAAGAGGATGAGGAGGAGGAGGAGGAGGAGGAGGAGGATTGTGTGAGCATGGAGGTGGAGCCTGGCACTCAGCATCAGCAGCAGCAGTCTTTTAGGGATGATGTACAGTCCCAACAAACCAGTGGACTTGTACGTGGCTGGGAGGAGGTGGCTGGCGATCATGTCATCCTCAGTGACCCAGAAGACTCCGGACCGAATGCCTCAGCTAACCTACGCTGCATGGCCTCCCTGATCCTGCAAAGCCTGCGGAAGGATCCTCGTGTTCTTCGGATCAAGGAGAGGGACCATTACTGGCTGGCCACTCTCCTTGATCCGCGGTACAAGGGTAAGGTTGCGGACCTTATCTTGCCGTCGCAGAGGGAGCAGAGGATGAGACATCTCAGGGAGGCCTTGCAGAAAGGTCTGTGCAACGCGTTCCCAGAAACTGGGAGGCTACAAACTCCTGGTCCTGGGCGACGAGTTGCTGAGGCTTCGGTCAGTGGCAGAAGGAGCGGTGGGGAAGGTGGACGTCTGACCGATGCGTTCAGACAATTTTTTAGTCCGCAGCCCCAAGGTATGATCGGTTCCAGCAACCATCGCCAGCGTCTGATATACATGGTGCAGGAATACCTTGGGGCAAGGTCAGACTTGGACACCTTTCCCACCGAAAATCCTCTGGCTTACTGGGTCCTGAGGATGGATCACTGGCCAGAGCTTGCACAGTATGCAATTGAGCTACTGGCCTGTCCTGCCTCCAGCGTTCTTTCCGAACGCACATTCAGTGCTGCTGGAGGATTTGTGACTGATCATAGGGTGCGCCTGTCCACCGCCTCGGTTGATCGACTGACATTCATCAAAATGAATCAGTCTTGGATCACCACCAGCTACCAGGCACCTGAGGCGGATATAACCGAATAATTTTTAAGGTCACATCCCTTCAAGACTGCCTATGCTGATGCTGAGTGACTGTCCTCTTATGTTCACTGACTATCCTCTTCCTCCTCCTCAATGATCCATGCCACCACACCAGTGCCTAAGGCACAATTTTTCAGCCCCTGTTTAACAGGGGCGTGTACTTCCAATTTTTTAAAAAAATGCTTCGCAACACGTGTGACTGCTGTGCTCCAAGTACAGTCTCTGTGAGGGGTTGCAGTGTTGTGGCACCAGCACCAGTGCCTAAGGCACAATTTTTCAGCCCCTGTTTAACAGGGGCGTGTACTTCCAATTTTTTAAAAAAATGCTTCGCAACACGTGTGACTGCTGTGCTCCAAGTACAGTCTCTGTGAGGGGTTGCAGTGTTGTGGCACCAGCACCAGTGCCTAAGGCACAATTTTTCAGCCCCTGTTTAACAGGGGCGTGTACTTCCAATTTTTAAAAAAAATGCTTCGCAACACGTGTGACTGCTGTGCTCCAAGTACAGTCTCTGTGAGGGCCGGGTTGCAGTGTTGTGGCACCAGCACCAGTGCCTAAGGCACAATTTTTCAGCCCCTGTTTAACAGGGGCGGGTACTTACAATTTTTTAAAAAAATGCTTCGCAACACGTGTGACTGCTGTGCTCCAAGTACAGTATCTGTGAGGGCCGGGTTGCAGTGTTGTGGCACCAGCACCAGTGCCTAAGGCACAATTTTTCAGCCCCTGTTTAACAGGGGCGGGTAATTACAAATCTTGATCTAATAGTTCACAGCAGGGCCCATTCCTGCGCCCACCAAGAGTAACTATGAGGGCCTGCAGTCTTGTGGCAACACCGTCCACCACCACCGCCAAAGGCCCAATTTTTCTGCCCTGTTCATCAGGTGCTTGCAATTACAAATCTTGATCTAATAACTCACAACAGGGCCCATTCCTGCGCCCACCAAGAGTAACTGTGAGGGCCTACAGTCTTGTGGCAACACCGTCCACCACCACCGCCAAAGGCCCAATTTTTCTGCCCTGTTCATCAGGTGCTTGCAATTACAAATCTTGATCTAATAACTCACAGCAGGGCCCATTCCTGCGCCCACCAAGAGTAACTGTGAGAGCTTACAGTCTTGTGGCAACACCGTCCACCACCACCACCACCCCCAATTTTTCTGCCCTGTTCAACAGGTGCATGCAATTACAAATCTTGATCTAATAACTCACAGCAGGGCCCATTCCTGCGCCCACCAAGAGTAACTGTGAGAGCTTACAGTCTTGTGGCAACACCGTCCACCACCACCACCACCCCCAATTTTTCTGCCCTGTTCAACAGGTGCATGCAATTACAAATCTTGATCTAATAACTCACAGCAGGGCCCATTCCTGCGCCCACCAAGAGTAACTGTGAGAGCTTACAGTCTTGTGGCAACACCGTCCACCACCACCACCACCCCCAATTTTTCTGCCCTGTTCAACAGGTGCATGCAATTACAAATCTTGATTTATTAACTCATAGCAGGGCCCATTCCTGTGCCCACCAGTCTTGTGGCTACACCAACATCTAATAGGGCAAATTTCTGCAGAGTATATACGCCAGGCCCCTACTTTCAAACATCCAACTTACAAACGACTCCTACTTGCAAATGGAAAGAGAAAACAGGAAGTGAGAGGAAATCTACCCCTAGGAAGGGAAATTCTATCCTGTTAGATTTAATTTGGGAAAAAGGTATCTCCTCTCTACTGATACTTTATCACCAATCCTTGTTTCAATTAAAACCCCACTTTTCCAAAAACATTTGTCATTGGGACGGAAAGTGAGGTGACATGTTCTGAACAGATGTGCAAAGACAGCAAATGTTACAGGGGTGATAACCCCTCCCTATGTTCTCCAAAAAGCTTAAAAATAGATTTTTTTGGGATGGAGCTACACTTCATAATGTACCTGTTCAGATTCTACTTAAGAACAAACCTAAAGCCGCAAGTGGTTTTAAATGGCTTCTTTTTTTCCTTTACAAATGTCATTTTGTGCAAGGACAGTTCTAAACACGGGAAACACATGCCACTTCACAGGCATACTTTAGACACCCCCCAGGTACCATATTTAAAGGAAAATTTCACTTTTTTTTTTCACTTTATGCATCATTAAAATGACTGCTCCCGAAAAAACGTTAGTTTTTAAAAGTTCTTTTTGCATTGATATATGTCCCCTGGGGCAGGACCCGGGTCCCCAAACCTGTTTTATGACATTAACATGCATATTGGCCGTTGTAATTAGCACTTTTGATTTCGAACGTTCGCGTCCATTATAACGTATAGGGTTCGAAAATTCGCGCGAACTTTCGGTCCGTTCGAAGGTTCTGGTTCGAACCGAACCGGGGGTGTTCGGCTCATCCCTATTCACCGAGTGCCAGAAGTAAGCAGCAATAATGTGTTTGCTTTTGGCAGCTAATGTAGATATGAGTTCTGCATTCTGTTACCAGCCCGAATGGTGACTCTGCTAGTTGGAGGAAGCGGCAGCTGCCAGCGCACAACCCCCCTTCAGGTTGCTTTCAAAGTGGATCTCCCAGCCCTCAAGGCTGATACAGCTACCATTTTAATGAAAGAGGAAAGTGGACCAGTGTGCTGCGTATACTTGTAAAACTTCTTTGTGCTGTACTGTAGACCTGATGGCTAGGGATATTGTTGTGAACATTGAGAAATACAGGTGCCACTGATGATGGGGCAGAACCCTAAAACAGGTAAGTGCCATCTATATTTCAAACAAAAATTGTCTTGAGATACACATAGAGCATGCAAGGATCAGCAGTATTACCCAATGTTGTTGAGTGGTGAGCATGGTACATTGGTGGAGATTATTATTATTATTATTATTATTATACAGGATTTATACAGTGCCACCAGTTTGCACAGTGCTTTACAACATGAGGGCAAACAGTACAGTTACAATATAATTTAATACAGGAGGAATCAGAGGCCCCTGCTCATTAGAGCTTACAATCTAGGAGGGAGGGTCAAGTGATACTAAAGGTAATAACTGTGGGGGATGATCTGATAGAGAAAAAAATGTACAAGTGACAAGTAGGGGCAGAATAGGCATCTTTGAAGAGGAGGGTTTTCAGGAATCGTCTAAAAGCAAATAGAGTAGGAGATAGTCGGACAGATTGGGGTAGGGAGTTCCAGTATAGGAGAGGCTCTGGAAAAGTTCTGGAAACGAGCATGGGAGGAGATGTCAAGGGAGCTAGAGAGCAGGAGGTCTTGGGAGGAACGATCTCTATACATCCATCCTTTCTAGTAGGTTATGCTGGATCTTGAGATGCTGTATTTGGGGAGCCATGTATCCCCAACATCAGTCCTGAATACACAGCTCTGAAAGGGTGTTTTGACAGTCCACACACAACTTTAAGTAACACCCACTACATGCTCTAATTACAGGATGAAGGATAAAGGCTGCATGGTCTCTCTGCAGAGATTAGGAACACCACCTTAGTTGCAGCTAAAGCTCTCCAACCAGGTGGGAGCATGAGCTTTATGTCTGACTCAACAGAGGGGCGTGTCAGAACTCTGCAGAGTGACCACTGCTTCCTTATAGAGAGCAAGGGTACTTCTTTTTTTTTACCAAAATGTAAGACTGTGGACACATTTTGTTTTGTGGAATATAGCTGCTTTAAACTAAAATTTCAACTGAGCTTTAAGCAATTTCAGGAGATTTAAAGAATCTCACAGGCTAACATCCCTACCAGCTATATAGCCAGTTTGTTTGAAAACCAGTTTACCTAGCACTCTATTTTAAAATGTGGGAGAAGGCCAGAGTCTCAGAAATACTCACACTGACTGAGCATACAAACTTTAGGGGTTTTTAAAACACTTGGAATACAAGCTTTGGAAGACCAGAGTACTATCCTTGTAGCCACTACATTGCCATCTGAGAGTCTGCTGTCAACAGAGAGACAACTGCGCCTTGAATAATTGTGTACATATAACCTCTCTTAAGTGTTTTTATCTGGACGGGAAATGTCCTTTAACCCAAACCATATATAGGATTCATTGGAAAGTGTACATCATCTGGGCAGATTATAAGTGAGAAGCAAACGTTTTACAACAAAAACATCAACCCATACTCCTATGTAATGACTATGCAACTTAAGGGTATTAAGACCACACAAGTACAAATCTTGTAAAATCTTGTAATCAATCTAATGGGTGCCACCTACTGACCCAGCTTCAGGCTGTTGTTTCAGTTGTTCAGTGAAAATACCCACGTTTGTATTCCATTAAACTGACACATGGGATGGTCAGACAGTAACTTTCTAGCCGTGACCTCTAGGCCTTAAGAAAGGCCAGATAGGAGCAATCTTCCTAATACTGTGAGGGTAAAGCACTAAACTAAACATAAACTGCTAAATGGAATATGCAGAAGCAGTTGGAAAGCTGCTTTATCCTCTAGCAAGTCTACAAAGGCTTTATTCCTATTTTTTACACTTCAAAGCCCAAATGTATTAAAATAGACCCTTCAGTAGGGTGAGTAATAAAAAGTAGCTTAGGCTACCAGACATTACTTATTTTGCAACACAAGATGTCCTTAATATTTGGGGTTGATTGAACCCAGTGCATAGCCCCCAACTGTCCCTGATTTCGAGGGACTGTCCCTGATTTAGAACAATGTCCCTCTGTCCCTCTTTCCTCCTCATTTGTCCCTCATATTGGTCTGATCTATATACTTGTATATAAAATGCACTATTTATCTTTCAAAAATTGTTTCTTAGTGCTGAACCTTTCATCCAAATTCTAAATTGTTGCATTTGTAAATGTCAAAAGCCAATATAAAGGAATAAGTGTTAAAAAATAGAAACTTGTAGGTTTAACTACCGTAATTATTTTTTTATAATTCTCCTTTAAGGGGGCGTGGCAGGGTGTGTGTCCTATGCCTACATACTTTTGCTAATAGGTGTCCCTCATTGCCATCTCAAAAATTTGGGAGGTATGCAGTGTCATTCAACCTGGAATATTAAAGCCGTGCTATGAATGCAAGGTGTCATGGCCCCACTCAATAAAAGGGTTTTATCACATTTTCCTTCATTCGTAATGTATTGGAGCAGAGAGTGGGGCTGAGGATCACCCAGGTCTGGAGAAAGGACTCAGGGCATTATGTAACCAACCTAAAGACGTAGGAAAAG
Source organism: Lithobates sylvaticus (assembly GCA_028564925.1). NCBI lineage: Eukaryota > Metazoa > Chordata > Amphibia > Anura > Ranidae > Lithobates > Lithobates sylvaticus. Next base: position 51,972,508 of record CM053027.1, on the reverse strand, counting down.
ATAAGTATATAGCAAAACATATAGCGGGGGGGAGTGGGCAATCGGGGGCTGAGCTGAGGCCAGGTTGGGCTTTGAAGCTCTACTCCAGCCCAAAAAATGTTTTTTCATTTTTGACCGAGTGGGAAAGTGCAGAACCCCTGCCATGTTTTACTGAGATTTGGAGGGAGCTTTGGATCGTGACCATAGGAATTTTAAAATACTAGGAAAATCACACCAAAAATAATTTTTTTTCTCATATAGGTGAAAAAAAAATAATCCAAAGGGATTGATTTATTAAAAGCAGATAGACACTTTGCAAGTGAAGTTGCACTCATTTTTCCCAGAGCTTAGTAAGGCCCCTTTCACACTGGGGCGGGGAGCCACGGTGACGGTAAAGCAGCGCTATATTTAGCGCTGCTTTACCGTCGTTTTAACCGCGGTATTCGGCCGATTGCCGTGCGGTTTTACCCCCCGCGAGCGGCCGAAAAAGGGTTAAACACCCCCGCAGAGCGGCGCTTTGCGGCGGTATTGCCGCAGTTTTACCGCGGTTTCCCATTCAAATCAATGGGAAGGAGCGGTATAGGAGCGGTGAACACACCGCTCCTATACCGCTCCAAAGATGCTGCTAGCAGGACTTTTTTTTGCCGTCCTGCTAGCACACCGCTCCAGTGTGAAAGCCCGTCGGCTTTCACACTGGAGTTAAAGGGGCCGGATTTTTTCAGGCGGTGAACAGGCGCTATTTTTAGCGCTGTACCGCATGAAAAACGCCCCGGTGTGAAAGGGGCCTTAATGTGGTAAGGCTCTGCTCATTTCGATCATCAAATCATGTGCAAGCAAAAATGCTTTTTTTTTTATTTTCCTTGACCCTGATTGGGTATTTTTTACAAAGTGAAGCTTTGTCATTACATTTACTAAGGAAAATGACTACAATTGCAAAGTGCCCAGTCTATTTACCTTTAGTCAACCAAACTCAACGTGTTTCAGGGTTTCAAAGGGCCTCCTTCACTTGCATGTATGGACACTGCATGCCTCTTGTAGCTGGTTCAGAGAGCTACAGCAAACATACCAAATAGTTTAATTTGTTCACTTTACCTCTATTAAACACAGTAACCCATGCAAGTTGGAGGTGCCAACTACAATATTCCTTGTTAGATTTTGCCTGTCTGCAATTTTATTTAAAGCACTGGCCTACTGAGCAATTTATTAAAACAAAAAAATAAAATCACACTCACAAACATAGGAAGTGTATACACACTTACTGTATAAGCCTATGAACACATCAGTCTAAGCACTGATACTCAGTATGGCTGAATTTATTACATTCACAAAATTTCCTCAGAGCATTGAGGTCAGTGCCATTTAGCCCCTGGAGGACTGAGGGGATACTGTGCACCATAGATCTACCCCTGAGGGAGCGACACCATGACATCTTGCACCCAGGGGTCAAGTCCTGGGGAAAAAAGTGTGGAAACTCCCACCCAAGATCCACTCGCCCACCTAAAAAAAAAAAAAAACTGATACGCTCATATGCACGAACGCTTCAAAAATGTTATTTTTCATCCAATTTTCGTATTGTGTGTATGAAGCTTAACTGTTAGTACATAAAAAAAAAATGCTCAATAAACATAAATACGGTAATTCTCTAAATAATCAGCATTCATTCAATTGTGCTTCCATGCAAATGTGAACATCATGTTCTGATCTTTATTGAGGAATTTTATTTTGTATATAGAGTGTTTATGTGGTGAGTTTACACTTTTCATTGAACAGAGTTTGGATAACACAGGGTTAAACGGAAGGTCATAAATGAACTGCACATTATCTGGACAGAATGCTTGGGGAGATAGTGATGTGTTCCTGCTTAGGAGATGTATGTTAGCTTGGGGGGCTGCAAACTCTGCAGGGCTCCAACACACACTCACTGCTATTCCAACCCTTCACATATTTCCACATAAACTTCCCTCCTGGCATTAAACTTTGCCAGGTATTGTGCTCAGCTTACCACCCCAAACTGATGTTCCTCCCTCAGCTCACCTCTCTCCCTGCATGTCCTGTGAGCAGAATAACTGTGCTCCTCCTCTGAGTTCTCTCATCATATGGCACTGAAGATAGAAGAGGGGGGGAATCAGCGGGACACACAGAGCAAGTATGCAGGAGACTGGGGGGGGGATGAGGAGACAGAAAATCAGGGGCCAGCGCGGAGGAGCGCATCACGAGAGGTCTGACTAAATACAATCTCTTAGCAGCAGGGACCTGATCTACCTGTCAGCTAGCTGTGATTGACAGGTAGATCATATTGGAAGCTGTCATGGGGCCCCCTACTGGCAATGCCTGGATGGTCAGGTGTGCGGCACTTACTATTGCGAGCTGTGTCGGCAGCTGCTGGTGTAGCACCTGCCACACAGCTATCATACTTCAAAGTCTTGCAGGACACGGCTGCTAACGGGAACTGAGTTCCAGTTGTGGAAAATATACAGGAACTCCGTTCCCATGTGTTCCCGCATGACTTGAGCCCTGTAATGACCCAATGATGCTCTCTGCACCGTTGAGAACTCCCCAACGCAGGGAGAAAATCCAAAGGTCTGGGGGCTTGAAAGTAGGCCTATGCTGAAGGCAGCAGTGTGTCTTTTTTTGTGTCTTTCCCTCCAGCATTTCACTGCTGTACTGTACATATGGTGATTTTTGAAACATTAGGGACAAAAACAGGCCCGGGAATTCCAGATCGAGCAGCCAATGAATCCAGGGACCAGGGGGAGTGGGGGGCGAGTGCCAAAAAGACCCCCCGCCCCCACACTTACAGACCCCCCACATAATGCGATTTCCCCCACCGCAACTACCACCTTCTCCCACTGCTGACAGACCCCCTGCCCCAACCACCGCCCTCCTGCTCACAAACCTTCACCAACCAACTACTGACCCCCAGCCCCCATTGATAGACCCCCCAACCCCCCAAATACCACCCCCTCGCTCCACTGACAGATCCCCAACCCTCCCTCGCCTGATCTTCATGCTACAGCCGCTGTGAAATCCTATATCCCTGTGTATTACCACTGTTAATAATTGTTACTGTGTCCCCACTTGGTTGTCAAGGTGCCTGAGCTTGTATTGTGCTGCCTGTGTCCCCGCCAACCGTGCGGCATATAAAGAGTTAACTGAGTTCAGTTACCTCTTCAGGTGCCACAATAAAAAATGTTGCCGTGCTAAACATAGATATTGAATAAACAAGTGTCCTTAAAGTGTGAACAACTGGTGCTGTTCTAAATAGGGCAGATGAATTCCTTGATGAACATCCAGTAACAGCGAGTATAATTGATGTGCGTTTTTATAACCCAAGTGCACTTCCATTGATATTGATATAAAATGCCTCCTTACCAGAGGTCTAGACTCCAAATTATAAGAGTGTAGACAGGCGTGATATGCTAGTATAGAAGATCCAATCAGCTTCCTCTATTATATTGTGGGTGGTGGTACTGTCATGGCTGATGGTAAAGTTTACTCCATAGTAGGGCAGAAATCCGGTAAACATTTGCATTAATAGATCCAAGACATACTAGAAGTCCATCGACCAGTTTACAGGTACCTCAAGAACATGGACTCCACCCAGGGTTCAGTCCTAGGGCCTAGATACAAGTGTATACACTGCCTTGAAAAAGTATTCATACCCCTTGAAATTTTCCACATTTTGTCATGTTACAACCAAAAACCTAAATGTATTTTTGGGATTTTATGTGGTAGACCAACACAAAGTGGCACATAATTGTGAAGTGGAAGGAAAATGATAAATGGTTTTCAAAATTTTTTGCAAAACACTTTACAATTATGTACCACTTTATGTTGGTCACATAAAACCCCAATAAAATACATTTATATTTTTGGTTGTTTCAAGGATCTGTATGTGGGGGTCTCTGTGGATGGCTTTAAGAGTATATAGAAAGCTGACTGAGATCTATAGATGGCCATACACTACATGATCTGTCTGTAAATTGCTTTACAACCTCCTTTAGACTCATCAAAACTATGCAATTTGAGAACAAATCTAAACAGTTCAATGCATTTGTATCAAATCAGGCAAGCCCTTGCACTTCATAGTCAATGTTATTGTGTATGGTCACCTTAACTGAGTGGCTCCATGGGGATCTGACCCACCAATGGCCATCTGATAGATGGCCGTTGGAGGGTCTGTGGATGGGGGATAGGGGGGTATAATGGTTGAAAGGGACTATGAAAGAGTGGATCTGGATGGCTGCAGAGGTTTTGTGTATATATATATATATATATATATATATATATATATATATATATAATGTACACACATACCTCCCAACTTTTTGAGATGGGAACAAGGGGTAACTCTTTGCAAAAGTATGTTGGCATAGGACACACCTCCTGCCACACCCCCTTAAAAGAGAATTATACTAAAAAAATGATTTGTTAAACCCACAAGTGCCTTTTTTTTTAATCACTACTATTCCTTTATATTGGCTTTTGACATTTACAAATGCAGCAATTTAGAAATTGGATGAAAGGTTTATCTCTGGGAAACGCTTTTTGAAAGATAAAAAGTGGATTTTATATACAACTATACAGATCAGACCTAAATTAGTGACAAATGATGAGAAAAGAGGGACAGGGGGGGGGGCTTTTTTCCAAATCAGGGACAGTCCCTCGAATTCAGGGAGAGTTGGGAGCTATGTATACAGTATATACTGTTTATGGAGGAAGGGGCCTCTGACAAAATATTGCCATGAGGCCCTCTTCGAGTTCTTTTCTAAGAGCCGTTCATAATTTTTCTTACATAGCTAATCTAATTCATTTGTTATGCATTAAAGAAAAAGTTCAGGTTGCAATATCCCATGGGGCAATGACCTAGAATGAGAAAACTATGTGATGTGAAATTCCAGTTTTGCAACAGTGTCAGTTTTTCATAATTAAGTCTTCATCTAAAATATTATTGACACCAGCAGACGCTTAACAGACATGCAGAGAAATGTCCAGATCCTGGAAACAGAGATTAAAGGTTTGAGCTGAGTTTATGACAGGTCTTCTTTTTGCCTGCTTCGCCTGTCATGTAATGATCCATAGATGATTACTCTCTCTAGGTTTTTAAAACAACAGCTGTCAAATGGCAATTGTGACCCTGCATGCATTTGTCAGTTGAAATAATACAGGTGCCGCCTAATGTCATCTGCAGGCTGCAGGAACAGCTGTACAACCATAGTCCATAGCACAGGAGACAGGCCACGTCTCCAAATTTCTGTTTATTTACAGTGGTTGTGTTTGTTTGCTTTTCAATGGCCTAAAAATACTGTTCTTTACAGGAACATGTGAGTTTAAGGTTTTTATACCCTTCACGCTACAAAATGTAAAACAGATTCGAAGTAAAGGCTGCCATATGCTGGCCATATACTTTGCTAACAACAGTGCCATCGATTCAAACCTGATGTCTGGGGTTGGAGAGATTTGACTGAACCGAGAAGATCCACTGATCATAAAGAAGACCTCATCAGAGCACTGCTGAAAGCCCTATCAAATTGGACCTTTCAGTAACTCCACAATATATAGAAACAGCTTACTTTTTCCAATAAAAAAGTTGCTCCTTTTATCATGAAAAAGCCACCCTTGAGCTTCATCATGGGACCCAGACTGAGATAAAGCCATCAGACTGCTGCATGTAGGAGGACATTTCTTCAGTCACCACCCCTGCAGTGATCAGACTGCAACATTTTAATTTTGTAACACATCACGGTGAAAAGTTGCAGCAGAGGCTGATGCAGTTGGAAAATTGTAAGAAAATAGCCAAGAGTTGCACAGTCACCAGAATTTACATAGAAATATAGGAAAAAGATAGAACAACATTTTCTAAGAGTGTCCTAGATACGGTCATTTTAATTGTTGGTAAAAAAGTCATATAAAACAGCCAATGGCTTTCGGGGGCAACACCACTCCTCCTTCATCGGGGCTCAACACCACACAAAACAGAAAACAGCCTGGCGTCAGTGCTGCTTAGCATCTGTTGTCAAGTTGTTACTCCATGTGGAGAGTTCAATACTGGTTCTAACATAGACCTGTGAGTCAGTCATCCAAGTTGTATCCTGTGTTGAGCCTTGATGAAAGGGTAGTGGTGTTGCCCCATGAAATGCATTGGCAGTTTGTATATAACTTTTTGTTACAAACTTATAAATTATCTTGGACTCTTTCCTCTGGTGTTGGTTTGAGGCTCCTTTTCCATATTTCTCTGGTTTGAGCTACTGTTGAGTGCCACTGCCCATCAATGGAAGCCTTGCTGTATGGAGCCACCTCGACAGAGCTATTGAGCTTGTTTGAAGTTTTCCTTTATCGGACTACATGTGCAAGTCTAAAAGCTTCCAGGGCCTCTTAGTATGTTGCACTGGAGACCAGGATTTACACAACTGTATTATCTCTGAGCCAGCATCTCAGTTCACAAAGTAGATGATGACTAGGGATAAGCTTGGGTTTGGCCTTACCTGGAAATCAGCTGTCATTGCTGGGCCAATGACTGCAGGCAGGAGGTTCCTCACCTGACAGCTGCACATTTTCAAACTGGCAGAGTTGCTTATGACATCATTAAACTAAGGTCAATGACATTAACCTAAAACGGCCATGTGTCCATATTGGGTCAATGATGTCACGCTCATCCCCCACCCCTTTGTTGTGTACTCTAGCTTCAGAAAGAGGAATCCTTTGCCTACAGCTCATTGGCTTACCAATGATGGCTAACTTCCAGGTTCACTAATGATGACCCCAGATGATGACTAAACAAAGATGATTCCTTCTTTTTGGACAGAAAAACAGGTGAAGGCATTGTCGGGGGGGGGGGGGGGGGGGGTGATGCTGGGGGCACTTGGTTAGAGGTAATAATACCTAAAAGTGTTAAGCCTGGTACACACTATCAGATTATCGGACTAATAATTTTCAGTTTTTTGCTACATGCTAGTCTCATATCAAAAATGAGGAGGTTAGTCAGCTTCCGAAAATTCTCTAGTTTTTTTTTTTTTTTTTAACAAAAACGAAAATTCTCTAGTTAATGCACTAGTTTCGGTGTTTGGATTGGTGTTTGGGCACTAGAAAAGTTAAATACCTACTACCTTCATTTAGAGATCAAAAGAATTATAATATTTTGTTTTGCAGCAGCAGCAGCGATGCTTTACCATGAAAATATACAAATATGATGATGAGTCCATTTCAACTTCTAAGCTTCGCTCGGCCATGGATAGAGAGTATACTCTGCCAGGTACTCAACAAACAATCACAAATCTTAGCATGTTTATTCTTATATTAGGCTGCACACCATTTTTCCATCTAGTTGAATATGCTTAGGGCCCCCCAGGGCAAGAGGACATGCACATGTGTGAAGCCAAAATGATTAGCGCTTTGAGATATAATGGTGATGGTGGGGGGTCTGTTGATGAGTCCATAAAGACACCATTCAGTAAGATCTGGCAACAGTCCAACATCTGTAAGTATTATCGCAATGGACAGGGAATTATTATGTAATGTTTTCTGTCATTTTTTATTACTTACATATGATGTCCACTTTGACCGGCAAACCATCATACTACATTCAAATTAGTAGCTTGTTGTATTTTCCCCAGTCATTTAGGGGTTTCTCCCTAACCATTAGTAAATAGTAATTGTTGGTTATAAAACTAAATAGTTCTGCCAAGCACCTGGATTGACATCACTTTATGAAGCATGAGAAACAGAGAAAAATACCTCTTGGTCATCTGTGAGCATCAAATGACAAGTTGTAAATCTCACATTTAGCTATTAGTCACTGGAGCCAAATGCTGACAATGTGACGTTCATAATAACACAGCTTGTTATTCGAAAAATGATGACAGATCTGTATGTTCTGAAGTGTTGTGTCATTGTATATATCCATAGTTTCACATCACATGTTTCACAACCCAAAAAACAAAAATGTAATAATGTAAAATATTTCAGTTTACCAATTCTTAAATGTAGTGGCTTCATTAATTGTATTTATTTTGACTAGTTGATCCTGCCAATTCTGTTATTTTTCAACTTCCATTAACAGACCAAGGGTTCAGACAAGGCATTAAACACTGACAGGGGTGCTTTCAATGATCAACTTTTATTTATTTATGTAAAACCTTTATCCCTAAGGGAAAAAAAATTAACTGTTTCTATAACTGCTTAAAAAGTGTTACCCGGAGTTCAGCTTTAATTTGTTAGTCAAGTCCATCTAGATCTGCTAGAGCAGGGGGCCTGGCTTAGGGCATGGAGCTGTAGGACATGCATTGCGGCAGCTCCCCGTCCTGACGGCTCCCTCTGGGCTCTATTCCTCCTAATTCCTCCCGCACAGCTTCCATACTGCACTGATGGCTAAAGGCAAGCCCAAGGACCACGGGGGGTCACGCCAGCGGGGATCTAGGCCACTTTATCACCCGATCCTCTGCTGCCTCCAGGAACCTGGCCAAATCCAAGATGGCGTCGGTGTCCTCCTCCCCGGATTGCTCCAGATCAGCAGCAGACATGCAGGTGAGCTCAAGGGGCCGTTCTACCTCCCTTACTGACTCTGACCACCCCTCACACCGCTCTTAGAGCCTCTCCCAAGCCTCAATGTACTCAGGGGATGGATGGGACATGGAATCCCAGATGAGATCCCTTCACTGTTATATGTGCTCCCTGCCTACAAAAACTGACTTTGAGCACTATGTCAAACGCATAGAGAAGACATACAGGCAAGAGATCTAGGGGTACTTATGGAGGATATTGAAAACACTGCTGATGGTCTGTGTACTGCCTTACAGTCAGCAGCTCTTGTATCAGCAGGACGATATTGAAAACAGGAATAGACGGAACAACATTAGAATCCAGTGCATTCCTGAAACAGTGGAACCTGGCAGGCGCTGTAACCATTATCTTTAATCAGTAACTTCAGCTGCCTAAAGATTCCCTTATTGAATTGGACATTCCACAGGACTCTCAGGCCCAAGGAACCCTGACTCATCCTTCATTTGTCACACGCTGTACAGGGTACACTTCTACAAGGTTAAAGAATAGATCATGAGGGCTGCCAGCAGACAGGATTCCATCTTGTTAAATGATACCCTATCATGCTCCTACCGGATCTCTCTCGCCAAACCTTGGCTATGAGGTGTTCCTTAAAGCTACTAACGTCCCTCCTGCAAGAGGTGCACATTAAATACCAATGGAGATTCCTGTTCTTTCTTCCGAGTCCATCATGGACGCAAGACACACTCTGGGGGACTTAACAGCTTTCTTAAGGCTTTCTTAAGTGCCTTGGAACAAAAGAAAAAAAAGAAGAAAAGAAGAAAAGAAGTTGGGCAAGTATTGATAGGGTAAGAAGGGTCTATCGCTTCCCTATTAAATTGAATATGAAATATAATTGATAGGCCTAGTGTGCATATACACAGCCAATACCCCTGGGGGAAGCTTTAATGGATAGACATAAAAAGATGTATGCAATCAAAATGTATTTTATTTGGGGCACGGAATGCCCACAGTAACAATGATAACTGTACAAATATACAATCAATCGACCATACATAGGGTATTAACCATATGAATATACATATATATATAAGCATTTGCAAATTAACTTGCGGTACAACAGTAGTCTTAGGAAAATGCCGACATGTTTCGGACGGAAGTCCTTTTTCAAAAGCAGTTAAACATCCTGAAGTTCACAGAGTAAACTGTATAGAATAGAGTAAACATTAGTGCATAAATTGTAATTGGTTGTATTGCCATAGATAGGTCTGTCACTATCATTATGTGGTTTATGGTACTCACATGCAAAAGCAGGCCGGGGGATCCCGGTTGGGGGAGGAAGCAAAATTGGTCTCGAAGTATTGACTGTAAGTACAGGGAATCTATGCTGTTAAAAGCAAAAGAATGTCACCCTGTGGGTTGAAGGTGGGCTGCTGGGAGCTCAGATGGCTGCGAGATCTCAGGCTAGGTGCAGATAATGCACCGAGGCCTATGGGCCTATTGACCGTAGTGTGTAAAAAGCTGGAAAAATATAAGAATATAACTGGTATTAAAAATCAGTAGGTCAAAAAGTATATAGAAAAAAGGCAGAGTCTGAGGTAAAAGTCCAGAATGGAGGAGTATATTACCTGGATCTCAAAGGGTTGTTGTGTGAGGTGATCCCAGAACGCCAGCAGGGAAGTGATGTATCAATTCCCGCCATTGCCTGCACCTTATGTAATGTGTGTAAAATGAATTTCAGCTGGGTATAAACGCCATGTGATGACGTTAACCTCATTGCTGACAGTGGATGGGTCAATGTGGCGGGGAGGAACAGCTGAGTGAGCTGTGTTGACGTCCCTAATGAAATCCCTGACGGAGCTGCGCCGGGCGTCGCCCCGCACAGAGTGGGCGGGATCACGTCCGGCGTCGGGGCGTCACCGACGCGGGCATGTAGTCCCTCCCACTTGACGCTCCGTGGAGCGCAAGTGAAGGGCGCACGGAGATGGTGTGCGCCCTGAGGGAACTGAGTGCGCGCATGCGCGGAATGGAAGCCGCGCATGCGTGCTGTCTTACCCGCGCCGGGCAGCCATCTTGGGCATGCGCAGCAGATGCCCAAGGATGTATATAAGAAAAGGCCTACAAACCATGCATAGCCTTACTCCATGTGATAGCGTCAATGATTAGGCTGAAGAGTATTGTTGCTTGTGCATGTGAGTCCAAGTCCACAGAGGTGGTTGGCGCCACCTTCCGGACACAATGTATATTACATGGTTACAGCATAGTCAACAAAAGGGCATCTACATAGGAGACAGAGCATGGATAGCGGTACATAAATTAGATATGATATAGCCTACAGTTTAAACAGTACAGTATATAACATATAATACAGTTGTTGGCAGTAGTAATGTGTGACATCACATATATTGAATTACATGATAATAGTAAATAATAACATAGAAAAAACGTGTGTATTGGTGTGTTGATCTCTGTACTTTAAACTAGGGGCTATAAATCCAATTCACAGACCCCAGATTGGAACCCTTCAAGATATGGTTTAAAGTTGAATGCCTCGTTGAGGCCAGGGGAAGATGTAGCGTTAAGATGGAAAATCCATCTAAGCTCACTCTGTAATAGGGCCTTGTTATAATCACCCCCTCGACTAGGTGGGGGGATATGGTCAAGAGCTTTAAACAGAATTTTTGGGGTAGAATCTCGGTGTACAAGTTCGCAGTGTCGCCCGAGGGGGAGATCAGGGTCTTTGTGTTTAATGCTGAGAGTGTGGCGGTATATACGTTTCCAAAACGGTAATTTGGTCTTTCCAACATAAAAACATCCACATTCAAATTCAAGTAGGTATACTATGCCGATTGAACGACAATTTACAAAATGTTGAGGAAAACATTGTTGGCCGTTAGGCAGAATATTTGATCTATTAGATTTATGGAGGTGTCAGGAAAATCGTGTTTCCAGGCGGTTGACTGGCACGTGCCGACGCGCGCCGACGCATGGTGGTGCGCGCGTTCCCGTGAGCGCGGGTCTGCGTGCGCGCGCGCGCTGGCGTCCAAGGGCGCGCGCCCTGTGATTCACACTCACCTGTATGGACTGTTGGCGCCAATGGGGCTATTTAATCAAGCAGCACCTGCTGGCTAGTGCTGCCTGATCTTCAGTATACCTGATACTCTGCACCAGCCACTACCTTGTTCCTGTGATCTCTCAGTGATCTGTTTGTTCCTGTATTATACCCTGCTTACCTGTGAAGACCTTGGCTTAACCCTTTGGACTATCCGGATTTCCGCCTGCCCCAGACCTCTGCTTGACTGACCATTCTCCTGCCAACTCCTTTGTACTGTGCTGTTTGAACGTTGCCGACTTCTGCTTGGATTTGGACTTCTTATATCTCCTGCTCAAGGGACCTGTATCCGCTTATCCTGTATTACATCCGGCTTACAGTGAGTTTCACCACCTGTATTGGGAACCCTATCACCATCCCTTACCCGCTGTGTGATGTGAGTTTATCTACCGTTATTTCACCTTGCTGTCAGTGGACTCTACATACCGGAACTTTACCTTTCCACCTGTGAACCCTGCTTACCTGCACTTCACCTCATCAACAGCGGACCACCTGCACCAACTTCCGGACCCTTACATCAGGCTCCCTTACCCTTCCTGACTTCCGTGCCTCCTGTACCCACCTCCAGGGGCCGTCAGTCGGATCCGTACGGGAGACCTCCTCCTGCCCAATTGGACTCATCTGTCAGGTACGTGCCGTTTGTGATAGTATCAGGCAGCCATGACCGAGTCCGGGCAGGGGGTCTCCCCCATGGAGGAACTAGGCAGACATCTAGCAGGTCTCTCCCAGGCAGTAAAAGGCCTACAGGAAGGTTACACCCGTTTGATGGAACAGGTTCAGACTTTGTCCGCTAACTCTCAAGGAACGTCTTCCACGGGACTTCCCCAGCCACCTTCTGTAATTATGTTACCCCCAGAACCCAAGGTACCCCTACCCGAGAAGTTTGCCGGGGAACGAAGTAAGTTCCGTGCCTTCCGCAACGCATGTGAGCTTTATTTTGCCCTACAGCCACGGACTTTCTCTCTGGAAGCTACTAAGGTGGGCTTCATCATCTCCCTCCTGACAGGGGAACCCCAGACCTGGGCCCACCGCCTGCTGGAGCAGAAAGCCGCATCCTTGGAATCCTTTAGTAGTCTCTTCTCTGCTATGTCACAACTATATGAGGACCCTCAACCCACCGTTACGGCCGAAGTCGCATTACAGTCCTTACAGCAAGGTCGCAGAACGGCCGAGGACTATGCCGTCGAGTTCAAACGTTGGAGCTCTGATACAGAATGGAATGATGCGGCGTTACGCCATCAATTTCGCAAAGGATTATCAGACCCTCTGAAAGATGAACTGGCTCGAGTGGGGGTTCCTCCAACTTTAGATGAACTTATCAACTTATCGGTGCAAATTGACCGCCGTCTCAGGGAAAGACGGGCCGAAAGAGCCTCCGGACCTTCTCGTCCCTTCTGGATGGTCCCCAAGGTCACCGGGCCACCCGGTGTGGCTCCTTCAGCTTCATCTACTCTAGCGACAGGAGCTCCGGAACCAATGCAGATTGGGTTGCTCAGACCTTCTTTGACTCCTGAAGAGAAGATGCGCAGACGGGCCCACAACCTGTGTCTATACTGTGGTGAACCTGGACATTATGCAAGAATGTGCCCCAACAAGACACGTAAGTGCCTGCCCTCTTCTTCCTTGTGTGCACCTGTCTTGCTTCCAACTGGCACTCACCTGGCGATCTCCATTATTTTACAGCTCTCCGGCCGGAGCATTCCAGTATCGGTCATCATTGATTCAGGAGCATGCAGCTGCTTCATTGATCAAGCCTTCGCAACCAGTCATGGCATTCCTCTTCGACCCAAGACCCGAGGTCTTTCAGTACACCTGGCCGATGGATCCACCCTTAGTTCCGGTCCGGTAACCCAAGAAACCACACCTCTATTCGCCACTATAGACTCTCAACATCAAGAATTTCTCTGTCTGGACGTCATACCATCTCCACTTTTTCCAATCATACTTGGAATGCCCTGGTTGCGGGCCCACAACCCCAATATCAACTGGGCCACAGGGGAAGTCCAGTTCTCTTCTGAATATTGTCGGCAGAATTGTCAATGTCAAACCTCTGTCAAACTGGCTCCTCTTCTCTGTATGGGGTCTGATGCTGAACTCCACCAGTCCATTCCTGAACCCTACCGGGACTTTGTGGATGTATTCAGTAAAAAGGGGGCAGAAACTCTTCCTCCCCACAGGCCTTATGATTGCCCCATAGAATTACTACCTGGAACAGAAGTCCCCTTTGGAAGGATTTTTCCATTAACGGAACAGGAATTGGGCACTCTAAAAGACTACATAGATGAAAATCTAGCAAAAGGCTTCATCCGCCCCTCCACGTCCCCGGCCGGCGCGGGCATCTTTTTTGTTGAGAAAAAGGACCACTCCCTGCGCCCTTGCATTGACTACCGGGAATTGAATAAAATTACCATCAAGAATAGATACCCTCTACCACTGGTGCCAGAACTCTTCCAACGACTGGGGACAGCCAAAATCTTTACTAAACTGGATCTTCGCGGGGCTTACAACTTAATCCGCATCCGAAAAGGGGACGAGTGGAAAACGGCTTTTCGCACTCGATTTGGACATTATGAGTATCTCGTCATGCCTTTTGGCCTGTGTATCGCGCCTGCTACGTTCCAACATTTTGTCAATAACATTTTCCACGATTATCTGGATCTGTACGTTATTGTTTATCTAGATGACATCTTAGTTTTTTCTACTTCTTTGAGTGATCACCGCAGGCATGTCCGAAATGTTCTTACCCGTCTGAGACAGCATGGATTATACGCCAAACTTGAAAAGTGCAGTTTTGAAATCCACACTGTGCAATTCCTGGGATTAATTATTTCTGCTGATGGAATAAAAATGGACCCTGAAAAAGTATCCGCTATCCTGGATTGGCCAGCACCCATGGACAAAAAAGGAGTACAACGCTTCGTTGGCTTTGCCAATTTCTACAGAAAGTTTATTAAAGGTTTCTCCTCCATCATTTCCCCTATTACCGAACTCACCAAACAGGGGACCCGATTTCTCTGGACTCCCAAGGCACAACTGGCCTTTGAAGAGCTCAAGAGACTTTTTACTTCGGCCTCCATTCTCAAACACCCAAATCCAGCTTTGCCCTTCGTATTAGAGGTTGACGCTTCCGAGATTGCAGTAGGTGCCGTGTTGTCCCAGCGACAGGGGGCCAAGGCCCTTCTTTATCCTGTGGGTTTCTTCTCTCGCAAACTGACCTCGTCAGAACGAAACTACGATGTGGGCGACAGGGAACTTCTTGCCATAAAGGTGGCATTGGAGGAATGGCGCTATCTACTCGAGGGTGCTGCGCACCCTGTTCTGGTTTACACCGATCATAAAAACTTGGAGTACCTGAGGACAGCCAAAAGATTAAGACCGCGGCAGGCCAGGTGGGCTCTATTCTTCTCGCGGTTTCAGTTCCACATAACCTATCGACCGGGTTCCAAGAACACAAAACCAGATGCTCTTTCCCGAATGTTTCTGGATACTGAACAGGCCCCACTTCCCGACACCATTCTACCTTCTGGGAACTTCTTGCTCTTACAGGGGGATCTCATTTCTCAGATTAAACAAGCCTCTGTTGGGATGCGTCCTCTGGATGGAATGTCCGTCAAGGACGGTCTGTTCTGGCATGAAGACAAAATTGTAGTACCAGAAGAATTAAGAGTGCGTGTACTAGAATTATGCCACGACCACAAACTGGCAGGGCACTTCGGCACTCAGAAAACAACCAATCTGCTGCAACGTACTTTCTGGTGGCCTCATCTGACCCAGGATTGTAGAAGATATGTCGAGTCATGCAATGTTTGTGCACGAAACAAAACCAGCCGGACCAGAGCCTGGGGTCTATTAAAACCTCTACCAGTCCCAGAAAGGCCATGGAATATGGTCTCAATAGACTTTATTGTCGAACTTCCCCCATCGGAGGGGTTTTCTTCTATCTTTGTCGTAGTAGACAGACTATCAAAGATGGCCCACTTCCTGCCCATGAAGGGCACCCCGTCAGCCATGGAAACAGCCAAAACATTTATCAAAGAAGTGGTGAGATTACATGGAATTCCAAAAAATATTGTTTCAGATCGTGGTGTTCAGTTCACCTCCAGATTCTGGAAGGCCCTCTGTGGATCTTTGGAAATTGAATTGGCATTCTCCTCGGCATATCACCCACAGACAAATGGACAGACTGAGAGAACTAATCAAACCCTAGAACAATATTTACGCTGTTTTTCTACCTTCTCTCAAGATGACTGGGCCCCTCTGCTTCCCATTGCCGAATTCTCATATAACAACTCTCTACACTCGTCCATCAATCAGACACCGTTTTTTGCCAACTACGGCTACCATCCATCTTTTCTACCTCAATCAATACCTGAATGTTCAGTGCCCGCAGTATCCAAAACCTTGGATTTCTTTTCCATTAACAATAGAGTACTGCAGGAAACCATGACCAAAGCCCAGGAAACTTACAAAAGAACCTTTGATGAAAAGAGACGTGGGGAACTCATCCTAGAACCCGGTAACCAGGTCTGGTTGTCCACCGTCAACTTGAAGCTGGCATGCCCTTCCCGGAAACTGGGTCCAAAATTTTTGGGGCCTTTTCCTGTAAAAAGGAAAATTAACAATGTCGCTTATGAACTTGATTTGCCCGCTTCCCTAAGGATCCACCCAGTTTTCCATGTTACTCTCTTGAAACCCGTGATTCCAAACTCATTTGTTGGCCGTAGGACCGGTCCCCCCAAACCTGTCATTATCAACAACGAAGAGGAATTTGAGGTGGAATCAATCTTAGATTGTAGGAAAAGACATGGGCAGATCCAGTTTCTCATCAAATGGAAGGGGTATGGGCCCGAGGATAACTCATGGGAACCTGAAGAAAATCTACATGCCAGTGAGTTACTACGAACCTTCAAGGACTCTCATGCTTCTAAATTGGCGCAACTGGGCATCCGGAGGCTGCCCTTAAGGAGGGGGCACTGTCAGGAAAATCGTGTTTCCAGGCGGTTGACTGGCACGCGCCGACGCGCGCCGACGCATGGTGGTGCGCGCGTTCCCGTGAGCGCGGGTCTGCGTGCGCGCGCGCGCTGGCGTCCAAGGGCGCGCGCCCTGTGATTCACACTCACCTGTATGGACTGTTGGCGCCAATGGGGCTATTTAATCAAGCAGCACCTGCTGGCTAGTGCTGCCTGATCTTCAGTATACCTGATACTCTGCACCAGCCACTACCTTGTTCCTGTGATCTCTCAGTGATCTGTTTGTTCCTGTATTATACCCTGCTTACCTGTGAAGACCTTGGCTTAACCCTTTGGACTATCCGGATTTCCGCCTGCCCCAGACCTCTGCTTGACTGACCATTCTCCTGCCAACTCCTTTGTACTGTGCTGTTTGAACGTTGCCGACTTCTGCTTGGATTTGGACTTCTTATATCTCCTGCTCAAGGGACCTGTATCCGCTTATCCTGTATTACATCCGGCTTACAGTGAGTTTCACCACCTGTATTGGGAACCCTATCACCATCCCTTACCCGCTGTGTGATGTGAGTTTATCTACCGTTATTTCACCTTGCTGTCAGTGGACTCTACATACCGGAACTTTACCTTTCCACCTGTGAACCCTGCTTACCTGCACTTCACCTCATCAACAGCGGACCACCTGCACCAACTTCCGGACCCTTACATCAGGCTCCCTTACCCTTCCTGACTTCCGTGCCTCCTGTACCCACCTCCAGGGGCCGTCAGTCGGATCCGTACGGGAGACCTCCTCCTGCCCAATTGGACTCATCTGTCAGGTACGTGCCGTTTGTGATAGGAGGTATCTACAATATTTGCAGTTGCCACAAGGAAAAGTACCTTTAAGTTTTTTGTGTAATGTGTGGGACGACGTGTATTCACTTCTAATGAGTTTGTCGCGGAGGGACGGAGCTATTCTGTATGTAAGTAAGGGATGTGTGGGGACAAAGGGTGACAGAGAATTATCTGTCGCGATAATATGCCAATGTCTAGACAGTATTTGAGTGATGAGAGTGTGTTGTTCGCAATAGTTAGTTATGATTCTAAGTGGGCTGCCAGTTTCCTTAGACCTTGTGGTAGAAAGTAAAGTAGAACGTAGTTTGGATTTAGCTTTTTTGTATGCGTTTTTTAGGACCGTCTGTGGATAACTTCGTGCCTGGAGTCTTCTGCGTAAGACGGAAGCCTCGTGTTCAAAGGAGGCTTCGGTCGAGCAGTTGCGACGGGCGCGGAGGTATTGAGCATATGGAATTGATTTCAAAAGAGGTTCTGGGTGAAAACTGGAGGCAGCCAAAATAGTATTTCCTGCTGTTGGTTTGCGGTATAAATGACTTTGTATATGTCCCTCCTGGTCCTTTTCCAATGTAAGGTCTAGGAAGGAAATGGAAGTAGTACTGAAGGTCATGGTGAATTTCAGATTTAATGTATTAGACGTATTTAAATAATGTACGAATTGGTGTAATACTTCTATGGGTCCCTGCCATAAAATGAGAATATCGTCAATATAGCGACGAAAGGTCGCAATATATTTGGTATATGAAGTGGCTGATGGATCTGCAAAGAGTAGTCGTTCCCACTCCCCCAAGTACAGGTTTGCGTAGGCCGGTGCACAACAAGTACCCATGGCCACGCCCTGTACTTGGAGGTAGTGGGACCCGTCAAAGGAGAAAAAATTGTGAGTAAGTATAAAATTTAAAGCCTTGATGATAAAAGCGGAAAGATTGGAAGGGAACTTCCTCAGGTCTCCCTGCCATACTGGCCCTTCTCACCTACTACTCCGGGCTTACCATTTGTTCCACAATGGCAGAAGCAAGCAAAGAACAAACGTCCCAGGTCCTCTTCCCAACTACCTCCAGATGGTTGACTCGGCCTGACCTGGCTCATTATATTGCACTCAACTCTTTCAGAAGAGGTTTTTTCCCCCTTTTTTTTCTCTGTTTTGAGACCGGGACTGTTTCCTGCCTTCACCCAGGGTTGATACCCTGCACCTGTGACCCTTTAGGGTCTGATTCTCCACTGTTCCAAGTTTCCTGTGAATAATCCTTACTTTGTGTTTGCTAACATGAGGCGTGGGGTTACCAGATTTTTAACTCTATCACAAAGCAACTCTGCTGGCTTGAGTGCTGAAATGGTTCCCTCGCCCCTTTACCAAGGCATCTACTATGATTGAACAAGACCTATCCACGTCC
Organism: Lithobates sylvaticus; assembly: GCA_028564925.1. Lineage (NCBI taxonomy): Eukaryota > Metazoa > Chordata > Amphibia > Anura > Ranidae > Lithobates > Lithobates sylvaticus. The sequence goes on along the minus strand of CM053027.1, from coordinate 51,953,726 downwards.
GATCTCTGAGTCCTTCTCTGGGGCTATGGACAGGACTTACAGAGACATTCTTCTTCCTCCCCTCTGACTATCGCTGCTCTAAAACTATGGTGAAGGAAAGGGATTTACTCTCTTGTCCACTGACCCTTCACCCCTCACCTCTTTGTTTGATCACCCTGCACTACCTCAGGGCATGGGTGCTTCCATGGTATGTCCGTTCTCATGCTCCTCTAGGCCTGTGGCTAGTTCCTTTTTCACCCCAATTTGGGCACACCTGATGTCCCAGATAGCCAGGGTAATTGGATTACTGTGCTTAGGCTGTCTACATTCTGCCTGGATTTATTCTCTTCTTCTCAAATTTATAGATCCCTGACTGGATATGAACAGCTGTGCTCTCTCTCAGAAACACCCAGATATCTACTCTCCTCAATTTACAAATTGCTACATGCATTGTTACATGATCAACTCCTACCTTACACTAGGAGGTGGTTGACGGAACTAGGGAAGGAACTCTCCATCGTTGACTGGCAAAAATCGTTTCATTTAATGCATAAGTCCTCCATATCATGCTATACACAAGAAAATAACTTTAAACTCCTTTCCAGGTGGTACAGGGACCCGTACTTCCTGCACAAAATGTTTCCGTCGGTCCCTCCCATCTGTTGGCGATGCGGATCCGCTTCTATAGCATCGCAGAAACTAAATTTGTTACGCTTTTTTCTGTCGGCGGCCAGACAGCTGATTCCCCAATTTTTGAAAACGACCACTACCCCCTGTTATCCTTGTGGGTTTCCACCATAAATGACATCATGCACATGGAAGAGATTCTGGCCTTAGACAATAATACATGAGACAAGTTTAAGGTCTTATGGCTTATTTTCCACCTCAGACTCCCTGAAAAATATGTTATTGCCTGACGCTTAATATGACTCCACACCTTGTCCATCTCTTTTGGACATAACCTAACAGATTTGCTAAACCTCTTTCTTTTCTCTCCCCCTTCTCCCCCCGCTCTTATCGGGGACTCCCCTTCTCTTTTTTCTCTTATTTCTTACCCCCCTTTTTTTTCTCCTCCGGTTTTGGACCCCCTAACTTTAAGCTTTTTGTTATTTGTTTCTGTACCCATATGCCTGGGGCACATTACTTTCATGTTGTGTTATCCATGACAATGTTTTATCTACTTCTGTTTGACAATTTTTTGTACAATTCCACCTGTGATGATGGATCGGAGGTTTCACTTCTATTGTTTTGCTATTTTTATATGTACAATAAAAAAATATTTACCTCTAAATCTGCTAGAGCATCTAGCACTAACTTCTCCCCAGATTGGCAATACTGCTGTCCAGAGATGTTTCTGTTGCTCCTCCACCCAAAATGAAGCCATCCGAAGACAGGAAGTGTATTACTGGCAGGATCGCCAGGTGAAAATAAAGAGAAACAAAACTAAAGAGAAAGAGAAATGAAACTAAATCAGCCTCCGCAGTTAAGAGTTGGTAAGCTGCAATTTAAAAAAAATATATATTTAATATATTACATTTTTGTTTTTGGGTTTAGATAAGTGACCCCCTCGTTATCTATCACCATGCAAAATAGCCATATAGCAACTGTAAAAGAAACACATACGGTAATTACTTAACATTCCCACTTCCCAAGCTTTTAACATGCTGCTGTGTTTGGGAGACATCTCCTGGGACTGTTGATCTTTTGGGATCTTTGTGGATAACCCAGGAGATTGACACTCCACAAAGTGTCAGTTCCCCATTTAGACTTCCGCCTGGGGAGTTCTGGCAGCTTGGGCAGTTGGAAATTAAAGTATCTACTCTACTTCTTTTACAGATATGGCTATTTTGCATCATGATAGATAATGACAAGATTGGTTATGTAAAGGCAAAACTTTATTTTTAGGTTTTGGATAGCATGGCGAACGGCTTAAGTTTATTATGTTTTCTGTGCCCCTACCAATTCTCCTGACCATTGGCACCAAATGTTTGGAGTTGACACCAGAACAACATTAGAGGAAGTCTTCCAATGGGGACACATGTTCCAGTGACAACTGTAGAAAAAGGAAAGTCTCTGCACTTTGGGGAGATTTCCTTGCACTTCTTGTTGAAAATCTCTCCAACGGGACACACATGGGAAAAATATTACCTGAAAAGCTATTTAACATTTCCACACTCTATCTAAAAAAAAAAGTGTTACTAAAACACTAAAAAAAGTTTTGGCAATACATACTCTTCAAAGACCCAATCCAAAAAACTGATATTTTAGTTCCAGGTGAACAACAGTAAGCAGACTGAATTGCCAACTTCGAAAATCTCTCTGACATTAAAATTAGAGTTTTCCTTGCTGTACTTTATACAGTGCATCCGGAAAGTATTCACAGCGCTTCACTTTTTCAACATTTTGTTATTTTACAGCCTTATTCCAAAATGGATTAAATTCATTGTTTTCCTCAAAATTCTACAAACACTACCCCATAATGACAATGTGAAAGAGGTTCGTTTGAAATCTTTGCAAATGTATTAAAAATAAAAAACGAAAAAATCCCATGTACATAAGTATTCATAGCCTTTGCCATGGCATTTAAAATTGAACTCAGGTGCATCCTGTCTCCACTGATCATCCTTGAGATCGGGGGAGAAGGGCCTTTGTTAGGGAGGTGAACGAGAACCCGATGGTCACTCTGACAGAGCTCCAGTATTTCTCTGTGGAGGCAGGAGAGCCTTCCAGAAGACCAACCATCTCTGCAGCACTCCACCAATCAGGCCTGTATGGTAGAATGGTCAGACTGAAGCCACTCCTCAGTAAAAGGCACATGACCGCCCGCCTGGAGTTTACCAAAAGGCACCTGAAAGACTCTCAGAGCATGAGAAACAAAATGATCTGGTCTGATGAAACAAAGCTTGAACTCTTTGGCCTGAATGGCAAGCATCAAGTCTGGAGGATACCAGGCAAAGCTCATCACCTGGCCAATATCATCCCTACAGTGAAGCATGGTGGTGGCAGCATCATGCTGTAGGGATTTTTTTCAGCGGCAGGAACTGGGGGACTAGTCAGGATCGAGGGAAAGATTAATGCAGCAATGTACAGAGACAACCTTCATAAAAACCTGCTCCGGATTCCAGACTGGGGCGAAGGTTCATCTTCCAATAAGACAACGACTCTGAGCACACAGCCAAGATAACAAAGGAGTGGCTACGGGACAACTCTGTGAATGTCCTTGAGTGGCCCAGCCAGAGCCCAGACTTGAACCCAATTGAACATCTCTGGAGAAATCTGAAAATGGATGTGCACCGATGCTCCCCATCCAACCTGATGGAGCTTCAGAGGTCCTTCAAAGAAGAATGGGAGAGACTGCTCAAAAATAGGTGTGCCAAGCTTGTAGCATCAAACTCAAAAAGACTTGTGAAACGCTGTGAATACTTTCCGGATGCACTGTATCTCCATCCTAAAAGAACGGGATAAGAAAGGCTACACAACATGGTGGCTAGGTAATTGGCATGCTTACCTTTCAGAGCTGGGACTGGATCTCATATGTGGTGCTATGTGCGTGGAGCCTATCCTTTATCATGATGTAAGCATTGGTTTTCTCCCACAATCCAAAAACCTTAAAATGTTAGTTGCAGTGGACCTTTCAGTAACTTTACAAGGTTGCATGAAAACATTCCTGATATGTCACAATATACAGCAATAGTATAATTTCTTAGAAAAGCTCCACTTTTGATTGCTAAAAAGCAGTCTATGAACTTTGGTCTAGTGGCTTTACCTAGGCTGAGGAAATTATATCAATCTGCTGTGAAATATTGTACAGCAAACGGTGAGCCTTCTACTCTAATCCAGATGGGAAAAGTTTCATATAGAAATGGTGGGTCAAATGGTTCTTAGTCAAACATGCTTTATTTGATTATTTTGATCAGGTTTTGGATTTTGATATATCTCCTTTGTCAGGGCTATAAATTAATTAAATAACAAACAATCTAAGAGCCATATATAAATGTGGTAGAGAATGAATTACATTTTCTACTTACAATGTAATTTAAAGGAGTTGTAAAGGCAGAAGTTTTTTTCCTTAATGTATTCTATGCATTAAGATAAAAAGCCTTTTGTGTGCAGCAGTCCCCCACAGCCCCCCCCCCCCCAATACTTTCCTGAGCTCCATCTCTGTCCACGTGTCCCTCGGCCGTCCAGGATTCTCCCTTCTGATTGGCTAAGACACCGCAGTGGCGCCATTGAGTCCCACGGCTGTCAATCAAAGTCAGTTAGCCAATCAGGAGAGAGAGAGGGAGGGTGGCAAACGCCAGCTCCATGTCTGAATGGACTCACGGAGCTGCAGCTCAACTCGGGTGCCCCCTTAGCAAGCTGCTTGCTGTGGGGGCACTAAACAGGAGGGAGGGGCCAGAAGCAACAAAGAGGAACCAGATAAAAGGAGGATCCAGCATGCTCTGTGCCAAACCAACTGCATAGGGCAGGTAAGTATAACGTGTTTTTTTTTGTTTTTAAAAAACAAAACTTTACAATAACTTTAATTTTCAACTTATTACTCTTTAGGGCCCATTCACAGTGAGGTGCATTATTGTGTTGGTAGCCAATTAATTTTTAGTAGACTGTGAAAGCACAACGCAGGAAAAAAAATAGGTCCTGTGCTATATTTCCTTGAGAGATATCAGGGAAGATTTGTAATTGGACTCCATCTAAGGGCAGCACGCATTATTTCCTCTTTGATCAGAAAATCTTTCAGACACAATACGATATCTCTGGGAGGTTTGTCGGGTGGGGGTTTAGCCCTCAATGCCCGGTGTATTCGATCGCATTTAAATGAGAGAGGATCTTGATCTGGTAGCAGGGATTGGAATAGTTTAGTAGAATAAGCGATCAAATCCGTGATCGATTCAGGGGCGCCTCTTATTCTAAGATTGTTCCTTCTATTTCTATTGTCCAAATCTTCTACGTGTGCTTGTAATTGTGTAAAAGCAGAAGATAATGAACCTGTGCTATATTTCCTAAGACAGTATACTGCAATAAAGTTGTGCACTGTAGTGTAGGTATGCTGCAGTGCGCTATATATGTGCGATGTGGTTCTTTGCAATCCATTGCCAATCACACTCCAAACACATTTACCGTGGTTTCCCACAATGCTGGTTGTAATTCATGTTATAACATACCCTATAAGGCATGATGTGGTTTGCATGAGTCCTGAGAGTGTCCATGTGGGCTTGAAAACCCAAGGAGGCTGCTCATTGCAATTTTTGCCCAGTAGAAAATGGTGGTATGGGAGCTTCCAAACAACAAGGAGAAGTCTAATCTATGCATTAGAGATCACTCTGGATTTATAGCGTGTCAAGGTAAAATGCTAATAAAACATAAAGTTAATAAAAACTGGAGCACTCAGAATCTGATGAAGCTGTAACCAATCAGCTTCTTTATTTCAGCTTGTTCAATAAAGCTTTACCAATAAAACATGGAAGCTGATTGGTTTCTATGCACAGCTGCACTTGGTTTTGCACTCTCCAGTTTTAGTAAATGCCCTCCCAAAGAGAACATCTCTGTAAAAGATGCACATTTCCTCCTGTTTTATCCCTTCAAAGAACCAACAAGTATACAAACATACTAATTGATCTGCCAGAAATGCACTCATCTTCTAAGTGTTCCCCTGAAGGTCACCTTTGCCAAGCATGCAAGTTCCTTTCTTTACAATGCAGCAGGGCAGCCACCTGGCACAGGACCCAGAAGATAATAAAATTGACTGTAGTAGTGGTGCCTACTACAGTGATTCTCAGTTTCCAAGGGGATCCCACGAGTATGGTATATACAGTTCAAAAAAATGGCCACTGCCCCCACCTATAACTGGCTTTCACAGCAAGGAGCACATGGAAGGGCAACGCATGCAAAACAAAACCAAAGAAAATTTCCAGCTCAACTTACCAACCAGCCTGCAACCAACCGAATGATCCTGTCTAATAGTTTGCACTAAAACAGGGGTTTCGTTTGCACACATTTGCAAATATAATACATGTGTAAGTTGCAGAGCCACTTCACAGCACCACAGTATCATCTGCAGTTCTAACTCTATACGTTTTTGAGAGCCTCCATAGTAGAAGCACATGCATAATAATGGATAGGCAGAGGGCAGGTGAGCCTAGAAGGAGCCCACCCCTTCTTAACCACTTCAATACCAGACACTTAGACACCTTCCCGCCCAAGCCAATTTTCAGCTTTCAGCGCTGTCGCAATTTGAATGACAATTGCGCAGTCATGCTACACTGCACCCAAACAAATTTTTCATCATTTTGTTCCCACAAATAGAGCTTTCTTTTGGTGGTATTTGATCACCTCTGCGATTTTTATTTTTTTCGCAACAAACAAAAAAGGACCGAAAATTTTGCAAAAAAACAAGTTTTTCTTTGTCACTGTTCATTTTTTTTGTAAATAAGAGCGTTTTCTTCTTCAATGATGGGCACTGATATGGCTGCACTGATGGGCACTGATAAGGCAGCACTGATGGGCACCAATGAGGTGGCACTGATAGGCGGCACTGATGGGCACTGATAGGTGGCACTGATGGGCACTGATAGGTGGCACTGGTATGCGGCACTGATGGGCACTCAGGTGGCACTGCTGGGCACTCATAGGCGGCACTGTTGGGCACTCATAGGCGGCACTGACGGGTACTTATGGGTGGCACTGATGCATACATATAGGTGGCACTGATAGGTGGGCCTGGATGGGCACAGATGGGCACTGATAGGTGGCGCTGATGGGTGGCACTGATGACACTGATGGGTGGCATTGCTGGGTATTCCTGTTTTATAACATAAATATGATGTGCCAATCAGTGCCCATTTGTGGGCCCTGATTGGCATATTTTGTGCATTTTTTTAACATGTGGATGGCCATGGGGGATGTACCTAGCCATCCACATGCTGGGGGCTTCCCTGGTGGTCCTGGGGGCTTCCCTGGGGGTCTAGTGTGGGCATCTGAGGGGGGGCTGCGCTGATAAACAATCAGCGCATACCCCCCCTGTCAGGAGAGCCGCCGATTGGCTCTCCTCTACTCTGTCAGACGCTAGTGAGGAAAAGCCGATCAACGGCTCTTCCTGTGTACATCGTGATCAGCCGTGATTGGACACGGCTGATCACATGGTAAAGAGCCTCCGCCAGAGGTTCTTTACCGAGATCAGTGTAGCGGTGTGTCAGACTGACACACCGCTCCACCGATCGCCGCGATGCGCGCCCCCACGGGCGCGCGGCGGCTGTTATCCTGAAGGATGTCATATGATGCCCAGTCAGGATAACGAAACCACTTCCCGGACGTCAATCTGCTATTGACCAGGCGGGAAGTGGTTAAAGGCACAGGGGTGCACTGGAAACCCAGCATATAGCACAATGGCAGCAAAGGTGTCCAGTGCGTCCCCTCACTAGTATTCCAACAGTACTAAGAAATGGTCACTGCCCCTATCTATAACTGGCCTTTGCCAGTACCGTATACAGTATATACTTACATTGCTGGACCAATGTAACTATGTGAAAATTACCATACCTAAACTTTAGTTTTAAGGGGTACAAAGACACTCTGCAAAAAAAAAAATATATATATATCAATCTCGCAAGCATCGGGAGGTACCTGCATGGATAATTTGACTCGGTCCTCCAGCCCACAGGTTTGCTTTAAATAAACCTTATTTTCTGTTACTGATTCATAAATTTCATAGTGAGAGAAATGCCTCCACAGGTGACACATTATTTTCATCTTGATGAAAAACATCAGTTATGAAACCAGCGCTGATATATTTGGAACTATGGAAAACCGTATTTAGGTCTAACCTTGTTTCTGTTCTAGTGAAGGCTAAACATAGCACAGCTCATTGAGGTTACATCTGGCATAGAAAGAAGGTCCGTCTTTGCAAGGATAAAAGTTCTCCTTTTTTTCCCACAGTAAATGTCAAAAACATAGAAGCTGTGTCCATGAACCACAAAACTTGAAGGAATCATCTAAAAGGCTAGACCACCCCAGAGAGGCAAGATTCTACCTAAACCACACTTTCCTTTGTGAAAAGTTTACATGGACCTTTGGTAAGTACTCTTGATTATAAGAAGTCTGATTATATTTTAAGAATAGGAATTAAATAGCCCAGCAATCCTAAATGCAGCTTTTGCTGCAATGCTCACCTTTAAAGCGAAAGTAAACCCTTTGATTTAATAGTTTTTTAAAAATGGCATGCCGGAAATGCTAACTGTCACATTGACTATGCTTTCAACCAAACTGTCACCAGCCTATTTCCAATGGCTGGTGTCATAACTGATCACATGGACGGCATCATGGCAGTTGAAGATTGAACAGAGGCCAAGATGGCAGCTTCCTTGGCTGAAAACGATAGGAAGGTTTACTTCCACTTTAATCTGGCTTTATTCCCTGCAGAAAGTCCTCTCTTCCACTAGGTGTGCAGAAGATGTAGAAGTGGACATGTGCTTTGTCGACTGAGGGTGAAGGAACAGGTTGACTTCAAAGTTGGCTTCTGCAGATGCATGTACTTGTTCTTCTGCAGGTCTGGTCACCTGGAGAAGTGACATACTTGGTAATATTGGGTATGAGGAAACATGTGATTCCCTCATTTTCCTCCCATGTGACAACACCTTCCCCGTGAGAACCAGCTCCTGAATTTGTTGTAACTTGGAGGTTACATGGGGCTTCTTGTCTTCACTCCCACTGTCAACCACAGCAACATGTGAGCAAAAGGAAGGGTGTTCAGCTCTTTTTGGGCACATCTCAGGTTTACTTTATTCTACCATATACACTTTTATCTGAGATTACTCTACTCCAGCTGTTGTGGAACTACAAGTCCCACAAACCATTGCAAAACTCTGAGAGCCATAGACATGCCCCCCAAAGACAGAGGCTAAAAGGGACTTTAAGTTTCACCACAGCTGGAGTGCCAATGTTCCCTACTTCTGATTTGGCCAATCGGGTTTTGCTTTTTAATTGTTTTATGGTTCAGGTAACTGGGGTCTTTGTGCTAAAGGGTGTCCCTTGAGGAAAATGTAGGCTTTACCCTTTAGCCTATTTTTAATATATCCACTGTAACTGTCACTGGTCCTGATTGCTTTCATTTGTCATTTTCAAGTATAAATCATTGAATTTAATGATGATTTGCTGTTTTCCTATGGACGATCTGTCAAACTAGGTCCTCTTTACTTGTTGATGCACACATTCAAGGCATATTCAACACCTTGAAAATTAGAAATCCAGGCCTTAAACAGCAATATGCATATTTCCAAATATATTCTCATTGTCTGATGCCTCTAAATGTAAAAGATCCCCCAATAGTAGCGCAATTTCTAACAAATGAGATTTACAGCCTTCTTTTCCTTAAAATAGCAAACACGTTATAATTATATGTTCTGTGTAATTGTACAGAGTGGCCCCAAACTTCCTCTCCTGGCTCCCCTGTCAGTGCTCTCAGCTAACCCTCTCTTCCACTTGCTATGGGAGCACTCATGCAGGTGTGCTCTCGAGATGAGCAGTGTGCATCCATAAACACACACAGTGCAGCTTGGCCCCGCCTCCCCGCTTCCTCCTCACATAATTTGACTGACAGCATCAGGAGCTAATGGCTCCTGCTGTTCCCAGTGTAGTGAGAGAAGGAAGAGGGGAGAGAAGAAATGAAGCTGGGCACAGTGCTGGATTGATACAGGACCCAGGTAAGTGTTCAAAGGGATGGGGGGGGGGGGGCTGGGGGGGACTGTTATTGTAAGGTTTTTACCTTAATGCAGAGAATGTGTAAAGAATCCCCCTATCTGTTAAATTTCCATTTTCATGGATATTAATGTTGTTAGTTTCTTCCTGTGGCCTGTAGAAGGGTTTTACAGCATTCCCTGCATCACCACCATAGTATGGAACTACAACACCCACAATTCTGGAGTACTGTAGAATATGTATGTGTTGCAGATTTACATAGAGGTGTGAGGACCTGGGGGTGGGAACAGGAAGTAGGAAGTTATGAAGTAAACTAAACTAAAAAAAGTTTTACACGCGGTTCTCTGCTGGCTGGAAATAAACATGTTCTTTACAAGATTCATCTGACGACTCATCATTGATTCCACAAAATCTACAAGTACTAACTAGCATGTGTGGGCTGGCTGTGGGTGGGACCATCAGAATGTATTAGGTAGAGCAATGAGGTTGAGCGGTAGAAAGAGGCATATGAGCAAGGAGGTGGGCGAGCTTTGCAGCAGTGGGTAGAGTTGGGCAGACCTGGGCGAAGACGCCTAATTTTAATTAGCATGACCACAAACTGGACTGGCCTTTGTGACTACTTTAAAGGAATCTGCTCAAAACTACAGCAGAGCATTTCAGGGACTGGTCACCCTGTTGAATATTGAGGGGATACTTCAGGATAGGACTGCTCAAGAAAGAAGCGGACAATGTTGAATGCCAGATCACAGCTTTACCATATATTTCATTCTTTACACAATGTAGGAACTCTTCCCCTAAACAAGAGAGGTCCTATTCTAAATTTAGTGCTGCTGGGCTGTTATCAGCCTAATTCTGAATTGATCATTCTGTTTCTTGTAGGTTTCCCTGGGTTATTAACTGCCTCTGTCTGCTGTTTGGAAGTGTATGTGGCAATAGTGTAAGAAGATCCGATGACCTGGGTTTTGAATATTTATATCTCCCCGGCCTGAGGATTTACCCAAGAAGGTTGAAGCTAGTACCTGGATAGTAGCACAAGGGTTGAAATTTGGCTGTAGGAAGAGGATCTGGAGAAGCTTGGTACAAGCAGGGACCTACGAGGTCCCCAGCTTGTACCGAGCTTCACCAGGGATTTTTTGTGTGCTTCTACAGCTTTGAAGTTTGTAGAATACAGAGTGCTGGTCTGACTTAAATGTACTTTTTCTGTATCAACTGTAAGTAGATTTTGGAGTCTGTGTATTGCTCTTTTTGGTATCCTGCACCAGGGGCGTAGCTGCAGCAATTGTGATCAGGCCCCATGCCCCATGGGGCCCTTGCACCCCCCCTGTACACCTGGATGGGAGAAGTGGTGGGGCGACTGCATACAGAGGAACCGATTTCTCCATTTTCCTCCTGCAGCCGCTGAATGCCCGCTTCTCCTCCTGTCCCTCCTGCAGGCATTCAGCTGCAGGAGTAAAATAGAGAGATTGGTTCCTCTGTATGCAACCGTCCTTCCGCTCCTCTTATCCAGCTTCTTTCTGCTGCCCCCCTGTGCTCTTTCCCAACCCCCTCTCATCCTGAAAGGGCCTGGAAAATGTGTTATTTACTGACACTTTTTTTGTCTTAATGAATAGTCCGATACTGAACACTGACTCTGTTCATGCATAACTGAGGCATAGTAAACTGTGTTTACTATGCTTAAGTTTGTGAATTAACGGAAAGCTCTGTACAGCTATTCCTGTCCATAGGGCAGCACAGTGGTGTAGTGGTTAGCACTTTCACCTAGCAGCAATAGGATCGCTGGTTCAAATCCCAACCACAACACCATCTGCCTGCAGTTTGCATGTTCTCCCTGTGCCTGCGTGGGTTTTCTTCCAGGCACTCCGGTTTCCTCCCACACTCCAAAAGACATGCTGGTAGGTTAATTAGACTCTGCCTAAAAATTGGCCTTAATATGTGTGGATGTGTATGTGTTTGTAAGCGCGTCAGGACCCTATGGGGTAAAGGACCACGCTATGCCACAGATGGACACCAGTGGCAAAAAGCACCCTGAGGCGATTCAGTTCGCACAGGTAGCGCTATACAAGTCACTAATTCATTCATTCATTCATTCATCACAGCTGATGCTGCAGAGAAGGAGATTGAGGGCTGTGTCCTCAATCTCCCTTTTCTGTCTCAAAGGTGGAACACATGATGTCCGTTTAGACCCCTGATAAATCAATAAAGCCCTCTAACAGGGCTCCTAAAAAATTTTACAAAATAATAAAAAAAATATTGTAAAAAACAAAAAAAAATTAAAATTAAAAAAATGGTAAAAAAATTAAATAAAATAACAAACATAAAAACTACTGGCACCAGTGGCATAATTACCAGGGTAACAAAGGTTGCACTTGTGACTGGGTCCCAGGGCTCGGAGGAAAGGACCCCATCCAGGGTGGTCCTTCATGGTTTCTTTCTCCAGGTCCCTGCAGGTTCTAGTTACCAAAACTATCCTGCACCCTAATTTCTCTGTCCCAAAGGTCTTTCAGATCTAATAAACCCTGTTAACCTCTTCAAAAGTGACTTGCGGCCAATTCATTACAACCCAGTAAAAGTCACGCGTCAAACCCTAAGGTGAAATGTCAGCCCACCGAGCCACTTGGGGATCCCTAACTGACTGACAATAAATGGATGCCACAATAAAAAATGTGCCCAGAGATGAGTATTATGCTTATTTTCTTATATACAAACTGGCATATACACTGTCCATGGGCAGGCGATTCCCCGGGTTACAAACATCCGACTTACAAACGACTCCTACTTACAAACAGAGGGAGACAACAGGAAGTGAGAGGATATCTACTATTAGGAAGGGAAAGTCACTCCTCTAAAGCCCCATACACACGGTCGGATTTTCCCATGGATTCTGTCCTATCGGACAATGTTGTCGGAAATTACGACCGTGTGTAGGCACCATCGGACAGTTTCCATCGGATTGTCCGACGGACAAAGTCCTATCTCCTGCTGGATAGATTTTTTGACAACAAAGTCCGATCACACCAAATCCGATCGTGTGTAGCGAATTCCGACGGACAAAGTGCTACGCATGCTCAGATCACATTACAAGACCAAAGCTATTGGCTACTAGCCTCTACGTAGTCCCGTCGTAGGCAACAAACGTCACCACGTTCAGAATGATCGGATTTTCCGACAACTTTGTCCGACCGTGTGTACGCAAAACCAACATCGGACAAAGTACGACAGACATGATCCGACGGACCTGGTCCTCGGATAATCCGAGCGTGTGTATGGGGCTTTAGAATTATCATGGGAAAAAGGGGTCTCCACTGAAGCTTTATCACCAATCCTTGTTTCCACAACAACCCAACATTTTCAAAATCCAATTGTTATAGGGACAGAAGGTGAGGTGAAATCTTCTGAACAGGGGCACAGCAAAACAACCGTTACAGGGGTGTTAACCCTTCCCAAAGGCTATCCAAAAAAATGTAAAAATTATTTTTTTTGTGCTGGAGCTACACTTAAAAAAATGACCTGTTCCAACTTACAAACAAATTCAACGTAAGAACAAACCTACAGACCCTATCTTGTTTGTAACCCGGGACTGCCTGTACTGGTAATTTTTGCTTTCACTATTAAGGAGTCATAGGGTGGGATTTGGTGTTGTTATGTACTATATAGTGTGGTTTTAGTAGAGGGTATTATCTTACACAGAGTGCTTGGCCTCATTTAGCCTTTTCGGTCAGACAGAATGCTTTATGGGGAGCGTTAACTGGGTGGCAGCTCTACAAACAAGAGACATTACAGCTGGCATTGTGGAATCAGAACAGCTGGTATAAGAAGAAGAGGCTGCGACCTGTTACGAGGCTTGACAGTTCATGCCTAAAATGGATTAATGGCCGCCAAGAATTAATAATAAAATAACAAAAGTCGCCAATGATGACAACTTGTAATGACAGCTTTTATGATTGCAGATTAATCCTGAGTTTAAGCTTGTTCGCCTAGACCATCTGCTGCTGGGTTTTTCCTGGCTTTTCCACTTTGAAAGGGCAGGAATTTGTTGGCAAAGGCATGTTTTATCAAAAAAGAAAGAGACAAATTTCATCACAGTATAATTAGGTCACAAGAGACTTCAGAGCTATGAGCCAATAAAAGCCAAATATGAAAATCATCAAACGGACAGAGCAGCTTTGATGTGATAGGCTATGCTTTAAAAATAAACCCGTTGAGTACTGTTGTGCTGCTGGATTCTCATAAACAAACTCAACTTCTGTGTAAGGGACACACGAGCATGAGTCCCATTGTCCTATAATGAAGTGCTTGAGCAACTAGTGAGTACTGTATTGGGGCTACAAGGTGGCACGCCTAGTCCAATTCAAAAACCAACTTTCAGAAAGTCGACATACGACAGTGCAGTTTAGTTAATGTCAAAGGGTATTTTGTTTTGTACATTTGTAAATCGTTATTTTATGTTTTGTTTTATATATATATATACAGTATCTCACAAAAGTGAGTACACCCCTCACATTTTTGTAAATATTTTATTATATCTTTTCATGTGACAACACTGAAGAAATGACACTTTGCTACAATGTAAAGTAGTGAGTGTACAGCTTGTAAAATAGTGTAAATTTGCTGTCCCCTCAAAATAATTTAGCACACAGCCATGAATGTCTAAACCGCCAGCAACAGAAGTGAGTACACCCCTAAGTGAAAATGTCCAAATTGGGCTCAATTAGAAATTTTCCCTCCCTGGTGTTATGTGACTCGTTAGTGTTACAAGGTCTCAGGTGTGAATGGGGAGCAGTTGTGTTAAATTTGGTGTTATCTCTCTCACTCTCTCATACTGGTCACTGGAAGTTCAACATGGCACCTCATGCCAAAGAACTCTCTGAGAATCTGAAATAAAGAATTTCTGCTCTACATAAAGATGGCCTAGGCTATAAGAAGATTGCCAAGATCCTGAAACTGAGCTGCAGCATGGTGGCCAAGACCATACAGCGCTTTAACAGGACAGGTTCCACTCAGAACAGGGCTCGCACATGCTCAGCATCAGGTCCAGAGGTGAAATGAAATGCACGCTACAATTTTCACATATTTATTTGTAAAACATGTTGAAAACCATTTATTATTTTCCTTTCACTTCACAATTGTGCCACTTTGTGTTGGTCTATCACATAAAATCCCCAAAAAATACATTTACGTTTCTGGTTGTAACATGACAAAATGTGGAAAATTTCAAGAGGTATGAATACTTTTTCAAGGCACTGTGTGTATATATATAAATTTGCTGTCCCCTCAAAATAACGCAACACACAACCATCAATGTCTGAACCGCTGGCGACAAAAGTGAGTACACCCCTAAGTGAAAATGTCCAAAATTGGGCCCAAAGTGTCAATATTGTGTGTGGCCACTTTTATTTTCCAGCACTGCTTTAACCCTCTTGGGCATGGAGTTCACCAGAGCTTCACAGGTTGCCACTGGAGTCCTCTTCCACTCCTCCATGACGACATCACGGAGCTGGTGGATGTTAGAGACCTTGCGCTCCTCCACCTTCCATTTGAGGATGCCCTACAGATGCTCAATAGGGTTTAGATCTGGAGACATGCTTGGCCAGTCCATCACCTTTACCCTCAGCTTCTTTAGCAGTGGTTGTCTTGGAGGTGTGCTAGGGGTCGTTATCATGTTGGAATACTGCCCTGCGGCCCAGTCTCTAAAGGGAGGGGCTTCAGTATGTCACAGTACATGTTGGCATTCATGGTTCCTTCAATGAACTGTAGCTCCCCATTGCCGGCAGCACTTATGCAGCCCCAGACCATGACACTCCCACCACCATGCTTGACTGTAGGCAACACTTGTCTTTGTACTCCTCACCTGGTTGCCACCACACACGCTTGACACCATCTGAACCAAATACATTTATCTTGGTCTCATCAGACCACAGGACATGGTTCAAGTAATCCATGTCCTTATTCTGCTTGTTTTCAACAAACTGTTTTTCTTGTGCATCATCTTTAGAAGAGGCTTCCTTCTGGGACAAATTATGTCCCAGACTGCAGTGCAGCGTATGGTCTGAGCTCTGACTGGCTGACCCCCCACCCCTTCAACCTCTGCAGCAATGCTGGCAGCAGTCATATGTCTATTTCCCAAAGACAACCTCTGGATATGACGCTGAGCATGTGCACCTAACTTCTTTGGTTGACCATGGCGAGGCCTGTTCTGCGTGGAACCTGTCCTGTTAAACTACTGTATGTTCTTGACCACTCTGCTGCAGCTCAGTTTCAGGGTCTTGGCAATCTTCTTATAGCCTAGGCCATCTTTATATAGAGCAACAATTTTTTTTTCAGATCCTCAGAGAGTTCTTTGCCATGAGGTGCCATGTTGAACTTCCAGTGACCAGTATGAGAGAGTGAGAGCGATAACACCAGATTTAACACACCTGCTCCCTATTCACACTTGAGATTCTGTAACACTAATGAGTCACACGACACCAGGGTGGGAAAATGGCTAATTGGGCACAATTGGGACATTTTCACTTAGGGGTGTACTCACTTTTGTTGCTAGCAGTTTAGACATTAATGGCTGTATGTTCTGTTATTTTGAGGGGACAGCAAAATTACACTGTTATGCCGCGTACACACGAAGGGACAATCCCGCGGGATTATCCGCTGGACTGAAGTCCAGCGGATAATCCCCTCGTGTGTGGGCGCCGGCTGACTTTTTGGCGCCAAAGTCCGGCGGACCAAAGTTTTAAGTTTTGTTTTAAAATTATCCGCTGGACTTGGCAGTCCAGCGGACAATCCCGCCGTTAGTAGGCAAGTCCGCGGGACTTTTGAAAATGAACGGACTTGCCCACACACGGAGCAGTCCGTTCATTTCGAACGTAACTTCAGGTACGTAGCTAGCGTAGGCAGTAAATGCCGCCGCACTAGCTCCGTCACCTGTCATGGATTTAAAGGGAATCCCCACGCCGAAAAACGGCATGGGGGTTCCCCCCAAATCCATGTCAGACCCTCATCCGAGCACGCAGCCTGGCAGGCCAGGAAAGGGGTGGGGACGAACGAGCGCCCCCCCCCCCTGAGCCGTACCAGGCCGCGTGCCCTCAACATGGGGGGTGCCCTGGGGAAAGGGGGGCCGTGCGGCCCCCCCACCCCAAGGCACCTTGTCCCCATGTTGATGAGGACAAGGGCCTCTTCCCGACAACCCTGGCCGTTGGTTGTCGGGGTCTGCGGGCGGGGGCTTATCGGAATCTGAGAGACCCCTTTAATAAGGGGCCCCCCAGATACCGGCCCCCCACCCTATGTGAATGAGTATGGGGTACGATGTACCCCTACCCATTCACCTAAGGTGTAAAATGTAAAGTAAAAAAAAAAACACCCACACTTTTGAAAAAATAGTTTACTGCACTGCTCCGGGGGTCTTCTTCCGTCTTGGGGGTCTTCTCGCCGGACTCCCCCGCCATTTACCAAGCTCTTTTACCGAGCGGGGGAAGTCCGGCTACCTTCTTCGTCGTCGCCGCCGTCTGGGGGTCTCGATCCGCCTTCGGGGGTCTTCTTCCGTCTTGGGGGTCTTCTCGCCGGACTCCCCCGCCATTTACCAAGCTCTTTTACCGAGCGGGGGAAGTCCGGCTACCTTCTTCGTCGTCGTCGCCGTCGTCTGGGGTTCTCGATCTGCCTTCAGGGGTCTTCCGGGGGTCTCTTCTGTTCTTGCGGCGGTCGTCGTCTTCCGCGCCGCCGGCGCCTTGTCCTTCTTCTTGTCCTTCTTGTTCTTGTTCTTCTTCCGATGTTGACCCGACGCTCTCTCTGGCCGGAATGCCTGTGCCGCTCTGCGCTAGGACTTATATAGGGGCATGGGGACAGGGTCACATGTTCATGTCACATGGTGACCCCGCCCCCTTGCGATGTCACAGTCCCAGCATCCTCCGGGACTGTGACAACACAAGGGGGCGGGGTCACCATGTGACATGAACATGTGACCCTGTCCCCATGCCCCTATATAAGTCCTAGCGCAGAGCGGCACAGGCATTCCGGGCAGAGAGAGCGTCGGGTCAACATCGGAAGAAGAAGAAGAACAAGAACAAGAAGGACAAGAAGAAGGACAAGGCGCCGGCGGCGCGGAAGACGACGACCGCCGCAAGAACAGAAGAGACCCCCGGAAGACCCCCGAAGGCGGATCGAGTACCCCAGACGACGGCGACGACGACGAAGAAGGTAGCCGGACTTCCCCCGCTCGGTAAAAGAGCTTGGTAAATGGCGGGGGAGTCCGGCGAGAAGACCCCCAAGACGGAAGAAGACCCCCGAAGGCGGATCGAGACCCCCAGACGGCGGCGACGACGAAGAAGGTAGCCGGACTTCCCCCGCTCGGTAAAAGAGCTTGGTAAATGGCGGGGGAGTCCGGCGAGAAGACCCCCAAGACGGAAGAAGACCCCCGGAGCAATGCAATAAACTATTTTTTCAAAAGTGTGGGTGTTTTTTTTACTTTACATTTTACACCTTAGGTGAATGGGTAGGGGTACATCGTACCCCATACTCATTCACATAGGGTGGGGGGCCGGTATCTGGGGGCCCCCTTATTAAAGGGTGCTCCCAGATGCCGATAAGCCCCCGCCCGCAGACCCCGACAACCAACAGCCAGGGTTGTCGGGAAGAGGCCCTTGTCCTCATCAACATGGGGACAAGGTGCTTTGGGGTGGGGGGGCCACACGGCCCCCCTTTCCCCAGGGCACCCCCCATGTTGAGGGCAAGCGGCCTGGTACGGCTCAGGGGGGGGGGGGCGCTCGTTCGTCCCCACCCCTTTCCTGGCCTGCCAGGCTGCGTGCTCGGATAAGGGTCTGACATGGATTTGGGGGGGACCCCCACGCCGTTTTTCGGCGTGGGGATTCCCTTTAAATCCATGACAGGTGACGGAGCTAGCGCGCCGGCATTTACTGCCTACGCTAGCTACGTACCTGAAGTCACATGCTAAATGAACGGACTGCCGATGAGCGGCAAGTCCGTTCATTTTCAAAAGTCCCACGGACTTTGGCCGGCGGATTATCCGCCGGAGAAGTCCGTGCGTGTGTGGGCAAGTCCGCACGTGTGTGGGCAAGTCCACACGCTCGGAAAGTCCAGCGGACCCAGCTGGAAAGTCCGGCGGGATTGTCCGCTGGACTAGGTCCGCCGGCAAAAGTCTGCACGTGTGTACGCGGCATAATTCATCTGATTACTCAATGGACTGCTTAGGAAAAGGGCGGCTATAAGGAAGGGGTCATTTTATTCATGTATAATTCCAAATCATACTGGAATCCAGTCCTATAGTAGGATTGGATTAAAAATCAAATCAGTGAGCAAGATAAAACATAAAAATGTGTTTAGGGAAGTGATGGACATACCGTTCTACCGTGTTACTGTGAACACGCTGTTTGAATTATTGTTGCTTGTTTAATACCACTAATATTTTATCCTGTTGGGCGTTGCTTTACCCAAACAAAATAAACCATCAAGCTGGGTCATCAGCACTAGGAAAAGAAGAAACAAAGAATCCTGTGGCTCCTTCAGGGGGCCAGGGTGACTCTACATTTTTATTATAGAGAATGTAAATGGAGGAGCTAAAACACCCAAAAGGTAGAGAGGACACCCAAATCTTTAGGAACTTCTGCTGAGAGATGCTGGAGTATTCAAATCACAGGAGTTAGCCTGTCCATTGGGTACCACCTATGGCCCAATTTGCATGGGCTTTGAGGGCTGTTTGTTTATGTGACTTGAATGGGCTGTTTGTTTATGTGGCTTGATCCGCCAAGTGCTGTGTATAGGCAACCAATGTACCGCATATACTCGAGTATAAGCCGACCCGAATATAAGCCGAGGCACCTAATTTTATCACAAAAAACGGTGAAAACGTATTGACTCGAGTATAAGCCTAGGGTGAGAAATGCGCAGCTACTGTAAGTGGAAAAGAGGGTCAACAATGCCCATTTGCAGCCTCACTGTGCCCATTTGCATGTCTCACTGTGCCCATTTGCAGCCATAGGTCCCCCGAACTTCAAACTCTGTCGTTTTTTGTTTTTTTTTAATTCTTTATTTTCATGTGTAGATTTACAATTGCACAACATAAAGTTCATCTTCTTTTTCTATTTAATGTCTTCCCTCTCTAAAACTTGGTAGTTAAGGGTTCCTAGATGCCCCTTAGCTGCAGCCAAATTTGGGGTCTCTGGACCCAAAGGGTCCCGAAATGACATTTCTGCAGATGGACACAGTTGACCGACTTTGAGGCCCTGTATCTCAGGGCCACTTGGTGCTAGGATCCCCAAATTGGAGTGCTAGTTCCACTGGGTTTGCACACCAAATTTGGGGTTCCTAGTACCAAATGGCTCCGAGATACGGGGCCCCAAATTCGGGTCGGAAAATGTCAAGCACTTTTCTGCAGCAGAGAATTACATTTTCCGAACCGACTTTGTGGCCCTGTATCTCGGGGGCCACTTGGTGCTAGGAACCCCAAATTTGGATATGTTGTAGTGCTATTTCCACTGGGTTTGCACACCAAGGGGTTCCTAGCACCAAGTGGCCCCGAGATACGGGGCCCC
Organism: Lithobates sylvaticus; assembly: GCA_028564925.1. Classification (NCBI taxonomy): domain Eukaryota; kingdom Metazoa; phylum Chordata; class Amphibia; order Anura; family Ranidae; genus Lithobates; species Lithobates sylvaticus. The sequence goes on along the minus strand of CM053027.1, from coordinate 51,933,522 downwards.
AAAGTGCTTGACTTGAGTATAAGCTGAGGGGGGCACTTTCAGCACAAAAAAATGTGCTGAAAAACTCGGCTTATACTCGAGTATATATGGTAAGTGTCGGGGGACACAGTGGTTGCATGGATACAACCGCATGTCCTAATTTGACAGTTGTGCCAGCGAACAGCAGCGAACGCAGACAGTATGTGTTTGGGGCCGATCAACCACATGCCTTTCAAATTAGCATAAGCACCTGTGTCACAGGCAAGCAGTGTAAGTACCTGGATATGACTAGCTATCAGCCTTTTGCAGTTCCCTTTTTAGCAGAGACAGGTAGGGAGGAGAAGCAGCACAAGGAGCCAATCAAATGTACTGCAATTCAAGGTGCATGCTAATAGCAGAAGAGAGCACAGTGGCGCAGAGGTGAGCTTATCCGTGTACTGCTTCTCCTTTCACTGTCTCATAACAGCCTGAGAGAGGGACAAGACCTGTAAACGTTACCTACCTGCAGCAGAGAGAAATCAGATCTCCTCTCCTTCCAGACAGGGTTGTACTGTGCGGAAGAGTGGTGTAAATCTCATGACTGGATGGGCATAGAAACAGTTTCTTTGGCAGGTAAAACAGCGCTTTTATGTCGTATGTATTTCATATGTTGTGCAGAATTTAGCTTTAAATATAAAAATATGATTTCTAAACAGATCATAAATATATCACTATTGATCCCAATAATAAAGACAGACCATAAACCAGATATGCTTTAAAAAAATCTATGATGTGTATTGCCAAATGGATTCATGAATTTGCATGACTTCATTGAATAGCTGACCTGCACATCACCTCTTCCATTATATGAATGTGAATTGAATTGCTCTTTGGATTGTGAGTTTAGGTATGGAGTGTGTTTAGGTCAGGGGGGATATGTCTACAGCTGGGATAAATGCAGTCCATCTTAAGAGTTTGGGTGAGGCCCATTCTTCCCCTTCTGAGCCCCCCCACCATTATGGTGTTTAATATAATGCACTTTATGTCTTGGCCCTGCTATGAACGTTCACCTGCCCAGATAGTTTGTTTTGTTTCAAGAATGTTCAAGATCGAAATGAGTCCTCTTGTGAGCCATCTGAGAGTGGTTTTCTGTGTTCAGCCAAGCTCCAGTTGGAAAGATGACTCCTCTAGCTGAGCTTAAGAAACACGCAATACTCACTCAAGATTCTTTTATTTGTGTAGCAGGCTCTTGAAACCTGTGCTTAGAGCTTTTTAGAACGTTGTGTCTCACTCCTGTAAATCATTGACCAAGAAATCACTCCACCTGGCCAGTGAAATAGATGAATGTTGGGTTATTAGGGTGACCTTCACATCAAGGTGCTTCTTTTCGGGTTGGGGTACATATAGGGCAGCTGGGCAATAGATCGCATGGATGGCATGGCAACTTAAAAAACCTATATGGGGGAATTCAATAAATTCAAATCAACAATTTTCTTCCCCTTAAAAAAACCATGCCACCATTTCAGTGGGTTTGCCAACACGTGCAGTTGGTTCAAGAAGTGCTTAAAGAGGAGCTCCAGGCTCCTTTAGAAAAAAACTCAGTGTACCCTGTGACTCCCTGCAAACATCTAGTTTTATTCCATATTTTTTTAATAAGATTATATGTTGGGTATATCTTATGTGGCCTACTGAAGGCCTGAGCCTCAAGCACTACCGTAACTGTCTCACTCCCTACTGTGTGCAGCATCACAGCTTTAGTGGAGTTGCTATTGGCACTCTCCTGTTCTGCATCCACACTCATTGCACCGATCAGATGCTGCTTGAGCAGCCAGATAGTACAACCAGGGATTTGGCAAGGCTAGACCTCCATCATCTTTAGGGAGCTGCAGATGTTGAAGCTTTACTCTAGGAGAACGTGTTTTCCAAATTAAGGTGTGGAATAGGGAATTTATTATCCTAAAGGTTTTAGGAGGAACCATAACTGGGGAGTTGTGCAGGACATACAATATCTGGGGCATAAGAATCATCCGTATTAAATTCAACGTTTTTTTTACCTTAATGCAGAAAATGCACCTTAAGAACCACTTTAATTAATATAGTATGTGTGATCAGATTTATTAGATTCCAGGTAGCTCAAATAACATGCAACCATCTCATCTTTCTCTTTGGGCTCTCATTTGGTGGACTGTACTGTGTGACTGGAGCTCTGTTAAGAATATTCTGCAGTAGGATATGGCTGCATTTAGTCATATACTGTGTATAATCTGACAAAGAAAAGTTAGACTACTGTAGCTCAAATAATATGCAATCATCTAATTTGTCTCTACAGGTCCTATAAGCAAATGGAAGCTCTGTAGACAGGTTTATGTGATATACATATCTAACAAAAAACAAAATTGTCCTTACCAAGATAGTAAGAGACCAGAGGACCAAATGAGTGACACAGTACACAATGTATGGAAAAATAGAAAATTATGTAAAGCATTTATTGATGAATAAAATATCACAAATCTTCACAGTGGGAGGTAATGTTTAAGACACTAATAACATGACATATATCTAGAGACTACTGTGTCATATAGTCTCTAGATATGGCAACACACAGCACAAGAGAAGGACAACAATAACCGTACACTACACATAAATAAACAAACGTCCGGACGCCAAAGATCTATGTGTGGATGTCCATGCCACGACCAATATGTTGTATAAGTATTTAATAATAAAAATGAATTAATGGCATGGGTATCTACACAGGGGTCCCTGGAAGACTCGAGTCTGCCAGATATTAATAGAAAGTGGGGGAGGGAGAGATGAAATCTGGTTCCTGGCCAGGAATACAAATGGCTATAATTCAAGGAGTGAATATGAATAATTGCTTCCTTAATTATTGTAAAAAGTGTAGTCCATGGGAATAGTTGGTTTTTGAGGCAACAGTTGGCAATAATGTTACTGATATGGACATAGATATATAGTCCGGATTAGTACAAGGATATAAACATGAGGTATCTTCTATGTTCACAGGGAGACCTACAGTGGTGTGAAAAAGTGTTTGCCCCCTTCCTCATTTCCTGTTCCTTTGCATGTTTGTCACACTTACGTGTTTCGGAACATCAAACCAATTTAAACAATAGTCAAGGACAACACAAGTAAACACAAAATGCAATTTGTAAATGAAGGTGTTTATTATTAAAGGTGAAAAAAAATCCAAACCATCATGGCCCTGTGTGAAAAAGTGATTGCCCCCCTTGTTAAAACATACTATAACTGTGGTTGTCCACACCTGAGTTCAATTTCTCTAGCCACACCCAGGCCTGATTATTGCCACACCTGTTCACAATCAAGGCATCACTTAAATAGGAGCTGCTTGACACAGTAAGGTCCACCAGAAGATCCTTAAAAGCTACACATCATGCCGAGACCCAAAGAAATTTTAGGAACAATTGAGAAAGAAAGTAATTGAGATCTATCAGTCTGGAAAGGGTTATAAAGCCATTTCCAAAGCTTTGGGAATCCAGCGAACCACAGTGAGAGCCATTATCCACAAATGGCGAAGACATGGAACAGTGGTGAACCTTCCCAGGAGTGGCCGGCCGCCCAAAATTACCCCAAGAGCGCAGCGACGACTCATCCAAGAGGTCACAAAAGACCCCACAACAACATCCAAGGAACTGCAGGCCTCACTTGCCTCAGTTAAGGTCAGCGTTCATGCCTCCACCATCAGGAAAAGACTGGGCAAAAATGGCCTGCATGGCAGAGTTCCAAGGAGAAAACCACTGCTGAGCAAAAAGAACATCAAAGCTCGTCTCAATTTCTCCACAACACATCTTGATGATCCCCAAGACTTTTGGGACAACATTCTGTGGACCGATGAGACAAAAGTGGAACTCTTTGGAAGGTGTGTGTCCAAGTAAATCTGGCGTAGAAGGAACACTGCATTTCAGAAAAAGAACATTATACCAACAGTAAAATATGGTGGTGGTAGTGTGATGGTCTGGGGCTGTTTTGCTGCTTCAGGACCTGGAAGACTTGCCGTGATAAAAGGAACTATGAATTCTGCTGTCTACCAAGAGATCCTGAAGGAGAATGTCCGACCATCTGTTCGTGTACTCAAGCTGAAACGAACTTGGGTTCTGCAGCAGGACAATGATCCTAAACACACCAGCAAGTCCACCACCGAATGGCTGAAGAAAAACAAAATGAAGACTTTGGAGTGGCCTAGCCAAAGTCCTGACCTGAATCCTATTGAGATGTTGTGGTATGACCTTAAAAAGGCCGTTCATGCTCGAAAACCCTCTAATGTAACTGAATTAGGACAATTCTGCAAAGATGAGTGGGCCAAAATTCCTCCAGGACGCTGTAAAAGCCTCATTGCACGTTATCGCAAACGCTTGGTTGCAGTTGTTGCTGCTAAGGGTGGCCCAACCAGTTATTAGGTTTAGGGGGCAATCACTTTTTCACACAGGGCCATGATGGTTTGGATTTTTTTTCACCTTTAATAATAAACACCTTCATTTACAAATTGCATTTTGTGTTTACTTGTGTTGTCCTTGACTATTGTTTAAATTGGTTTGATGTTCCGAAACACTTAAGTGTGACAAACATGCAAAGGAACAGGAAATGAGGAAGGGGGCAAACACTTTTTCACACCACTGTATGCTCCAAAAATATCCCAAGGAGGAGAGCCAGTATTATCGTGGGGAAGATTAACTACTTCCTATGGATCAGATTGATGCTGTGTCCTAATTGGGTCCAACCAGGAATGGAAGCATAAACACTGTTCTGATCCTTCACATACTTGTTATTGATGTCGTTAATCGGGTTAAACAGACCTAAATTGATGCCCCGTATCTAACACCATATCTGTGATATTGTAGGGTATAGGGGGCCTGTCATGCGATACCCGTATGTGATGATGTTCAACGCGATTAGTCGTCTCTGAATACCGGACTCATTGCTAGTGTCCACACGGTCCATGGTCTCCCTCGGTGTTGGCGCTGAAATGTGCTTATAGTTCTTCCGAGGTTCCAAGGACTTCACACTGTATTATGACCGCCAGGCCAAGGAGCTCCCTCGCTCGTCGTGGGCTCACTTCCTGGACATACAAAGAGGCATCACGTAACGCTGATGACGTCAACGTGTTTCGTAAGGGTCTCCGTCAGTTCCTTATCACGGCTTTTTGCCACGGCAGGTAACTGCCCAGTTTCAATTATTAAAGGATCAAAGCGTGTTAAATGTTCACTGTCTTTTCAAAGGTTTAACCATAGAAACAGAACCACAAAAACAAAAACAATAACAGAAAGCAAAGAACACCAACGAAAGTAGAGAAAGACCAAGCAAGGGGAGATAAAGCATAAGACATATGATAGGGGATAGTATGATCACATATTGATCATGGATTCTTAAAGAGGCATTGTAATATTGCAATAACAATAATTCAGTATCTCAGGTGGCCCCAGTATACATCTATTCCATATAGTATGTCACTAAGGATAGATTTAGCATGTAATGGAATGATTTCGGTCTTGTATATCTTATGTGACATATAATGTGGTTCATCCTAGCCAGCAAAAGAAAGAGAGAGGGGAACAAAATATGAATTATTGTTATTGCAACCAAAACACTCCCATACCGTATCCATGGGAAGTTATAGAATAAATTACACAGGGCGCAACTTGTGTTTTCAAGTCTCAAGGGCGACCTGTAAATTCAATTCTGTGTTGTGGCCTGAAGGGAAAAGAGACTTAAGATGCTAATTCCACCATTTTTCTTTCTGCAACAAAATGCGATTAAAATCTCCTCTTCTTAGGGATAATTTCAACATATAAATTCCCTTTACCTTCATGCCTTCCAAAGTTCGATTAGGATGTTGAGCGAAATGCTTGGCCAGGATTTTTTTAGTATCCCTAGCCTTGATTTCGCACATGTGTTTCCCTATTCTGACTTTTAGGGGGCGTTTTGTCTTGCCAATATACAACTTTCTGCATTGGCATGTTATCATATAGATCACCCTGGAAGAAGAGCAGTTGATAAGATCCTTTATCTAAAATTCTCTCTCTCCAAGGGCATCTCGGAAAACATCCAATCTGTCCACATAGGGGCATACTTGACAGCGTCCGCATGGGAACATCCCCCTGCTTCTCTGGAAATCTGCCAACCAAGTTGCTTCCCCTTCCTTTCTATACTCAGATTTTATTAGTATGTCTCCTAGATTTTTTGCTCTTCTGACAACCATTTTTGGAGACTGGCCCACAATTTTGGCCAGTCAAAGGGCACTAGAGAGGATGTCCCAGTGCTTCTGAAGTATGTCTCGGACTGTGTCCCATTGTGCACCAAACTGGGTAATCACTCTTTAGTTTCATAACTGGACTTTTATATCCGTGTATCACCTATCGGGATCTTTAAAAGATCCTCCCTGTTTCGTGTTGCTATTCTATTCTTTGCTTTCTTTAGTTGACTATGTGCATATAGCCTCATTCTCTAAATCTTCCATAAAGTTTTTTGCTTTCTCTTCTGTACTATCCTTTGAAAAGCGAGTGATTTTGGGTGTTCTTTTTTTTTTTTCTCCCTTTTGAAAAGCGAGTGATTTTGGTTGGTCTTCATTTTTTTTTTTTTCTTCCTCTAGTTGAGTGTTGAGAACCCTCCCTTTGATTCCACAAGTGATCAAAATAGAAAGGTAAAATCAATAAATATTGAATGCTTTCTAGGGAGGTTCTGTGTGGAATATTTGCGATGTATATGCGTTTATATACACAATACTTTGCCTCCACGTGATTTAAATATATGTGGACATGGTTGATTTTCATGTGTATGCGCATCCTTTCCATCATGTATATGGTTTAGTATCTCATTATTTCCTCTTATCCTTGAACAGTTTTTAAGAAGTCTTTAATAATAAGCATTAAATCACACAATTAGACTTAATTTGTTACACAGTGATATATGTGATTTATATTGGTGTATATATATACATGTTTTCTCGCTAATTTTTTCTATTTTTGTTTTTAATCCATTTCTTGCTTACATGTTTACATTATCTTTTTTTGTTTTGACCATTTTATGATCAGATGTTTTTGCATTTAAGAAATGTTTTTATGCCGGTGAAGTTTTGTGTTGATTGCTCTTTACCTACAGGTGTTTTGTGTTAGGTGTTTTATTTAATGTACGCCTTTAAATAGCTTGTATTGTGAGCATTTCAATTGTTGTGAACAAGCACGGTTCTTTTCGTGTGAAACGCGTCAACGGATCATCATTGCCATTTTGTCTGGCTCATGACAATAAAGACATTTCTACAGCATCTTTTGGATTCAAGTGTGCGATCAATCTTTTCTTCTCTTCTTGATATTGCCTAGGGTGATGAGCCGGGATTATCACCTTGTATCGGGTGACGTCACTTTTGATTGTATGGCAATTTCTATGCAAATGAACATAGTGAGTACACTTTCACAGGAGATAAAGTTGTTTTGGAGGGTTTATAACCACTTTCACCGCTCCTGCCCATTTTTAACCCTTTCTCAGTAAAAGCGCCCCGCTAGCGGCCGAATAGCGCTACGAAATTGACAGTAAAGCGCCGCTAAAGTTAGCGGCGCTTTACTGCCGACGGACCCACCGCCCCAGTTTCAAAGGGGCCTAAATGAAAGCCCAATTTGTCCTGAAAAAAAGTATAATCCACCTGGAAGCAAGTAGTTGTGATGTTATGTACGGTTTTACTAACACATGTCAAAGTTGCAAAATTGGGCTTAGGCATTAAGATTTGTTTTACCCTTAGGTGCGAAGGGGTTAAACTTCTTTGATTAGATGTGTAACATAGTGACATTTCATTCTGGTCTCCACAGGTGCACTGTGCTGGCGTGATCTGTGGTGCCATTCAGTGCGCTGTGAAAAAATGCAGCATGTCACACATTGCACCGCACATTACACCAACATTATAGTTTGAATTTGACACATAGAAAATCAAGGTTTTTCATTAGCACGGATGTCACATTGTGAGCATGGAACACCTGTGCATACCTGTGCGGGCAAACGCAGCCCTCACATGGGTGTACGCTGTAGTACAGCCATGTTTAGGAAGCCTTTTTATAATTTAATTTGCTTTTAATTGGAAAACTGAGTTTAAATAGTGCTCAGTCTTATGCCCCGTACACACGAGCGGATTTTCCGTCGGAAAAATCTTGGATGTTTTTTCCGACGGAATTCCGCTCAAGCTTGGCTTGCATACACAAGGTGACACAAAAGTTTTCTGAACTTTTGACCGTCAAGAACGCGGTGACGTACAACACTACAACGAGCCGAGAAAATTAAGTTCAATGCTTCCGAGCATGCGTCAAATTGTTTCCGAGCATGCGTAGGAATTTTGGAATTGGTACAGACGATCCGAATTTCCGATAGAAACTTTTTCCGTCAGAAAAATTAAGAACATGCTCTCAAACTTTTACTGGTGGAAATTCGGCCAGCAAAAGTCCGATGGAGCATACACACGGTCGCATTTTCTGGCGAAAAGCTCTCATCAGTCTTTTGCTGGCTGAAATTCCGAGTGTACGGGGCATTAAGCTTTGCATTACATCTTAGACCAACTAGTAATCAATTCTCTACTGTTTCAAAGATGGAAGGAAAAAAGTTGAATGATATGCTGATGATGGTAATAATGATTAGACATATCTAGCACCCTCTTATGGAGGTGCTAAACGAGACTATAGTGTTTGGGTCTTTCTGCCTACCAGGAAGATTGCCAGGTAAGTTTAGAGTGCTCTCTGCCTACCAGGGAGCAGGATCCATGGATAGGGTCTGCTCATGCTGCTCAGGTGCGGCTCATATTGTCTGAATGTTTCACACTGGTCCAATAAGAGGGCATATTGGACAGTGGGAGGAAACCTGACAAGTGAGAGCACAGGCATTGTTACAGCCCTGGCTATTGGCAGAGGAAATTGCCTCGTTGCATGCTGGGTGACTGTATAAATGCCAAGGGCACATGTGCTCGAGGTTTTTGGCTGGACAGCGGGGACCCGGAGGGAGGGGGCGGTTGCCCTTCCTCTGTAGAAGCTGCCATGCGGCCTTGGGTAGTCAACCTGAGGGCCTGAAGTTAGAGAGGAGCTGAACCCAGATGTCCTGCAGAGCTGGCTGGAAGGGAGACACTGGAAAGGATCTGAATCTGCCTAAAGTACAGATCTGTGTCATGGGGCCGGTACCGAGTACCGAGAGGGCCATCCCTTCAGCTAGACGAGGAAGTGGACGGGTGTCAGTCAAGGGCATACCTTCCAACTTTTTGAGATGGGAATGAGGGACACCTACCAGCAAAAGTATGCAGGCATAGGCCACACCCCTTGCCACGCCCCCTTAAAGCAGAATTGTACAAAAAAAAAAAAAACAAGATTTGTTAAACCCACAATTGCTTTTTTAACACTACTATTCCTTTTTATTGGCTTGTGGAATTTACATATGCAGCAATTTAGAAATCAGATGAAAGGTTTAGCACTGGAAAACATGTTTTGAAAGATAAAAAGTGCATTTTATATACAACTATATAGATCAGACCAAAATGAAGGACACATGAGGGGGAAAGAGGGACAGAGGGACAGAGGGACATTGCTTCAAATCAGGGACAGTCGGGAGCTATGGTCAAGGGGATGCTAGTGAGTATCCTGAAGAGTAAGTAGTTGCATCATGTCTGCTGCTAGAGTGAGCAAAACAGACTTATTTCTTCCATACAAGTGGCAGTATGGTTCAGGAGAGATTCTGCATTCACACATAATCTGGAGAGGCCTAGTGAGAGTTGTCCTCACCTATAAATAGTTCCAGTTGGAGTATCCCACTATTCCCTTCTCCCACCCAAGTTCCAACAATAAATACAAAACCAAATACCATGGACTGTTTATTGAGTAACGAGCAGATGGAAGTAAGGATGGATGTGTGAAAAAATCCCCTAGTGACTGTCTGCCAGGTAATCAGAGGGAGTCCCAAGAAGTCATCACACAGCAAGCCCTACGTCGACAGTGCTACACATAGAAGCATGGAAAGAAGGCAGTATGCAGGTTTTAGGGATGCTTTTGTGCAAGTTGGTGTAATAAAATAAAATTCAGTGCTCTCTATGTATTAAACTGCTTTTTTATTGTATTTCACTTGGCCCTCTCCAGCTCCTAGGGGCCTGTATACAAAATCCTTGCTGCAGTGTTGGATCTGAGAGTCCTGTGATGTGTGACGGGTGTTGATCTGGGTACACAAAGGATGCAGTGAAATGCTTTTTTCTGGGCGGACTCTCATTGCACTTTCCCATACAGGAACAGCTAGGATTACCGCTAACCAGGAATTTTTGGAAAGGTTCCACTGAGCGACTTGGAACATTTGACATACTGAGAACCACAAAATGCTTTCAATGCACCCAATCCTCCAAATACCATGACGGAAAGGAAAGGAACATTGTTTGGCACTGGGGGAAAATATCTGAAAACCTCAAAAATGCTAACCAGGGTTATGTATTTAAATCTTCATTCCCAATACTTATAGCATAGCAGTCATCATATGAATAATGTATTCAATCCACACGCCATGTCATTTGCACTCTTCTAGAATACATACAGTGCTAAAGAGAGAAAAACATTTAATATCTGTATCTATATTTACTGAGATCAGTCTATCTATCTATCTATCTATCTATCTATCTATCTATCTATCTATCTATCTATCTATCTTATCTATCTTATATTATCTATCTTATCTATCTTATCTATCTTATCTATCTTATCTATCTTATCTTATCTATCTTATCTATCTTATCTATCTTATCTATCTTATCTATCTTATCTTATCTATCTTATCTATCTTATCTATCTTATCTATCTTATCTATCTTACCTATCTTATCTATCTTACTATCTTATCTATCTATCTATCTTATCTATCTATCTATCTATCTATCTATCTATCTATCTATCGTTGTGGAAATTTTATGAAGATGTATTTTAATATGTATTGTCATAAGAGTCTCCCAGTGTTAGTTCTCTCGCAGCCCGCTCTAAAGAGCTGACTGGGGCAGACTGACGCTGGTTGAGATCCGTTTAGTAGTGGAAAGCTCCTTGGGGATGTAGAGAAGTGTTTGCGGAGTGGAGACATGTCCGCCAACTAAGGGCCCCTGTGCGATGCACAGAACGATCGTCTGGTGGGGGTGTGTTCGCTCTGCAAAGACATTATCGGTTTTAACGAGTGTGCGCTCATGTCGCCCCTGTATGCCTGATCAACATATTTGTGGCCCCATGAGCGTACACCTACAGATAATCTCTCGTCCACAAAGACAATAGAATAGTCCAGGTATGCGTTGCTCTCTGGAACAATGCAGAAGAAGGATTCCTATCAGCGGAAATACGGGAGTCTTTTGGGTTGTTATGGTCAGAGACGGAGTCCATGTTTGAAAGCCATGTGACTTCTAAAAACATGTATGCACCCTGTCTCTGCTCAGACACGCTCATAAGACTCCTGTAGTCATTGTTCAATGGTTGTTGTATTTCCTGTGTTGAAAGTCATGTCCTTATTTGGTCATGTCCTTATTTGGTCATTTCCTGTGATGTCATTTTGTATTGAGGAAGCGATTGGCTATTGTAGCCATCGCTTCCTGTTTGTCATAGCTTTTGTGATGTTGGAAATAAAAACAAGTGGGACTGCTCAGAAAGGCAGTCATGCTGATGGAGCTGAGAACGTAAGCTGTGGTGATGTCTCTTGGAAATGGAATGATAGGTAAGGTACATTATATCATTAGACGGAATGTGTGCTTAGGAGCACAGAAGATATGGCTGTGTGCATAGCGTACAGGCAAATTTCCCGGACACTATCTATCTATCCATCTAGGCAAGAAAAAATATGTGAACCCCTTGTAATTAACTGGATATTATTATTTTTTTTGCAATAATTTGCCATAAAATGATCGCTATCTAAGTCAAACAATAGACAAACACAATTTGCATATTGTGGAACTCACTCAAAAGAGGAAGTTCCGCTCTTTCTCCTCCTCCCCACTCTGCCACATTTGGAATACAATTTTTTGGGGGGAAGCATGTGCCTGCTTTTGATAGGTACCCTCACAGGAGACTGACTGGCTCTCAACAATGGAGCCGGTTCACACAGCTCGGGGGGGGGGGGGGGTGTTGGTCGGATGTCGGCAATCCGCACTGGAAAAGGGTCTTCTGCGTCTTTGGCTTTGTTTCAGGTCCGAATATAGGCAAAAATTTCGACCCGATTTGCCCCTGAAACGGAGAACAGGGACACACCAAATCCCCTACCGCGAGGCACAGCTGCAGCTAGTGTAAACCCAGCCTTACTTTTCTGGGGACAACCCAAAATATGGGATTTTTTTTTTACTTTCACTTTCAATGATAATGGTAAACAGGACAGGTAGAGAGGGTGAATCTCCTTAAGGGGACACAGACAACAATAAAAGTTGACAGGTGTTTTAATCTCTCTGCACTCTATCTAAAACTAAAAAGAAAGTTTTGCCTTTAGTTATACTTTAATTGTTGGGAGCTGTGGAGCACTTCATTACACCGCCTGCCCCTGAAAAATGAATAAATAGTCCCCACTCTATCCCTGGCCCTTGCTACTGGACTGATGGGCCCCGGGGAACTTTTATTTAACCACTTCAGCCCTGGAAGGTTTTACCCCCTTCCTGGCCAGGCCATTTTTTGCGGTACGGCACTGCGTTACTTTAACTGACAGTTGCGCAGTCGTGTGACGCTGTACCCAAAAAAAAATTATGTCCTTTTTTCCCACAAATAGAGCTTTCTTTTGGTGGTATTGGATCACCTCTTTGTTTTTTATTTTTTGCATTATAAACAACAAAAGACTGACAATTTTGAAAAAAACAAACAATATTTTTTACTTTCTGCCATAAAACATATCCAATAAAAAAACATTTAAAAAATCAAATTTCTTCATCAATTTAGGCCAATTTGTATTCTGCTACATATTTTTATTTTTATTTTTTTAACAGAAGTTTTTATTTGTCTCCAAAAGGAGAGAAAGTTTACATACAAATTACAGTATAGACATCTCAAGTCTCCCGCAATAAAACGCAGCCACTGTGCCCATCAAACGCAGCCACTGTGCCATCAAACGCAGCCACTGTGCCATCAAACACAGCCACTGTGCCCATCAATTGCCGACACTGACCCATCAAACACAGCCACTGTGCCCATCAAACGCAGCCACTGTGCCCATCAAACGAAGCCACTGTGCCCATCAAACGCAGCCACTGTGCTCATCAAACGCAGCCACTGTGCTCATCAATTGCCGACACTGTTCCATCAAACACAGCCACTGTGCCCATCAAACGCAGCCACTGTGCCCATCAAACGCAGCCACTGTGCCATCAAACGCAGCCACTGTGCTCATCAAACGCAGCCACTGTGCCCATCAATTGCAGACACTGTCCAATCAAACACAGCCACTGTGCCCATCAATTGCAGACACTGTCCAATCAAACACAGCCACTGTGCCACCAAACGCAGCCACTGTGCCCATCAATTGCAGACACTGTCCAATCAAACGCAGCCACTGTGCCCATCAATTGCAGACACTGTCCAATCAAACACAGCCACTGTGCCACCAAACGCAGCCACTGTGCCCATCAATTGCCACCACTGTGCCATCAAATGCAGCCACTGTGCTCATCAAACGCAGCCACTGTGCCATCAAACGCAGCCACTGTGCCATCAAACGCAGCCACTGTGCCATCAAACGCAGCCACTGTGCCCATCAAACGCAGCTACTGTGCCATCAAATGCTGCCACTGTGCCATCAAACGCAGCCACTGTGCCCATCAATCGCCGCCACTGTGCCATCAAACGCAGCCACTGTGCCCATCAAACGCAGCCACTGTGCCATATCAAATGCTCCCACTGTGCCATCAAATGCTGCCACTGTGCCATCAAATGCTGTCAATGTGCCACAGTATTTGTCAGATACCAGAAAGGGTCCTTCTGTATTTCAATACCAAAGTAACTAAATTTGGTGACTAGGGCTAATGGTATCTGAGGCGCCAGTGGGGGGAGGGTCTGGGATAGTGGAAAGAGGGTTGATTTATTCCAGTTGATCCGGATGCCTGAGAAAGATCCATATCTGCTACACATTTTTGGTAAATAAAATCAAAATAAGTGTATATTGATTGGTTTGCGCAAAAGTTATAGCGTCTACTAACTATGGTATAGATTTCTGGACATGATATCCGAAGATACAGGGAGGAAAGGATGCAGTCCGCACTCTTGGAAATTAGGAAACGCTCCACCACATGGGACTGTACGGTGACCCCCTCAGGAATTTTTTAAAATTGTTTTTACTAGTAAAGGCGGTGATCAGCGATTTTTAGCAGGACTGCGACATTGCGGTGGACAAATCTGACACTGAGTGACACTTTTTGGGGACCAGTGACACCAACAGTGATCAGTGCTGGGACGACCAGAACCCTTCCTAGAGCTGGCCATCTGGCCAAACTGAGCTATCGGGGGAGAAGAGCCTTGGTGAGAGAGGTAAAGAAGAACCCAAAGATCACTGTGGCTGAGCTCCAGAGATGCAGTCGGGAGATGGGAGAAAGTTGTAGAAAGTCAACCATCACTGCAGCCCTCCACCAGTCGGGACTTTATGGAAGAGTGGCCCGACGGAAGCCTCTCCTCAGTGCAAGACACATGAAAGCCTGCATGGAGTTTGCTAAAAAAAACACCTGAAGGACTCTAAGATGGTGAGAAATAAGATTCTCTGGTCTGATGAGACCAAGATAGAACTTTTTGTCTTCATTTTAAGCGGTATGTGTGGAGAAAACCAGGCACTGCTCATCACCTGTCCAATACAGTCCCAACAGTGAAGCATGGTGGTGGCAGTATCATGCTGTGGGGGTGGTTTTCAGCTGCAGGGACAGGACGATTGGTTGTAATTGAGGGAAAGATGAATGGGGGCAAGTACAGGGATATCCTGAACGAAAACCTTCTCCAGAGTGCTCAGGACCTCAGACTGGGGCGAAGGTTTACCTTCCAACAAGACAATGACCCTAAGCACACAGCTAAAATAACGAAGGAGTGGCTTCACAACAACTCCGTGACTGTTCTTGAATGGCCCAGCCAGAGCCCTGACTTAAACCCAATTGAGCATCTCTGGAGAGACCTAAAAATGTCTGTCCACCAACGTTTACCATCCAACCTGACAGAACCGGAGAGGATCTACCAGGAGGAATGGCAGAGGATCCCCAAATCCAGGTGTGAAAAACTTGTTGCATCTTTCCCAAAAAGACTCATCATGGCTGTATTAGATCAAAAGGGGCTTCTACTAAATACTGGACAAAGGGTCTGAATACTTAGGACCATTTGATATTTCAGTTTTTCTTTTTTAATAAATCTGCAAAAATGTCAACAATTCTGTGTTTTTCTGTCAATATGGGGTGCTGTGTGTACATTAATGAGGAAAAAAAGGAGGAAAAAAAAAAGGAACTTAAACGACTTTAGCAAATGGCTTCAACATAAGAAAGAGTGAAAAATTTAAGGAGGTCTGAATACTTTCCGTCCCCACTGTATGTATGTGGGGCGGTCCTTAAGTGGTTGATTACTAGAAGTGGCGGCTGGTGGGATTGCTGTGCATGTGCCAGTAAGGTAATTAAAGGCAGGGACCATCAGGAAGGGTTGGGGGATCCTATCAGACATGCTGTATGGGGTCCCACGATTTCTAATTGTGGCCCTGGGGAGGAGGCTTCAGGGGACCTGTTGCATGGGAAGGAGGAAGCCTTCAGGAGTGAGGAATAAGATACCATGTATACTCGAGTATAAGCCAAGTTTTTCCGCACATTTTTTTTGTGCTGAAAATGCCCCCCTCGGCTTATATCGAGTCAAGCAGAGCAATACATTTTTTGAACCGAATTTGGGGCCCCGTATCTCGGGGGCCACTTGGCGCTAGGAACCCCAAATTTGGTGTGCAAACCTAGTGGAACTAGCACTACATATCCAAAGCTGGGGTTCCTAGCACCAAGTGGCCCCAAAGTCGGTTCGAAAAATTTCATTCTCTGCTGCAAAAAAAGTGCTTAACATTTTCCGAACCGACTTTGGGGCCTTGTATCTCGGGGGCCACTTGGCGCTAGGAACCCCATGTTGAATATGTTGTAGTGCTAGTTCCACTGGGTTTGCACAGCAAACTTGGGTTCCTAGCACCAAGTGGCCCAGAGATACGGGGCCCCAAATTCGGTTCGGAAAATGTTAAGCACTTTTTATGCAGCAGAGAATGACATTTTCCGAACCGACTTTGGGGTTTTGTATCTCGGGGGCCACTTGGCGCTAGGAACCCCATGTTGAATATGTTGTAGTGCTAGTTCCACTGGGGTTCCTAGCACCAAGTGGCCCCGAGATACAGGGCCCCAAAGTCGGTCAACTGTGTCCGTCTGCAGCAATGTCATTTTGGGACTCTTTGGGTGCAGAGACCCCAAATTTTGCCTGCAGCTAGGGGGCATCTAGGAAATATTAGCTACTGAGTTTGTGGTTCGGGGGACCTATGGCTGCAAATGGGCATTGTTGACCCAATACGTTTTCCCAGTTTTTTGTGGTAAAATTAGGTGCCTCGGCTTATATTCGGATCAGCTTATACTCGAGTATATACGGTAAGTATATCACCTTATTCATCATTCCCTGAGAAAAAACGAGCATGTAACCCTTGTAGTGGGGAGGGGAAACCGGGATTTTTTTTTCTGCTTTTAACATTTGGGTTGAATTTACATGAACCTTTCTCTGGTCTCCTTAATGAGTTCTTGTTACTAAAAAATACTGTATATATACGTGACACATGTGAGAAATGTAAACTTTTGCTGCCAAAGCCATCACTGCAGAACCTTCTTCCAATGTTTATATGTAATGCAAATCTTAAAACCATCTGCCTTCCTGCTTATATCATTACAAGGGTATCGGATCCTTTATTAATATATATGGATTTATCTGCAAGAATTCTCACAGCTATCTATATCTCTTTCTACGATTTCTTGGCTTTTTCTTTTTTTTTCATAACTTCAAAACGACTTACACCAACGATTGTAATACACAACTATACGGATTCTGCTTTTTTTTCTTTAATTAATACAATGTTGTCTTAAATGTACCTTTTTTTTAATAATATATTTTTATTAAATAGGAACTGCAGTCTACTCACATGATTTGTAATAAAAACATCTTTGTCATTCTGAAGCTTCCCTCCAACCACTTTGCATATTATTTTATATATACTGTGATTCTGTACTTGCCAAATATGCTGCAGAAATCTCTCTCCACTGAGTCCGGCTGCAACCATTTTAACATAATTTCTGGTGGTTGCTAGAGATTACTGTACAGTAATACTCCTCACTAATTGGTTGCTAGAGGTTACAGCACATCATCTCCTCACTGCAGGGGGCATGATATAAATATGAATGCCGCCTTTATTTACATATCTATGCTGCTGGATGCAGCTATTTACATGTGAATTCTGCTATTTACATATGAATGACAGTTATTTACATGTAAACACAGGGTCTGCAGGTGAGTCATCTGTACACAACAATAGGGCAGAGCTGGGCAGCGTTAGTAGCAGCACTTTACACTGAGATATCAGGACACAGCATAGGACTAAAACTTCAAGGAACAAGGGAATTTAAACTAGCATAGTTGGCAAATATGAGGCAGCTGCTTTGGGCCATTCAGGTCCGCCTGAAAAACTGTCAGGCGAACCTGAACGGTCCGCATGTGTGAAAGAGCTTCCCTTTCCTCTGAAGCCTGATCCGCCTTCATCCAGAGTAGTGGAGGCACTCTAATACAGGCGGTGTGTTACTGGCCACATCATACGGTCAAAACAGAAGGGAAAAGAGCCTAAAAAAAGAAATTGAATGCAGCCACCACATCTAATGATTGGTAAGCTGCAATATATTACATTTTTAGTTTTAAGTTTAATACCGCTTTAAGTAAAAAGTCTGAATGATCTTTAAAAGAGGAGTTTCCATTTGAAAAAAAAAAATTAAAAGTCATCAGCTACAAATACTGCAGCTGCTGACTTTTAATAATCGGACACTTACCTGTTCCAGGGTCCAGCGATGCGGGGGGGTCGAAGCTCTCCGTTTGGCAGTGCCGGCATTGCAACTGTGGGTACTCAGCTGTGTGGCTTCACAGCCGGGCACCCACTGCACATGCGCGAGCGTGATTGGCCGTGCAGTCATCTGGGACCTGTCACGTGTCCCAGATGACTGACAGGAGGGAGGGAGCCCTTCCTGCGCCGAGGGGAAGTGATGTCACCAGCCCAGGCACTGAAGGAGACAGACTACGAGGGACCCCCTAGCAACAGGCATTCAGTGCCGGTTCACACAGGGGCGACACGACTTGCAGGCCGACTCTGTGAGGCGACCTGCACACGACTTCAGCGGCAACTTGCAAAAAGACTTATATATAGAAGTCAATGCAAGTCACTGCAAGTCGCCCCCAAAATAGTACAGGAACCTTTTTCTAAGTCGGAGCGACTTGAGTCGCTCCTATTAGAACGGTTCCATTGTACAGAACAGAGCACGACTTGTCAGGCGGCTAAGTCGCCTGACAAGTCGCCACTATGTGGACCGGCTCTAAGAGGTGAGTTTTTTAATAATTTTAATAATTTTTTTTCTTTTTTGTGTGCAACACCACTTTACGTAAAAAGGTTTAACCTATGTTCAAACTGACAGCAGAAATTAAATCGTGCGAGTTCAGCTGAACTCGTACAATTTCATACCCGAATATTTTCAAACATCAATAATAATAACCTGAACTGTAAAACTGTCTAGGATCATTGAAGGCACCTAATAAAAACATTCCTAACTGTATCTGGCATCACCTTGCCTTTTTCCCGGCCCCTAGCCGTGACTTACGCCAGCACAGGGACTATAGTTTGGCAAATTCACTAGCCGATACAGCCACCTATTACTTCCGCCCTCATTAGGGCAGGTCCACCCATCTCTGATATGGGCCCCACCCATCGTTCTCCAGAGAACTTTACCAACCCTGCCTTCAAAACCCTAGAATCACTGCTAGCTGCTAGGGCATGAAAACGACCCCAACCGAATAAAATGAACGAAAAACAATGTGCCTTAAAGCCTACCTACGAAAAAAAGGGGCGGGTGGGCGGGAGAATGTTGTTCCTGCTAATCCAGAATCTGACTGATTCCCTCAGTCATCCCACCCATCCTAGTATCATGTGGGACCACCCCACCACACCCTGCCACACCCCACTCTCCTCCAATGGAAATTCCAATCCAAAACCCCTCCTTAATTACCACCTCCCTGATACTGTACATCTTAAATTTAACCCTAAACTACCTGTAGCCTTACTGTACTAACCCCCACATGTCGGCCCTCCGCCTATAGCTGTGCTACTGCTACAGGCCTGTACTTGTATGGGGTATTGTCCAATTGCCAGGCTGAATGCCATAAACCCAATCCCATTTTACCCACCAATAAACAGACCACACACTTCTTTTGGGTTAAATGGCCCTAGCAGCCTTTTATTATAACAAAATATAACAGAATATTTTCAAACATCAATAATAATAACCTGAACTGTAAAACTGTCTAGGATCATTGAAGGCACCTAATAAAAACATTCCTAACTGTATCTGGCATCACCTTGCCTTTTTCCCGGCCCCTAGCCGTGACTTACGCCAGCACAGGGACTATAGTTTGGCAAATTCACTAGCCGATACAGCCACCTATTACTTCCGCCCTCATTAGGGCAGGTCCACCCATCTCTGATATGGGCCCCACCCATCGTTCTCCAGAGAACTTTACCAACCCTGCCTTCAAAACCCTAGAATCACTGCCACAAACGCCCGGCGTGAAACCTTACGCCTGGGCGAGCCGCCACACCTCCACCGCTCGCTGTATACCATCCTGCAAGCCTAAAAACCAGATGTCAATGCCAATGGCATTTAAATGAACACCGTCCCCTCTCAGGAACAGCCACGGTTCCTTCTCCAACTCCCTGTGCCGTATGGCCAAACCGCCATTGCGGACAAAAAATTTGGCCACCGCTTTATTCACCTTAATGCGGGCCCTGTTCACCCGCTCCACTGAGACTGCTAGCCTCCATGCGGTCCGTGCAACCATATCTGACCATATGACGATGGTGTCAGGGAACAGGGTTCGCAAGCGCAGTAAATCATATTTTATGTCCCTGCATAACTCCCTAGAAGCCCTGAGCCCCACGTCATTTCCCCCTACATGCAGCACCAGAATGTCTGGGGGCCTGTCCAATCTGGCGTAGTGGTGTACCTCGGGGAGAACCCTGGACCACAACATCCCGGGTATCCCAATCCACCTGATCCTGACCTGGCTCCTAGGGAAGCCTAACTGCCGCCCATCTGGCCTAACCCCAGCCCTCTTGGCGCCCCAGAACACATACGAGTGTCCCAGTATCCACACCAAACATTCAGGACCTGCAAAACAAACAGACATGACAACAAAGAAACGTAACTCCGTTAAAACCATGCAACAACACCAAAACACTAAACACCCACCAACAAAACGACATCGAACCAAAACAACATGAAGACCCGGCCTACTACCGTACTCTCTTCCCCCCAATATGAAGGACCCTCCACTAGTACCTACAACAAATGGGGACGCACGTACAACTGGAACCGCCGTGATTTCCATCTCCCAATCTTACGCAGCAGCTCCTCCCCCAAACCCCAGCGAGCCGCTTCCGTGGCCGCCCCGATCCTGAACGAGTGAGAGGAGAAGTCCTTAGTGTCAAAACCCGCAGCCCTCAGGCCCTTCTTCAACACAGCCCCAAATTGGAACCGAGATAACGCAGCCCCATCCTGATGCCTCAAGAAAGGCCCCGGTCCCCAACCCCTCACCATGTACCATTCCCGCACAGCCCTCACCGGACACAGGGATGACCCAGGAACAATCCCCAAATTGACCCACTTACCCTTTCCTTCCGGGTCCGTCTTTGATTTCCTCACGAAAAGCGAAAGGACTTCACCCCGTAACACAACGTCCATCAAATCCAAGCCACCTCCCCCTCGCTTGGATGCGCATACCAATTCACTAACTCGGAACGCCCCAAAAAATGCCAATATAAAGGCCGTTCTGAACAGAGCTGCCTCATACCCTGAAGAACAAACCCCAACCAATACCTTTGCTAGGGCACCCAGCATACTGAATGAAATCGGGCGACGCACATCGGGAGCAGACTTGCCCCTCCGGTAGCCCCGTAAAACCCTCTTCACCAGCGCATGTTTAGTCACATCGCAGACCCCCGACATCTGAAACCAAAAGGCCAACCCAGCCATTTTTACACCCAATCTAGATGCCGAAACCTTGTTATCGGCATTCCTACCGATAAATTCCAGAACCAACACCAAACGTTCCTCGTCACCAGAAATACTGCCCGCCTCCCTTCCAGTGCCCGCCATTCTTCCCATACCTTCTCATACGCAGACAACGTCGATTTGGAGACGGAATCCTTAAGCAGACCTGCTACCGAGCGAAGGCGATGTCCCACAAGTATTCCGGGCAAGGAATTCCGTGCTGCTCCGCTTCCGGTGCCAACAATCGGAATCTGTCCCACTGTAGGCGAGACAACGCATCAGCCACATTGTTATTCACGCCCGGCACATGCACTGCACAAACATAACAGTTCAGACAAAGACATTGTAACACCAGATGCCTAAGCAATCGCACTACCGGAGGCGAAGAGGCCGACACTCTGTTGATGGCCTGGACCACCCCCAAATTATCGCAATGAAAACGAATGCGTTTGTTCCTAAAATCCTGTTGCCAAATCTCCACTGCTAGCACTATCGGAAATAGCTCCAAAAGCACCAGGTTGCCTAGTAAATCCGCAGCACGCCACGATTCTGGCCATCTGCCCGCGCTCCATTGCCTCCCAAAAATAGCCCCGTAGCCTATTGCCCCTGCCGCATCCGTGGATAGGTCCAGATCACACGCTGACACCATCCCTTCCATCCATACCGACTTCCCGTTGAACCGTTCCAGGAACAGCAACCATACCCGTAGGTCGTCCTTGTGTTCCTTTGACAAACGCACATGATGATGCGGAGCCCGAGCTCCCGACGTGGCCGCCGCCAGCCGTCTGCAAAAAACTCTACCCATGGGCATAATGCGGCACGCAAAATTCAGCTTGCCCAGCAACGACTGTAGGGCCCGTAATTGAATTTTGTTAGATGCCAGAGCCTCCGTCACCGACAACCGCAGGTCTTCCACCTTGTCCAGGGGCAAACGACATTCCATCAGAACCGTGTCGATCACAATCCCCAAGAATTTAATCGTCGTGACCGGACCTTCCGTCTTGCCTTCAGCCAACGGCACGCCAAAAGACTTGAAAACATACTGCAACGTGGCCAAAAGAATATGGCACACCTTGCCCCCCGCAGGGCCCATAACCAGGAAATCATCAAGATAGTGGATTACCGAGTGCAACCCGGACACGTCCTTCACCACCCACTCCAAAAACGAGCTGAAAGCTTCAAAAAATGAACAGGAAACGGAACAGCCCATAGGCAGGCAAAGATCCACGTAATACTGACCCTCCCATCTGCAACCCAACAAACGGAAGCTGTCAGGATGCACCGGAAGAAGGCGGAATGCCGACTCAATGTCGGTTTTCGCCAATAGCGTCCCCTTTCCGAATCTGCGAACCCACGCCACCGCCTTATCAAATGAAGCGTAAGATACAGCACAGTCCTCCCGATCAATGGCATCATTGACCGAAAAACCTTTTGGGTAGGAAAGATGATGTATCAACCTGAAGGAATTGGGCTCCTTCTTAGGCACCACCCCTAATGGAGAAATGACTAAATCGTCCAAAGGGGGCTCCACAAAAGGGCCCGCCATCCTACCCAAAGCCACTTCCTTTGCCAACTTGGTGGCCACCACCTCCGGATGCTGTCTTGTAGATAGCAGATTCGTAGGGACTGGGGGAACGCCAGACAAGGCGCTGGGGATAACAAAACCCTCCGAAAAACCCCGTAGCAGAATACCCGCCGCCGCCCGGTCCGGATACCTACTTAGGAAGGGAGCCAGTCTTTCCACCTTCACCGGAGTCCTCCCTCTTTCCAGCCTCACCGGACTTACCTTTGGTATTCTTGAAGCATTTTGTAAGCGGATGCGATCCCCCGCAGCCGGAGCACTCGTGGCGGAAACGACATGATCCTCCAAATTTGCAGCTCCCCTCATTGAACTGCCAGCAGAAACCCTTACGCTTTTCGGCCGATGACGAGGAGGTCCCTGCACCGCCACCAGCCCCCCCTGAAAAGGGGGTGTGTGAGGCCCGCGCCTGAGTCATCAATTTCATCCACAAGGATATGTCCTTATGGTCCCACCTAATCGAGGGCCTAACTGCTTTTCGTTGCCTGAATTGCTCGTCGTACCGCAACCAGGACAAGCCCCCATACACCCGCTGCGCTTCCCCAATGGCATCCGCGTAGCAAAACAGCGCGGAGCACTGTTCGGGAGCCTTTTCGCCGATCACACTGGCCAGAATATTGAACGCCTGAAGCCAATTGCCAAACGTCCTGGGAATAAGTCGATAACGCCGCTTCTCTTCCTCCTCCTTTTTACTTTCATCTGGCTTGACTTTGTCCAGATTGAATTTTTCCAGCGGCAAAAGGGAAAATATCTCGACATACTCACCCTTCCAAATCCGCTCCCGCACCTCCGGCTTCAGATGCGCACCCAGCGGACCTTCAAAGCAAACGTATACTTCGCATCTGGCAGCATCGCCTAAACGCACGCAGTCTGCATCCCCCGATGTCTTCTTGGTCCCATCAGCCGATGTCACCAATGCCTGCGGCGGAGTCGCCTCCGTCGTCTTCTCACTTCCCAGCTGCACCTCCGCCGACAGCGGAGGCGGTGCCGTGGCCGTTACTGTTCCGCCCACCAGAGTTGCAGGGGCCGCCGGAAAACCCAAGCTGACCACCGGTCCCGACGGAGCCACGGGAACTGGTGCAGCCGTCCAAGCCGCCGCAGGGGAGACCCCACCCCCGGGACCCATAGCTGTGTCACAACGCGCCAGGGCTTCGCCAAAACCCGCCAAAAAAGCCTGTAGAAAATTAGCCATGTTCCCGCCCCCCCCCCCCGCAGCTGCCGTCACCGGTACAGCCTGCCGAGGGGCCTCGGTGCCTGAAATTCCCCCCATCGCCTGTTGGGGACCCCCAGCCCCTGAAAGACCAGGTGTCAACTTCGTGCTATCAGTTGCCCCGCCCACCTCCCTAAGTCTCCGCCCCCCATGCCCTGGCTGACCAACCCCTGTAACATTACCGACATTGGACAACACAGAGGACATCAGACTATCAACAGACAAGCTGTACTCACCAGGCTGCCCTGTCCCTGCAGCCGTAGGTCCGGATCCATCGCGCAGATCTCCCTCAGCGGTGCACTCCTCCTCCTCTGAAGACGATATCTCCCCTTCCGATCGCTGCAGTTCTTCCTGAAGGGGCCCGACAGGTACGCTGGCCTCCGGAGCCTGGCGCTGACGCTGGCTGATGACGTCACTCCCGGCCGCCGTGCTGCTCCTCCCACGCCGCGCTCCCTGCCTGGATCCACTGGCAGGAGCGGTAGACAGGTCCCGGCTAGCAGATGTTGCGCTGGCGCCCCCTCTGGTAGGACCTCCGCTTCTTCCTCCGACAGTCACGGCCGTCCTGGGCATCAGGCCGGCACTGTGTGATCTTCTCCTCCCACGACGGGCCTCACAGGCGGCTGGTGTAGACACCGCCGAGGCCGTATGGTCCCGCACAGCAGTCGAATGGGGGAGGAAACGAGCGGAAGGCCCGCTCCTGCCCCCTGGGGTACACCTCGGTCGGGGATTCCTCCCAGTCCCCTCGGCCTGAGCAGGCGTCCTCTTGGCCGCAGAGACTGAAGGGTCCATTACTGGGCTCCCAGCGCGGACCACCCCACCACACCCTGCCACACCCCACTCTCCTCCAATGGAAATTCCAATCCAAAACCCCTCCTTAATTACCACCTCCCTGATACTGTACATCTTAAATTTAACCCTAAACTACCTGTAGCCTTACTGTACTAACCCCCACATGTCGGCCCTCCGCCTATAGCTGTGCTACTGCTACAGGCCTGTACTGAGACATCTGTGCGGGTTTCTCTCTATTGCAATCGCACGCCGAAGTTGCCAAAAGTAGTACATAAACTAATTTTGGGAATCGGTATGGCGCCCGTAAATGCGGTGCCGCATCGATTCGGACGGTGCCATTGCCGGCAATAGCTGCCAATTTGGCATGCGATTTGACATGTCAAATCGCATGCCAAATCGCATGCAATGTGAATCAGGGCTTAATGTGTAATAACGTTAGTGGAAGAACATTTAACTGCAAGAGAAACAAAAAAAAAAACCTCATTGTTTGTTCAGGATAACATGACATGAACTGGAAGAAAAGTTAATGCATAAAATGTAGCGCAAAAACAGTGAAAAATGCTCAAAGCTTTTAGTGAATGTAGGCCATTGTACTCGCCTTGTCTCAATCCCTTTAAAGCTTCTATGACATCATTAGGAATTTGACTCTCCCAACATAAACATTCCAGCTTGAGATGTAGGAAGGTTAGTTAGCATTCATCATGGCGCGCTGTAAATAAAAACACATTAAAGCCATTTATGACACTTTGAATAGTCAAAGTGTTTTGTTTGCACCCACTTTGTGGCCTATAACATTCACCTTTCCATGAAGGGTAAGAGATATAATAAGCAATTTTAATCCTTACCACGAGACGCACTCCTCCTCTTCCTGTAAACAAGGTCACCACTAAACCCGCATTCAATGCCCCCTCTGTCCACCTAAGCCTTGGTAGCAGAGCGATTTACCTTTAATTAAAGCAGCACAAGGTGTTTCCCAATATCACTTTCTGAACTTTCTAAGAAATGTTGTTGGGTGTTTTAACGAATTATTTATTTATCAAAATGCATCTGTGGTCTTTTATTTTTTCTTGCTTGATTAACCTCAAACACTGAAATAAAAAGTATTTACATATCATCATCGCTTCTATCACAGATCCCTATATTGTCAAAAGTCTTGGGACGCCTGCCTTTACACGCACATGAAATTTAATGGCATCCCAGTCTTAGTCCGTGGGGTTCAATATTGAGTTGGCCCACCCTTTGCAGCTATAACAGCTTCAGCTCTTCTGGTAAGGATGTCCACAAGGTTTAGGAGTGTGTCTATGGGAATGTTTGACCATTCTTCCAGAAGCGCATTTGTGAGGTCAGGCACTGGTATTGGACAAGAAGGCCTGGATCACAGTTTCCCTTCTAATTCACTCTGAAGGTGTTCTATCGGGTTGAGGTCAGGACAGGCCAGTCAATTTCCTACACCACAAACTCGCTTATCCATGTCTTTATGGACCTTGCTTTGTGCACTGGTCCAAATCATTTGGTGGAAGGGGGATTATGGTGTGGGGTTGTTTTTCAGGGGTTGGGCTTGGCCCCTTACAGAACTCTTCCTGTTCCAACACGACTGCGCACCAGTGCACAAACAAGGTCCATAAAGACCTGGATGAGTGAGTTTGTGGTGGAGGAAATTGACTGGCATGCACAAAGTCCTGACCTCAACCCGATGGAACACCTTCAGGGTGAATTAGCACGGAGACTGTGATCCAGGCCTTTTTGTCCAATACCAGTGCCTGATCTCACAAATGCGCTTCTGGAAGAATGGTCAAACATTTCCCATAGACACACTCCTAAACCTTGTGGACAGCATTCCCAAAAGAGTAGTTATAGCTGCAAAGGGTGGGCCATCTCAATATTGAGCCCTACGGACTAAGACTGGGATGCAATTAAAGCTCATGTGCGTGTAAAGGCAGGTGTCCCAAAACTTTTGACAATATAGGAATCTGTGATAGAAGCGATGATGATTGTAAGCTCTAACGAGCAGGGCCCTCTGATTCCTCTTGTACCAAATTGTAATGTAATTGTAATGTCTGCAATTAAAGCTCATGTGTGTGTAAAGGCAGGTGTCCCAATACTTTTGGTAATATAGTGTAGATCTATGCGGCCAAGTGATTTGGAACTAAAGGAAAGAATAAAAAGATATTTTGGAATCTTGTTTAAATACCTTGCTTTATCATTTAATGTGGGAGTCAGTTCCCAAACTTAATTAGTAAAAACTGTGATTTCGGTTGACAACCACTTTAATGTACCGTAGATAATAACTTATTAAAATAATTAAATACATTTTGAAATGTAACTAGTGCACGCAACTTAATTTATCTGAACATCAGCCTTCTGTAATTCCCTATCTAGAAATCTGTGAGAGCAAGAGGCCAATCAGGCTTTGCTGTTGTGCACATGTGCTGACGTGGCGCATGTACACAGGAAAAGACAGCTGAGTGGGCAGAAGGATGATCACATCAATGTGCTGCTGCTCCTTCATTGCCTAATTAGATGGCTGAGGGTGTAGAACCTGCCTCCTTTCCCTTTCAGCCACAGTTTTTTTTTGCTTTAGTTTTTTAGGGCCGGTTCACACCACAAATTCTGCGTTCCAGATGTGTTTTTGCATGCACATTTTTTTAATGTGTTCCTGTGTGTTTTTGATGTATTTCAGTACTTTTTTTACCCTCTTCTTTTTCTTCATCTCAGTTGAGGACAATTGAAGACATGTGTGTTCCACTGTGTTTTGATGCGTTTTGCCGCGCTCCATACATTAAAAATACATCATGTTCTACTTTTGTTGACTGCAGTGTTGTGAACTGCACTTTCAAGTGCCTTCAGTAAATAAACCCCTATGTATTTTTGATGCAGAATAAAACTGCACTGGACTGCATCTGGTGTGAAGCAGCCCTTATACTTACCTTTTTCCAAAGTCTTCAGGCTGGTCATGTCATGAACAGGTTCGCCTTATGCCGCGTACACACGTTCGGACTTTGTCCGCCGGACCTAGTCTGTCGGGACTTCCCCACACACGCCCGGACTTCCGAGCGTGTGACTTGCCCACACACACCCGGACTTCTCCGGCGGACAATCCGCTGGAAAAAGTCAGCGGGAATGAACGGACTTTCCAATGAGCGGCAAGTCCGTTCATTTCAAAAGTCCGGCAGACTAGCCTACTAACGGCGGGATTGTCCGCCGGACTGCCAAGTCCAGCGGACAATTTTAAAACAAAACTTAAAACCTAGTCCGCCGGACTTTTGGCGCCAAAAAGTCCGCCGGCGCCCACACACGAGGGGATTGTCCGGTGGACTTGAGTCCAGCGGTCAATCCCGCGGGATAGTCCCTTCGTGTGTACGCGGCATTGCAAACATCTTCAGAGGTGAGGGGTCCTTAATGATGCAGAGAATGGCACTGATATGATCCTCTTTGCATCAATGCACTGTAAAAGCATAATGCTCTGGTGAAACTCCATCAGAGAAGAGGTCCATGATGCTCTGCACTCACAGTATGTCCTCAGTCTTCTGGGTTGAATAATCTTGGGCACTATTTAACCCAGAAGAATGAGGTTACTGCAGAGGATGGCTCTGCAGAGGAATGCCGCGTACACACGATCGGACTATGTGGCGGACTTAGTCCACCGGACTATTCACCCGTGTGTGGGCTCCGGCAGACTTTCTCTTCCCAAAAGTTCGGCGGACTTAGAAAGAAGACTTGACTCAAAATTCTCCGCTGGACTGCCGGACAATCCGCCCGTCTGTGTGCTAGTCCGCCAAACTTTCCAAATGAACGGACTTGCCCACACACAGAGTAAAGTCATTCATTTTGAACGTGACTTCAGGTACGACGGGACTAGAGAAGAAAGTCAATGTCACCGCCTCCATCGGCGAGATTGACACCTTGCTAGCCCCGTTGCCTGGTATGGATTTTAAGGGGAACCCCTACGCCGAAAAAGCGGCGTGGGGGTCCCCCTAAAGTCCATACCAGACTCTTATCCAAGCACACAGCCCGGCCGGTCAGGAAAGGGGGTGGGAACGAGTGAGCGCCCCCCCTCCTGAACCGTACCAGGCCGCCTGCCCTCAACATGGGAGGGTGAGTGCTTTGGGGAAGGGGGGTCCCTGCACCCCAAGTCACCTTGTCCCCATGTTGATGAGGACAAGGGCCTCTTATGATGTCACAGTCCCAGCATCCCCCGGGACTGTGACATCATAAGGGGCGGGGTCACCATGTGACATCACCCGGTGACCCCGCCCCTTATGCCTATATAAGTCGCCGCACAACGCGTCCCTGGCATTACAGCGAGAGAGAGGTTGTGTCAACATCGGAAGACGAGAAGAAGAAGGAAGAAAAATGCAGCGGCAACAGCATCGAACGAGAAGACCGTGCCAACGCTAGTAAAAGAGCTGGAAGAAGATAGCGGAGGAGCCTGGCAGAAGAACTGAAGAGCGGGAGAAGTGGGAAGAAGACCCCCGAAGTCGGAAGACGACCCCCGGACGGCGGCGATGAAGGAGAAAGCTGGGCTCCTCTGCTAGTAAAAGAGCGTTAAAAGAGCAGAAGATAGCGGAGGAGCCCGGCGAAAAGACCCCCGAAGTTGGAAGAAGGCCCCCGTAGCTGTCTAATAAACTACTATAAAAACCTGTGTAGTGTGTTTTTTTTTGTTGACACTTCCCCGCCCGCAGACCCCGACAACCAACGGCCAGGGTTGTCGGGAAGAGGCCCTTGTCCTCATCAACATGGGGACAAGGTGCTTTGGGGTGGGGGGGCCGCCCCCCCTTCCCCAAAGCACTCACCCTCCCATGTTGAGGGCACGTGGCCTGGTACGGTTCAGGAGTCCACCGGAAAAGTCAGTTTGTGTGTGGGCAAGTCCGCTCGTTCGGAAAGTCCGCTGGAAAGTCCGGCGGATTGTCTGCCAGACTAATGCGGCGTACACATGGTCGGTTTTTCTGATGGAAACAGTCCGATGGGAGCTTTTCATCGGATTTTCCGACCGTGTGTATGCCCGTCTTTTTCTGTCGG
Organism: Lithobates sylvaticus; assembly: GCA_028564925.1. Classification (NCBI taxonomy): domain Eukaryota; kingdom Metazoa; phylum Chordata; class Amphibia; order Anura; family Ranidae; genus Lithobates; species Lithobates sylvaticus. The sequence continues at coordinate 51,903,655 of CM053027.1, read as the reverse complement.
AATTTCCGACGGACTTTGGATTGAGAACCTGTTCTCAATTTTTCTGACGGAAAACTTTTCTATCGGATTTTCTGATCGTGTGTATGCAATTCCGACACGTAAAAAATTCCAACGCATTCTCGGAAACAATTCGACGCATGCTCGGAACATTAAACTTCCCTTTTATAGTGCTGTCGACGTGTTTTATGCCGCTGTGTTATTGACCGTCGGAATTTGGTGTGTGACCGTGTGTAGGCAACACAGCTTGAGCGGAATTCCGTCGGAAAAACCGTCAGAGTTTTTTCCGACGAGAATTCCGATCGTGTGTACGTGGCATTAGTACGCCGGATAGTTTTATCGTGTACGCGGCATAAGTGATATTCCAGCCAGAGTTGTTTTTTTATTTTTAACATTGGCTGGGGCTTCTTTTTTATGAAAAAAAAAAATGCCCAAAGTTAGGCTTTAAAAACTGATTAAACTAGGATCTTAGATGTAACAAAGTAACTAGCAATCTCTTCAGTTTCTGATTTAGAGGTGTGTGCACACATTTTCTGAATCAGTTCCTTACTGCAGCACAAAAAGAACAGTCCACAATGGAACTTTGCAATTACGCTTCAATGACTAATACATGTATTACAATGAAAACTCCTACATGACTGGCCGTACAAACAGTTTTATGATTTTCTCTTCTTCTAAACCTGGAATTCCCCAAATCCTTTCTCATTCACTCCCCCTTTCACAGACAAGACTATTTAGGTAAAACAGCTTCTGGATAAAATGTGTTCGGTTTTCTTGCATTATACAAAAAAAAAAAAAAAAAAATCAATGTTCTTTTCTAAATATGTGAATGCTTCTTAGTGCAAGACAGAATAATAATCTTCAATTCATTTGTCATCATGAAGAGTCGTTACCTCGTTCTTCGCTACTGTCAGAATTTTGATTGATCGTGTTGTTTAAGGATAACACAGAACATTTCTGAAAGTAACTTTAAAACGGATATCAAAATGTTCACTAGCATGAAAAAGAATAAAGAGTATTCTAGAGGAATATACACTCACCGGCCACTTTATTAGGTACACCTGTTCAATTTCTTGGTAACAGAAAATTGCTAATCAGCCAATCACATGGCAACCACTCAATGCATTTAGGCAACTAGACGCAGTGAAAACAACTTGCTAAAGTTCAAAATAAGTTTCAGAATGGGGAAGAAAGGGGACCTCACAAATGTGCTTCTGGAAGAATGGTCAAGCTTTACCATAGACACACTCCTAAACAGTGATGTAAGTAACTGAGTTAAAATAGTTAAGATAGAGGGTAACGAGTCATCTAACTGATTACTTTTCCCATAATGGTAACGCAGTTCCCATTACTTGGGCGGCGTTACTGCAATTACATCTACGTCCACTAGATGGCAGTAGTGTAATTCCCGCGTCCTGCCGAAAAAGTTCCCCCACCGGATAAGGACCCCCCTGTACTGCGCAGGCGCAGCGCTTGCGCAGTACGAAGGACCAAGGAGCTTACGAAAATTGCTGAACCTAAACAGCTCAGAGTGAACTTTACACCGCGCAGGCGCAGTTAACATGTAATTGTACGAGGCGATGCCGCACGCTCCTGATGCTCGTGCTACACTGCAAGGGGCGTCTATCGTGTAACTAAGGGGCGGGTCTAGTATTACTGTAACCAAGGAGCGCATTTATTATTATTGTTATATATCGAGCTCTGCCCATTAATTTAACATTCGCCCTCTTCTGTAGCCATCCGCCCCTTACACAATATAATAATAATAGACCCGCCCCTTGCTTACACGCTATAACAGATCTGCCCCTTGGTTAGAGTAATAATAGAGCCGCCCCTTGGTTACACGATATATAACAATAATAATAAATGCGCCCCTTGCTTACAGTAATACTAGACCCGCCCCTTAGTTACACGTATAGAATATTTAAAGAAAAAGTCACAGTTACTTTGCTGCGTAACTAATTACTTTTCCAATGTAGTAACTGAGTTACTAACGCAATTACTTTTTGGGAGAAGTAATTTGTAACTTAAAGTGGTGTTGCCACCAAAAAAAAAAAAAAAAAAAAATTGTCTTAAAAATCATTAAAAAATAAATAAATAATAATGGAAAAAAAAATTTTTTTTACTCAGCTCTAAATGCCTATTGCTAGGGGGTCCCACGTAGTCTGCCACCTTCAGTGCCCAAGCACTGACGTCACTTCCCCTAGGCGCCGCACAGTCATCCGGTCGGACAAAGTTGTCGGAAAATCCGATCATCCTGAACGTGGTGACGTTCGTTGCGTACGACGGGACTACGTAGAGGCTAGTAGCCAATAGCTTTGGTCTTGTAATGTGATCTGAGCATGCGTGGCACTTTGTCCGTCGGAATTTGCTACACACGATCGGAAAAAGTGTGATAGGACTTTGTTGTCGGAAAATTTGAGAGCAGGAGATAAAACTTTTGACAATATAGTGCACGTGCAGTATACAGTGCTGTGTTCTGGCAGTGAAACGTGGATTACCCATCTTGTTCCTGGAACAAAATCAAGTCAGGCTGAGAGCTGCATCACTATTCATAGGAAGCTTTGTATTTTTATGAATGAGTACAAGGTTTTCTCTGATTGGCTGAAATGGAGATTGTGACTGCATCCACCATCCTCTCAGCCTTAGCCAATCAGAGGAAGCTTTGTTTTCATTCATAAAAATACAAAGCGTCCTATGGATGGCTGAGCAGCACTCAGTCCAACTCAATTTTGTTCTAGGAACAGGACAGGAAGCCCCCGTACTGCTGCTAGAACACAATGCTGTATACTGTATGCATCTGATGCTACATTTAGTTTATACAGAGCTGACAGCGAGCAAATGCACACCTGACCTGTTAGTAAAGGAAATCGTTTGTTTTGGCCAGCTTGGCTAAATTAACTATTTAACACCTTCCCGCCCGGCCTATAGTACAATGATGGCCAGGCAGGGGCACTGTTGTTCTGGGAGGTGGGAGGAGTTCCTATGACATCCTCCCAGAACGCGCCTCTCAGAATGCGCATTAGATGACTGATCGTTGTACCGGCCCGCTGCCAGTACCTTGTGATCACTGTGACCAATTAGCAGATCACATGACAACTGTAAACAATAGATAGCTTCCATTCATGCCATCCATTGGATACAATTGTGTTGCTAGTTGTGATTGGTCACAGTGATCAAATGGTACAGACTGGGTCTATCACAGCCTATCTGTACCATGTGATTAGCTTTGGCCAAATACAGCTAATGATAACAAAACACACCAAATGAACCAGTTTCATTCAGTAAAAATGGTTGCTTCCAATGAAATTCACTGATATAAGCAACCATGTGCAAAAAAAAAAAATCCTGATCACTTCCCCAGAGTTGGTAACACTGTATTGCTCTGGCCACAGTGTGTTAAAAAAAAAAGAACATACAAAAAAGAAAAAAAGGAAAACAAATTATACTATCTTTTTTTTTTTTTTACATACTATCGCCAGTCAGTGTCCCTTATCACCGTCATACCCCTTATATCATAATGCTGTACTGAACTAGTGACAGAATGTAAAAAAAAATAAAAAAAAATTGAGAAAAAAAACATTTCTTTTAAATTTCTTTATTTTTTCCAAATAATTGTGACAAAAGATTACAACTTCAAAAACTTGCCATGCCTCCTACTAAATACCCTGGACTGTCTACATTCCAAAAAGGGGTCATTTGGGTGATATTTGTACTATTCTGGTTCTTTTGGGCCTGAAGAAAAGAGATGGGCTGTCAGTACATCAGGACAGATCAATTTTCAGATATATATTATAGTTTGTGGACTATAACTTTTCTACAGACTAAATAACATACCGTACACTGAATTGGGTTATTTTCACCAAAGAAATGTAGCTGAATACATTTTGACCTAAATTTATGAAGAAAGATTATTTAATGTTATAACAGAAACAAAGAACAACGTTTTTTTTTTTTTTTTTTTATTCTCTTTATTTTTCAATTATTTAGCAAAAAAGAAAGCTTTATTTGTGTGAAAATAGGTATAGTGTTGCACGACTGCGCAATTGTCATTCAAAGTGTGACAGCTCTGAAAACCTAAAATAGGCCTGGGCAGGGAGGGGTTAAAGGGCCTGATATTGATGTGGTTAAAGTAACAAAGAAACCTGGTGTTAGACTTTAAACCACATTGAACAGATTTTCCCTCACTTTATGTCGGTAGTGGGTGTCATTGTCACCAGGAAAGGGACAGTAATAAAAACATTTGTCAGGAGCTATAACCCTTTCCTGAAGCTAAACATCTGTCTTTGTTTTTGGAACTAAATCCCTCTGTCCCTCTTTACTCCTCATTGTTTGTCTTTTTATATCATTTAAAAAAGGAACTTTGACAGCTGAATTTTTTTCTCAAAAAACATACTCATCTACCCGTCCATTCCAACTTCCAATCAGCACTCCAGGTCCCGATTTGCTATCCATGGGCGTCCGCAGAACTTTTTTCAGGGGGTGGGCATTATTTTAAGGTCACCCATACTCCGCCCCCTTTTCCATAATGTCATGAAGGGAAGGGGCTTAGTCATTATCACATAAAGTGCAGGCCAGGCCAGGGCCCCCCATATAGATCCCCCTTTTTAGCAGGCCAGGGTCCCCCATAGAATAGATCCCCCTTTATTTAGTCTTCTTACTCTTACCTTTTTTTTCACCTCACTGTGCCCATCAATGCAGCCTTACCAGTGCCCATCAAATTCAGCCCCATCAGTGCCCACCAAATGCAGCCTTATCAGTGCCCACCAAATGCAGCTTATCAGTGCCCACCAAATGCAGCCTTATCAGTGCCCACCAAATGCAGCTTATTAGTGCCCATCAAATGCAGCCTCACTGTGCCCATCAATGCAGCCTCACTGTGCCAATCAATGCAGACTTACTGTGCCTATCAAATGCAGATTCACTGTGCCCATCAAATGCAGACCCACCAGTGCCCATCAAATACAGCCTCACTTTGGCCATCAATGCAGCCTCACTGTGCCCATCAAATGCAGCCTCACTGTGCCCATCTATGCAGTCTCGGTCTGTGCCCATCAATGAAGTCTCTGTCTGTGCCCATCAATGCAGACTTAGTCTGTGCCCATCAATGCACCCGGTCTGTGCCCATCAATACAGCCTCACTGTGCCCAATAATGCAGACTCACCAGTGCCCATCAATACTGCCTCACTTTGCCCTTCAATGCAGATTTACCAGTTCCCATCAATGCAGCCTCACTGTGCCCATCAATACTGCCTGACTATGCTCATCAATGCAGTCTCGGTCTGTGTTCATCAATGCAGCCTAGGTCTGTGCCCATCAATGCAGTCTCAGTCTGTGCCCATCAATGCAGCCTCGGTTTGTGCCCATCAATGCAGACTCAGTCTGTGCCCATCAATGCAGACTCAGTCTGTCCCATCAGTGCAGCCTCGGTCTGTGCCCATCAATGCAGATTCACCAGTGCCCATCAATGCAGACTCACCAGTGCCTGGATCACACCGCGGTTATCTCCCTCTGTGTCACGGAGCCTGCGTCTGAATTATTTGTCGGCGCTGTAAAAAAGTCCCGCCTCCTAGACCTCCTGTTCCGTCTATCACAGGAGGAGCCACCCGTCTAGAAGGCGGGACTTTGTTACAGAAATGAATTCAGACACTAGCTCCGTGACAAGAGGAGGAGGGAGAGGAGGACTCTGCACTTGGATCGGCACTGGGCGCAGCTGCAGCCACAGCTCAAAGCGGCCCCAGTGGCAGGCGGCCTGCCAATCCCTGATTCCAGTGGGGGGCACTTGACCCCCCTTGTGGACACCCATGTTGCCATCCTCTTTTGATTCTTAATGAGATTATTATATACCTGACGGATTATGTCTGACTTATCATACAAATATTTTACAGTTGATTATACCTTATAATTCTGAAGTCTCAATAAGGTTTATATGGTAAATTACAACATGATTTGTGTAACAATTGTATATGCTAGATTTTTTTTTTTTTTTATTATTTGCTATGCTTTTTTTCCCACAAAGTTGGAGTTGCCCCTTTAAAAATTAGCTGACTTTCTTATAGCTCAGTTTTAGTTTTTCCAATAGCCTTAACCTTCTTCTAAACAATTTTGCCTAGATTTGTATGCACATTTTATTTTACACGTGTTCCTTAAATATATGTTATATTTGTTTTCTTATCTTTGTTGTTGTCATATGCTTTACATAATTGTGTGTATATGTACTTTGCAATGCCTGCAGTTATCCTGGTATGTGTGAGCCTCCTAACCATTCACAGACCTCCTTGTCTTCAGAGATTGGGAGTATCCTGAACGTTCGCTCCACAAACATTACACTTAATTGGGCAAAACTTGTGTGATTCATTTCACTTGTGTCAGTGCAAGCTTACGTAAACATGGCTGAGACGTGTGTACAGTACAGCCACGCTGCCGATTGCTTTTCTCGTGTTTACCTAGGGGGAAATACAGGATCTGCTGCTTCCATAGCAATCCCCAAGGCCCTTCAGAGGTCAAGTATCAATGTCCAAGCCAAACAGGTAACATTAAACATATTGCACCAACACAATGTAAAGGAGAACTCCGATCTAGAGGAAATGCAGAATGGTCTTTTAAAATAAGGGAGCTGAGATTTAAAGTAACACTAAACTCTAGTTTAGAAAAGAAAATCTATTCAAGCATGTATTTTTTTATTCCAAAAAATTACCTTCTATTGCTCCTCCATATAACTAAATTCCTTTTTTTTTTTGTGCTGATGTGATCCTGCTTCCCGTTAGAGGCTGGCTTTGTTCGTTCTTTATGGTCCCACTGTATGTACATAGGAAGATAGCCACAGTCTTTTTTTGCTCACTTCCCTCCCCCAAAAAATATCCTGCAGCTTATCGGCCCTTATATATGGTGGCTGCATTCTTTAATTTTTAGGCTCTTTTTTTCTTTATTATCAGCTGGTTATCCAGTCTGTAGTACACTCTCTGTCTTAGGGTGGCTTCTTTACCTATTGAAGAGCAACAGGGTCACCCTTGGACATTAGCACTGTCTGGAGATGGTAGTGTTAGATGGACTAGAAACAGGGTCTCCAAACTTCCTAAACAAAGGGCCAGTTTACTGTGTCCTTCAAACTTTAGAACTGTGGCCCCATGCCAATGCCCCATGATTTGTATTAGAGGGAGTAATAGTTCCCCATTGTTGGTATCAATGGGATGAATAATGCCCCATCATTGGAGTCAGTGTGATGAATAGTCCCCCATCATTGGAGTCAGTGGGAGGAATAGTCCCCCATCATTGGAGTCAGTGGAAGGAATAGTCCCCCATCATTGGAGTCATTGGAAGGAATAGTCCCCCATCATTGGAGTCAGTGGGAGGAATAGTCCCCCATCATTGGAGTCAGTGGAAGGAATAGTCCCCCATCATTGGAGTCAGTGGGAGGAATAGTGCCACATCATAGGTGCCAGTGGGAGGAATAATGCCCCATCATTGGAGTCAGTGGGAGGAATTGTCCCCCATCATTGGAGTCAGTGGGAGGAATAGTCCCCCATCATTGGAGTCAGTGGGAGGAATAGTGCCACATCATAGGTGCCAGTGGGAGGAATAGTGCCCCATCATTGGAGTCAGTAGAAGGAATAGTGCCCCATCACTGGAGTCCGTGGAAGGAATAGTGCACCATCAATGGAGTCAATGGAAGGAATAGTGCCCCATCAATGGAGCCAGTGAGAGGAATAGTGCCCCATCATTGGAGCCAGTGGGAGGAATAGTGCCCCATTATTGGTGTCCGTGGGAGGAATAGTGCCCCATCATTGGTGTCAGTGGGAGGAATAGTGCCTCATCATTGGTATCAATGAGAAAAATAGTGTGCCATAGTTGGTGTCAGTTAGAGAACTAGTGCCCCATTGTCAGTGTCAGGAACTATGCCCCACTGTTGCTGAAAGTAGGGGGAATAATAAAGCAACTAAAGGGATGCATCCAGACCCCGGGCCGCAGTTTGGAGACCATTGGACTAGAAGATTCAGATGGACTTTACATACAGAAGGTGACTAACAAATTATAGCCTAACACAGTAAGCAGTTACAACAACTGTTTTTATTTTAGAACAGAGGTTTAAAGTGGTTAAAAGTTTTTTTTTTAACCTTAATGCATTCTATGTTTTTCCCCCTCCCCGCTTAAATACTTACCTGAGTCCTGTATTGATCCAGCTCTGTGCCCGCCTGCAATTCTTCTCTCCCCTCTCTTACAGGCTTGGCTTTGAGCAGTGGGAGCCATTGGCTCCTGTTGCTGTCAATCAAATCCTGTGAGAAGGGAGGGGCGGTGCTGAGTCGCGCTGTGTTTGTGTCAATTTACGCACACAGCACGACTCGGGAGCAAGCCCGCGGGTGTTGCACCATAGGAAGCGGCTTCGTATGGTGGCACATTGAGAAGAGCCTAGATCACCAGCAGGGGACCGCAGGAAAAGGCATTTCAGGCCACTCTGTCCAATACCCTTGCACAGAGCAGATAAGTGTGACTTCTTTCTTGTTTTATGAAAATAAACAATGATACTTTACATCCACTTTAACTAACTGAATAAAAGCTGACCATTGTAAGTACCCCTGACAGTATTAAATGGTTTGTCTCAACTCTCCAAATTCCACTTTTTTCGCACAGCTTTGTTGAAACCCCCATGCTGATGATATAACCGCTATGATGCTACTCCTAAATATGGCATTATCTAAACAAGCCTAGGACTTGCCATCTATTCACCACATCACTTACCCTTTTTCATTTGCTACACTCAAAAGACTAATGCCCCGTACACACGGTCGGAATTTCCGACGGAAAATGTCCTATCGGACCATGTTGTCGGAAAATCCGACCGTGTGTGGGCGCCATCGGACTTTTTCCGTCAGAAAAAAATTTGAGATCCTGCTCTCAAATTTTTCCGACAACAAAGTCCTATCTGACTTTTTCCGATCGTGTGTAGCGAATTCCGACGGACAAAGTGCCACGCATGCTCAGATCAAATTACAAGACCAAAGCTATTGGCTACTAGCCTCTACGTAGTTCCGTCGTACGCAACGAACGTCACCACGTTCAGAATGATCGGATTTTCCGACAACTTTGTCCGACTGTGTGTATGCAACACCAGTGTCGGACAAAATCCGTCGGAAAAAATCAGACGGATTTTGTGGTCGGAATTTCCGACCGTGTGTATGGGGCATAAGACACAAACCACTCTCCAAAGACACTTAACATCAGACTTATACTATATCATGTACTCAACCATCTCACCTAATTTGGGAACTGCTTGTAAGGCCTGGGAACAAGATCTGACATGTACTGTACACTAACATTATCACTCACTTAGGTTGACCACACAAGAAAATAATTACAAGATCCGCTAAAGATGGTACAAGTTACTGTTGCTACATTACAAAATATCTCTGACAGTGTGTGATCGTTGTGGCGGTGCTCTCATGAAGAGGGTTTGTTCCTCTCCTGACTAGGGTAGTTCAGAGCCTACCTGTTTAACTGTACTCACATAAATCAGTACCCAACTCCACCCCCATTTACCTTTTAATTAACGACACTAAAACTGCATTGGGATTAAATGGTCAGAAAATAACCGGAAACTTAAAACAGTAAGAACAATCCAGATCAAAGAATGGTTTCAGATCCTTGACGATACCATCTGCCACAGCTTTGGAGTCTGTGGTACCATTAAGATTGGTGGCTGGGGACAGAACATAACAATGCCTTAAGGACTATCCTAACTGACCACAGACCCCTACCACCTTATACTACCCAGTTGGTCTAGACTGAACCAGATCAACCATAGGACTCCATACCTGAGATGGGTCCCACAGTTTTATTGATAGCCACCATGTTTTGGACCCTTGTCAAGGACCCCAACCGCCAATGTCCAACCTCTTTAGCAGAACGACAAAAAACTACATCACCAGTGCATTTTATATACATCTATATAGATCAGACCAAAATGAGGGACAGATGAGGAGGAATGAGGGACAGAGACACAAATCAGGGACAGTCCCTCAAAATCAGTGACAGTTGGGAGCTATTCTATAAAAACCAGTCATGGTGCTTATATAGAATCCTTTCTACTGCACATGACCTGATGCAATGTTCCTCACCTGGAATTTCAAAGCCTCAAACTTATGCTGCGTACACACGATCGGAAATTCGGCCAGCAAAAGACCATGAGAGCTTTTGGTCGGAAAATGCGATTGTGTGTATGCTCCATCGGACTTTTGATGGCCAAATTTCCGCCAGCAAAAGATTGAGAGCAGGTTCTCAATTTTTCGGTCGGAAAAAGTTTTGATCGGAAATTCCGATCGCCTGTACCAATTCCGACGTGCAAAATTCCTACGAATGCACGGAAACAATTTGACGCATGCTCGGAAGCATTGAACTTCATTTTCTCTGGTCATCGTAGTGTTGTACGTCACTGCGTTCTTGACAGTTGAAAGTTCAGCGAACCTTTGTGTGACCGTGTGTATCCAAGACAAGCTTGAGCGGAAGTCGGAAAAAACATCCAAGATTTTTCTGACGGAAAATCCGCTCGTGTTTACGTGGCATTAGAGGGCCATCTTGAAATATCTCACTAGTTAGTATACCCCTATGCCCCCTACCAGGAGCGGACTGACAACTCATGGGGCCAATAGGAGATTATGGGGCCCCCAGGCAATCAGAGATTATGGGGCCACACAGTATACAATCATACAGTATACACAGACATGCTTCTATTGGCTGAGAAGGTACTGGAGAGGTGGGACAGCTATAATCTCTGGATTTTTAGACCAAAAGGATGTCGGTAAGGGACATTTCAGAAACAGATGTAAAAAAAACACAGATTTTTTACATACTGTCCCTGGTTTTACTTAGGCTGACAACCCTGATGGGGCCCCCTAGTGACCCGGGGCCCTCGGGCAGTGCCCGAGTGGTCGAATGGTCAGTCCGCCCCTGCCCCCTACCCACATCTCTACCACCTCCACTCATACTTAGACTCCTCCTCTCCACTTTTTTCGAGCCCCCACAGACACCTTTCCTACCTTCACTCCAGTCCTCTTACCTATTGCCACCTGTCTAAACCTAGCCTTATGCATATGATGTGAAGACAACATGTTTGTAGCCTAGGTTGGCATTCATGGCCAGCCCAGGGTGACAACATACTGTAGATCCCCCCCATAGATATGGTGAAGGATTGACCTAGCCATTCAGGGACAGGAAGTGTATTATTTACAAGATTACCATGTAAAAATAAACCTTGAAAAAACACAAATGCAACCACTACGCCAAGGACTGAAATATACAACATTTTTGGTTTTGGGTTTAGATACGCTTTTTTAATAATAAAAAAAAAAAGCTCAGGCTCTGTACACTGAAACGAAAACTTCGGAATCCTTCCCTAAATTCCAGAAGCCAGGCTTTTAGTTTACATTTTAAACTGTATATCTCTGTACAGGATATTCTGACCCATGGATCATACCGTAGATAAATCCAATGACCGATATGGTGTCAGTCTGAGGTTAGTGTTGTCAAACACATGTGGAGAGTAATTTAAAGCATCAGCCAGCAGGGTGGCGAAGAGCACACAAGGATGGATGGTCATAAACCACCAATGATTTAGAGGAACGTGTTATGTGTGGTTTTTATCTGCAGTCTAAACAAGCATTCTGGAAGAGACTCAAATCTGAGCCAATAAAACATTTGCTGCGTGAGAAAGTGAGACAATCCACACTTGAAATGAGAAATAAATCTCTTTTATGTGGCTTATAAGTTATTTTCAGCCCTTTACCATTACTTAATCATGATCCCATATTGTATCGCTCCCCCTGGTTCCCCCTAGCTCCTGACCTGGTCTAACCACTATGATTAGGGTAAAACTCTGATGTAGTGGGAAGAAGGGGAAGTAGGTAGCCTCGGGATTATGTGCACTGCTTACTCCTGACCTCTGTCCGTTACTTCCTCCTGACCCCTGCACTTTTTGCGTTACTTCCTCCTGACTCCTGCACTATGGACATTACCGTATATACTCGAGTATAAGCCGAGTTTTTCAGCACATTTTTTGTCAAGCAATTTTTGAGTCAAGCATTTTTTTGCTGCAGAAAATTATATTTTCCGAACCGACTTTTGGGCCCCATATCTCGGGGGCCACTTGGTGCTAGGAACCCCAAATTTGGTGTGAAAACCCAGTGGAACTAGCCCTACAACATATCCAGCTGTGGTTCCTAGCACCAAGTGGCCCCGAAAGTCGGTTCGTAAAATGTAATTCTCTGCTGCAGAAAAGTGCTTGACATTTTCCGAACCGATTTTGGGGCCCCGTATCTTGATATCTTTGATATGTTATAGTGCTAGTTCCACTGGGTTTGCACACCAAATTTGGGGTTCTTAGCACAAAGTGGCCCCAAGATACGGGGCCCCAAAGTTGGTTCGGAAATTTTCATTTTCTGCAGCAGAAAAATGCTTGACTCAAGTATAAGCCGAGGGGGGCATTTGCAGCACAAAAAAATATGCTGAAAAACTGGAATATACTAATTCCCAAGGTGCTGCAATAATAATTGATTTCCACACAGATGGTAACGTGCTCCACACCCCCCCCCCCCTAAGTGGTTAGACTCACCAGATTCAATGGACCCCTCAAGCAGTACTGCATTGTGGGTCAAACAGGCTAAAGCCCCATACACACGGTTGGATTTTCCAATGGATTCTGTCCTATCGGACAATGTTGTCGTAAATTCCGACCGTGTGTAGGCACCATCGGACAGTTTCCATCGGATTGTCTGACGGACAAAGTCCTATCTCCTGCTGGATAGATTTTTTGACAACAAAGTCCGATCACACCAAATCCGATCGTGTGTAGCGAATTCCGACGGACAAAGTGCTACGCATGCTCAGATCACATTACAAGACCAAAGCTATTGGCTACTAGCCTCTACGTAGTCCCGTCGTACGCAACAAACGTCACCACGTTCAGAATGATCGGATTTTCCAACAACGTTGTCCGACCGTGTGTACGCAAAACCAACATCGGACAAAGTACGACGGACATGATCCGACGGACCTGGTCCTCGGATAATCCGAGCGTGTGTATGGGGCTTTAGTCTGGTGAGCAGGGTGATGGGATGCCAACTCGAAGATACAATTCTTCCCGTGATGTTTCAAACTCGGACATAAGGAGAGAGAGCCCACATAATGCAGTACGTCTTGTTTATTTAGTAGAAATCAAGCCTACAATGTTCCATAGTAAAAAACAAAAGAATGTAGCATCAAAAAACAGTCCGCTCATTCCAGTAAGCAGCAGGTTCTCTCACAACCTCATCTCATTCCCAATAAAAAGTTAAAACGCCATGTGCGGGCTCAACCCGCTCACATGACCATGACCACGCCGTAGACAGCGATGCCTTTTCATCGCTAAATATCTCCTAAACCATGTAGGTTTAGGAGATATTTATTGGACCTACAGGTAAGCCTTAATCTAGGCTTACCTGTAGGCCAAAGTCATGTGGAAGGGTTTACAACCGCTTTAAAGCACTTTTAGTGCGGCTGGAGGATCGCACAAGATTGCCACTTCGTTATGAATTTCACCATTCACATGGACTGTATTATATGATTCACCTATCACATAATCACTTTATACCAAACGGAACATTGGCTTTTATTGATATTTTATTTGACCACTTCATATCCACATGCGGATCACTCACATGCACCTATGGACTGTGATTCAGTTCTATTTACTATCACTTTTCTGGTCACGATTTTATCAGTATATAATTAGATTTTATCCATGTGTTCTTAAAATTGTATGATTTTAACTATTCATTTGTATCATCTTATCAACACACCATTTGTCACCGTATGGTAGATTTAACCATACGATTTAACCATACGTACACCACCTTTAAAGCGCAACATTATTTACCCTTCCAATTTACCTACCGTTAGTCTTTCGGCAAATGTTTGCTGCTTTTTTCACAAACTAACCAATCACAGCGCAATATTCCTCCCCTACTTCTGTGCCCGAAGCATGGCAAGCGAAGTAAGCCCGCAAGGGGCCCTGTTACAAAGCGGTGAACATTAAGTGCCCTGATGGTCAGCTGTTCAACTTCGGAGACTTTCGGCGTCTCCTTGTCCTCAGTAATAAAGCCGCGACAGGGGGAGGGGGGGTGGGAAGCAGTGTTGTAGATTCTCCTCAGGCGACTGGCCCCTATCCCAGCTGATTTGCCCTTTATATAGAAACCCTTAGGGATTCTAGAAGATTCCAAGGGTCATCTGACCCCTTTTGACCTATCATATGCCTAAGTGCCTCCAATTCCAGAACATTCCCAAACAGCTGACTAAGACCAACCAATCCCAGCTCACCTGCAGATTCCTCACAGCAGGGGACCTGGAAACTGCACCTGCCACAATCCCATAAGGAAAAGGGGAGCCTTAAGACAGGCTAGTCCCCTTTTCCCCACATTCTTTAAGCCTTCTATCCACTCAGAAGAAGATGTGATGGGAAATCTCTTCAACGGGGACACAGACAAAATGAAAACACCTTTTCAGTAAGATGAGCAAAAGTTAGAAGTTCTGACAATTTTTTGTTGCCGTTTGTGCCTTCCTGTCCCCGTGATCCGTTAAACTCTGATCATCATAGGTGAAGGCATCATGAATGACATCCCCTGTTCTTCACATATGACCCTTAGACTTCAACCCTGGGCAGCAGGTTGTCAGACAACACTTTAGATTAGATGGAGATAAACCGCAGTTGATTTAGAGGGCAAGTTATGTGTGATTTCTATCTGCAGTCTAAACAAGATTTTTGGAAGAGACTCAGGTCTGAGCTAATAAAATTTGTGTTGCATGAGAAAGAGAGTAGAGAAGGTGATTGGAAACAGCTGGAGGAGACACAAGAAAAGACAAACAACAGAAGCCCCTCCATCCTGTCCAATACATGAGGTCAAGGAGCTTTTCCTACTTACTACAAGCCATTTATTCAGCCATCCACCCTTATCCGTTTGATGGAATGCCTAGTAGTTTCCATATGATCTTCCCTTATTTAGCCTTGTTTTCTACCTCAGATGTTCCACTGAACAGGAACTATGGATTTTCCATAGAGAAGGTTCTACAACTATTTGAGGTCATGCTCTCCACATGTAATGCATGCAAAAAACAAACTGCTTAATCTCAAGATCTAAAAAAGAGTGGAAAATGCTTGACTTAAGACAGCTACAATATATTTAATTGAAAGGGACTAAGATTCTAACATCTGACCCATTGTTTGTAACATCTAATTACATTAACATGCTCTTTTTCTTTAAAATAAATACCTGGGTCCACATGGATATGATTTTCTATCGTTATAGCCTAAACACAGATGGAAGGGTTTTTGGACCAATACAACAGGAAGGTATAACCAGACAGGTTATGGTGAGGTGGGGTAAGGCTACATTCACAGGCGCATGGGGGCAACCAGGGGTGGCTGCCAGCAAGAATCAGTAGATTCTTGCCAGTGGTACTAAAGGCTGCCTGCACAGACTATGGTGACTGCCGGATTTGTATCAATGGCCAATGCTGCCGCTGTTCCCATATAACCGATCATCTGAGTGGTTACATGCGAATAGAGCCTCCAACCAACTCCTGACGCAGTGTGTCCAGGGTCAGTGTTTCTGCTGCGGTTTGGCCCCAGCTAATCAGCTTGTTTGTATGCAGCCATAGCATTTAGCTGTTTCTGAATACGGCAAACCTTACCCTTACAAACAGGAACCAAAACACTCATCACTAAATCAGGCAGAGCAAATACCTCTGTAATGCCGCGTACACACGATCATAGTTTTCGGCCAGCAAAAGACAGATGAGAGCTTTTCATCGGAAAATGCGACCGTGTGTAGGCTCCATCGGAATTTTGCTGGCCGAATTCCCACCAGCAAAAATTTGAGAGCATGTTTTCAACTTTTCCGATCATCTGTAGCAATTCCAACACACAAAATTCCTACGCATGCTCGGAAAAAATTTGACGCATGCTCGGAAGCATTGAACTTGATTTTTTTCTCGGCTCCTCGTAGTGTTGTACGTCACTGCGTTCTTGACGGTCAGAATTTGGTGTGACCGTGTGTAGGCAAGACAGCTTAAGCGAAATTCCATCGTAATTCCGTCGGGAAAAACATCAGCGCTTTTTCCGACCATAATTCCGATCGTGTGTACGCGGCATAATGGTTGGGTTTATTGGTGCTGTAAACGAGCAGTTTTGATGTACAGTTGGTCCAGATGCCTAAAGGGATGATCTGCATGGTTTCGCTCACGATAAAATTCATGTACCGTAAACCTAGAATTTTTATTGATGTAAATTGAGCAATTAAGCGCTTACTTTTTGTACATTGATTGAAGTACCGTATATGTATAGTGAGCAATCAAGCACCTACTTTTTCCTTTTTTTTGCTATTTTATATTGGTGTTGTTACACCTTAAAGGGGCAGCTGGTTGGTTGGTATGACTGCTATTCATATTTGTTCATTAACATTCAGGGAAGAGCTCTCTTCTGTGGTTTGTTACTAGAAGACTAGGAATAATGTTGGTATTAAAGGCCAACTCAGGGATTCGTTTTAGAAAATGTTTCTCTGGAGTTAAAAAAATAAAAAATCTGTCTGCAATGTCCACCTTCAATATGGAACGTTGTTGCCTAAAGTGCTTTTTCTTCATCACCTAGTCTGGAAAACTGAGGATAGACTATGAGTGCAGGGCATCATGGTCCTGCCCCTTATGCACAGCATCCTGCACTCACAGTGTATTGATGCAGAGAGCGGCGCAAATGTAATCAGATCAGCGTTGTTCTCTGCATAACCCAGAAACTACCAGAAGAAGATTGAAAAGGAAGACCTAGCACACCATGTGACCATTCAGTATACATCATTAAAAAGTATGTTAAAAAAAAAAAAAAACATAATATACTACTAGTGGGAGCTTGGGGAGGGTGAAGCCATCATGGGTGGAGAGGGGGAAGGCACGGAACCCAGAGCTTGACCTGAAAGTGGAACTTTTGTCAGCTAGATCACTTTAGGCTGGCCCCTTTTGCAGGTATGTAAAACATTAAAAATAAGTACCTATACAGTTTAAAATCAAGTAATACGGCGCGGCCACGATCGCCACGCTGCGCCCCCCTGAACGAGAGCAGCACCGCTCCATGGTCATTTGATGGTGGGCGGGCAGCAACTAGTTAAAGGTCACTTAGCCCCCCTACAACAGCCAAAAGACATGAAAACGGCACTGTGTTCTGGGTTAGCCAGAATTTTTATTTCCTGTAGCAATATACTGAAATCCTTAAACCCTTGCCTGTCTAAACACAAGGGCACATTGGGCATTAAAGCGTAACTGAACTCTGATCTCAGCCATCTTGGTAGAGGTAGGGCTTTGCTTCCTCATGTCAGAGCTTCAGCAAGGAAAACAGTGAGCAGCA
Source organism: Lithobates sylvaticus (assembly GCA_028564925.1). NCBI lineage: Eukaryota > Metazoa > Chordata > Amphibia > Anura > Ranidae > Lithobates > Lithobates sylvaticus. Next base: position 51,886,241 of record CM053027.1, on the reverse strand, counting down.
CGGTAGTGACACTAGGAAGTGCACTGATATTTTTCAGGATGAAAAAAAGGTACTTTATTCAGGGTACTACTTATACATAGGTGACATTTCTAATTGTTCCCTGTAACTGAAGCCCTCTCTGAAAATCCCTTCACTGACTTCTATTCACCCAATAAAATAAAATTTGAAATATTAATGACATATGAAGCCATCCACAGCTCTATCATTCCCTCCTCTCATGCTCACCTCTAGGACTTCTCCAGAGCCTCTCCCATCCTCTAGATTTTCTTACCCCACCCTGTACGGTGATCTCGTGCCCTGTCTGCCTTTAGGCAATCCCTAGGCTGCATTCACACCTGAGCGTTTTGTCGCCTGAAGCTACAAAACGCTAGAGGGGAAAAAATACATTATTCTCTATGGAGATGGTTCACATCTCCACTCCAAAACTCAAACAAGTTCTGGACCCTTTTTTGTCGCTCGAATCGGGCAGATTTGGGCGGTTTTCTTTTTTTTACATTGGTGACCTTTTGCTCTGCACAAAATCGTGGCAAAACGCAGTAAAAAATGCAACGAAATCGCGGTAAAAAACGCTGCAAAAAAACGCCACAAAAAACGCTGCAATTTGCGCAATTTTCTGCCTGAAAACGCCACGCTCAGGTGTGAATGCAGCTAAAAACAAATCCCTTCAGGGAAGCCTATCCAGCCTCTATTGAAGAACTGCATTTTACTATTTGAAAAAAACTCCCCTCACAATTACCGTGTTTCCCCGATAGTAAGACACCCCCGATAGTAAGACGTATCGGGAGTGTCAGAGGGGACAGCTAATGTAAGCCGTACCCCGAAAGTAAGACGTATGTCTTACTATCGGGGAAACACGGGGGATTTGCCTGCAGAGACCAGAGCCGAATGAGATGCAGAGTAGCGCAGGAAGCGTCTATCTGTCATACGTTGTCTCTCATGTCACTCAGCGCTGCTCGCTCCCCGGCGGCCCCTCCTCTCTTCTCGTCAATCCCCATTGGCTTGAGACATCATCTGGGATAGACGAGAAGAGAGGCCGCCAGGGAGCGGGCAGCGTGACATGAGAGACAACATATGACAGATAGACGCTTCCTGCGCTACTCTGCTCGCAAGTAAGATCCCCAGATGTGCCCCATGCCCTGATGCCCTAATGTGCCCCATGCCCTGATGCCCTAATGTGCCCCATGCCCTGATGCCCTAATGTGCCCCATGCCCCATAATGTGCCCAGATGTGCTGTGCCCCATAATGTGCCCAGATGTGCTGTGTCCCCCATAATGTGCCCTGATGTGCTATGTGCCCCATAATGTGCCAGAATGTGCCCTGATCTGCTATGTGCCCCATGATGTGCCCTGATGTGCTATCTGCCCCATAATGTGCTATGTGCCCCATAATGTAAGACATACCCCGAAAGTAAGACATAGTGGGGCTTTTAGGGATAAAAAGAAAGTAAGACACTGTCTTACTTTCGGGGAAACACGGTATTACATTTTGTATCACTTGCCCTTGCATATAGATTGCAAGCTCTTATGGGCAGGACCTGTCTAATACTCTTGTCTTAAATTGTATTGCATCTGTACTCTCTCCTATTATTTTGTAAAGCGCTGAACATACTGTTGGCATTATATTGTAAATCTCATAAAAAAATTATATTCAATCATATTCATTTTCAGTTGTTATTGCATCTCCCGTCTTATCTCAGTTCTTGTGTTTAGGAACACATAAGCCAACACAATAGTAAATAATACATAACATGCATACAAGTTATTTTTCTCCAAGGTTCACTAGTCTGCTGAATTTGGGTTTATTGTCTGGTGGGTGCAGGCACATTGGAGTTTTTTAATCCCACCAAATTTTTGTTTTGTTTTGGAAAATGTCAAGCAGAACCATGTAGACACAATAGATAAGAAATGTTATAACAACATCCACCTGATGATATCGTATGCTCAAATTCCTTGTCTGCAAAATATCAATAAAAAGAGTCTAAACAAGACTAAAAAATAGCATGGAGGTGCAGACAAGTACTGGCAAATCGGCATGCTTTATATCACAATGGATGGATCTTTTCCCTATTTGCTTTAATTGATTCCTGTTAAGGGGTTTGAGAAAGAAGTAGTAAATGTATTACTAAGAAACTAAACGCAAAAGGAAAAAATGTAAGAAATAAAAATTTTTTTTTCAATATGTCCCGGTATGATTAAAAATTACACTATTTTACCAAAAGTATTGGGACACCTGCCTTTACACGCACATGAACTTTAGCTTAATTGATCAAGCTGAAGTTAGAATCTGATTGGCTACCATGCACAGCTGCATCAGATTCTGAGTGCTTCAGTTTTAGTAACTCTTCCCCTATATTATCAAAAATATAGGGACACCTGCCTTTACACTCACTTGAACTTTAATGGCATCCCAGTCTTATGCCCCGTACACACGGTCGGAAATTTCCGACCACAAACGCCGTCGGATTTTTTCCGACGGATTTTGTCCGACACTGGTGTTGCATACACACAGTCGGACAAAGTTGTCGGAAAATCTGATCATTCTGAACATGGTGACGTTTGTTGCCTACGACGGGACTACGTAGAGGCTAGTAGCCAATAGCTTTGGTCTTGTAATGTGATCTGAGCATGCGTGGCACTTTGTCCGTCGGAATTCGCTACACACGATCGGAAAAAGTCCGATAAGACTTTGTTGTCTGAAAATTTGAGAGCAGGAGATAAAACTTTGTGCGTCGGAAAATCCGACGGAAAAAGTCAGATGGAGCCTACACACGGTCGGAATTTCCGACAACATTGTCCGATAGGACATCTTCCATCGGAAAATCTGACCGTGTGTATGGGGCATTAGTCTGTAGGGTTCAATAAGTTGGCCCACCCTTTGCAGCTAGAACAGCTTCAACTCTTCTGGGAAGGCTGTCCACAAGGTTTAGGAGTGTGTCTATGGGAATGTTTGACCATTCTTCCAGAAGCGCATTTGTGAGGTCAGGCACTGATGTTGGACGAGAAGGCCTGTCTCTGCTCTAATTCATCCCAAAGGTGTTTTATCGGGTTGAGGTCAGGACTCTGTGCAGGCCAGTCAAGTTCCTCCACCCCAAACTCGCTCATCCATGTCTTTATGGACCTTGCTTTGTGTACTGGTGAGCAGTCATGTTGGAACAGGAAGGGGCCATCCCCAAACTGTTCCCACAAAGTTGGGAGCATGAAATCGTCCAAAATGTCTGGGTATGCTGACACCTTAAGAGTTCCCTTCACTGGAACATAGGGGCCAAGCCCAACCAAAAACAACATCACACCCTTATCCCCCCTTCACCAAATGATTTGGACTAGTGCACAAAGCGATGTCCATAAAGACATGGATAAACGAGTCTCGGGTGGAGGAACTTGACTGGCCTGCACAGAGTCTTGACCTCAACCTGATAGAACACCTTTGGGATGAATTAGAGCGGAGGTTGCGAGACCTCATAAATGTACTTCTGGAAGAATGGTCAAACATTCCCATAGACACACTCCTAAACCTTGTAGACAGCCTTCCTAGAAGAGTTGAAGCTGTAATAGCTGTTAAGGGAGGGCCAACTCAATATTGAACCCTCCGGAATAAGACTGGGATGCCATTAAAGTTCATGTGCGTGTAAAGGCAGGTGTCCCAATACTTTTGACAATATAGTGTATGAATAAGAAGAAAAAAAGCACCCACATTGCCTCATCCATGAATACTGGGCAAATAATAAAGAAAAAAAGTTCCAAAAGAAGAAAACCTATGGTCGGACTTTAAAGGCACAACAAACACTGGGAGTATACAAAAAATATTAACATTTATTGAAAAATACATTAAGTACAAAGACCAGAGACATGAAAGAAATATAAATAAAAATCATATATACAAACAACAATCTATATATGATGTGAGCCCTAATGCGTCTACGCGTTTCGTTGTACACTTCTTCAGCACACATTTGGGGTTCTGTAGTTGCAAGGAAGAGAAAGGGGTCTCACTATCTTGCAAAAAGGTCACGTAAATACGTATTGGCCAGTCAATGATCAGACAGAAAAATGATTTCCAATAAAGGAAAAAATACGGAATAGCTCAAAAACAGAGCAGCTCAACAAAGCCGAAACATATAGGAGCCACCTGTCGGCTAGTCATCACAAGCATCTCGATGTGATATTCTCAAACAGGAGATATCAAATTAGAGTATATTCACATGGGGGACAGAGTACAAGCCATGGACCATGATGTACAGATCAGAAAGATCCTTCACAAAAAGCCGCAAGCAGAAGCCTGACTGTCTATCAAGTATAGTGGATCCAGATCCAGACTGCCGTCATCCCAGATAAATAGATATTTTTTTTTTTTTTACCAACAAAAAGGTTTTTATTGAACAAAAAGGTGGTACACATCCAACAGTAACAAACCAGCAGGTAACACTTCCTGTTGTTTAACCACTTCAGCCCCGGACCAATTTGCAGCTAAAGGACCAGGCCCCTTTTTGCAATTCGGCACTGCGTCGCTTTAACTAACAATTGCGCGGTCATGCGACGTGGCTCCAAAACAAAATTGGCGTCCTTTTTTTCCCACAAATAGAGCTTTCTTTTGGTGGTATTTGATCGCCCCTGCGGTTTTTATTTTTTGCGCTATAAACAAAAATAGAGCGACAATTTTGAAAAAAATGCAATATCTTTTACTTTTTGCTATAATAAATATCCCCAAAAAATATATAAAAAAACATTTTTTTTCCTCAGTTTAGGCCGATACGTATTCTTCTACATATTTTTGGTAAAAAAAATCGCAATTAGCGATTATTGATTAGTTTGCGCAAAAGTTATAGCGTTTACAAAATAGGGGATAGTTTTATAGCATTTTTATTAATATTTTTTTTTTTATTAGTAATGGCGGCGATCAGCGATTTTTATTGTGACTGCGACATTTTGGCGGACACATCGGACATTTTTGACACATTTTTGGGACATTTGTCATTTATACAGCAATCAGTGCTATTTAAATAGCACTGATTCCTATGTAAATGACAGTTGTAGTTAGGGGGTTAACCACTAGGGGGCGGGGAGGAGTCAGTGTGACGTGTTGTGTTTTTTTTACAGTAGGGGGGCGTGGCTGTACGTGTGACGTCATTGATCGGCGTTCCCCGATGACAGGGAACCGCCGATCACTGACAGTCAGTGTAGGAAGCGCGGGGAGAGGTTTGTTTACATAGACCTCTCCCCGTTCTTCCGCTCCGTAACCCGATCGCGGGATACCAGCGGCGATCGGGTCCGCTGGTCCCGCGGCCGGGGTCACGGAGCTCCCGACCGGGTCGCGAGCGCGCCGCTAGCGGCGCGCGCGCGACCCACGGGCAGGCACATGCACGATCACGTACAGGTACGTGATTCTGCCTGCCCGAGCCATTCTGCTGACGTATATATGCAGTGGCCGGTCGGGAAGCGGTTAAGCATACATTATTGCATACGATAACAAGGCACATCTTCACTATTGTTCTTACAGTATTACCAATACAATCAATTACTTCATCCCTTTATTATCCAAGCAGCCTGTCCATGACCAGATCCACCGGGGCAAGCCCCGGTGTGTCCAGCCATGGGGCCCAGAGATTTTCATATTTCCTAGTACTCCCTCTGTGCTGGTATATAAGTTTCTCCATGCGTAGCATTTCCCCTATTTTGCCTATCCATTCCCTCGAGGTCGGGGGCGTCTCAGATTTCCAATAAAGCATGATCAACCTTCTGGCTTGGAATAGTACTCTATTTACCGCTTCCCTGGTGTGGACTGTCGAACAAATTCCTCCACCACCCCCAAGAGGCACACTTTGGGATCTACCGGTAATGACAGCATAAATACAGAGTTAATCAGGTTCACCACTTCATTCCAGTACAAATGTAATTTGGGGCAGCGCCACAGAATGTGTATAAGATCCCCATGGTCTCGACGACATCTTGTACACGTATCCTCAGATTGTAGATAAATAGATATTTGATGGTATCACGAAAATCCCCTGGGAGAGAGTAGAAGACAATATAGAGAGTAGATATAGAAGACAATATAGTGTATGTTCCTTCAAGATATATTCCTGTCCCTTCATTAGACATGTAGAAATAAGATGGAACAGGAAACTGAAAACTCAGTTCTTGTCCAAACTGCATGAAAATGTGCATGTACATTGCATATGTCACCATAATCAGCACTAGTCTTGCTGGTACCTGAGAACCCTCCAGATGTATACATTAGAAGCCTTCAACCTGGATGTATAGGGTGGCCCTGGACGAGCTGTGGACAGGAGGCTATCTATGTTTCACCCTAAAGATCAGCCTTTCTCAACCTTTTCAACACAGAGGAACCCTTGAAATAGTTCTCCAGTCTCAGGGAACCCCTGCTAAAAATTTGAAATCTACAACTTATGATACATTAGTGTGATGGTCAGTGGGAAGAATGGTCCTTACACTTGTGGTCACTGGGAAGAATTACCTCCTTACAGATAGTTAAAAAGATCAATGTGTCAGTGGGAACTTATCCGGGAGGCAGACATGGCCCAATGCTGAAGGAACCCCTAGCAACCTCTGGAGAAACCCTAGGGTTCCACGGAACCCTGGTTGAGAATCACTGCTATAGATATTAACTAGAGTATCATTCCCTGAGTGATGATATCGGGTGATTTGAAACACTATTTGTTGTTTACCCCACATTTTTAGATGAATTCCTCCATAAGCTTTAATCTGTTGTTCATTCATTTAGACTACATCTGTTCTAAGAAGAACGACATCCCATGCAGTTGGTACTAAATACTACTTACCAACCAACCCCGTCACTGCCCCATCACCCCAATTCTTCCCTCACTGAATGGTTTCCAAATAAATGGAGGATATCCTCTAAAATCGTCTATCAATACACAATCATGACTGTGTTTTGTTCTTTGGTGCAAACCTTGGAACTCCTTGGCCTACTTACTTATAAAGCTATAAACTTGGGCCTTGCCTATCTTACAATAATTCTGGCTGTAGGCAGGTGCAGTTTACCCTCCCCTCTGTAGGTGGCGCTGTCTTGCTGACCGCTGCACAGTGGAATTAGAGGATAGAAAGGCTAACGGCACACCAAGTTTCCCTTATTTTTTTTTTAAAGATTTCTCTTTATTAATTATTTGTAAAACATACAATAAACAATACAATTTATTCAATCTGTTCTTTATGATTCTCATGATGTTTTATATCGTTATATATTATTATAATTATTATTATTTAAAGGTACTTATATAGTGCCATCAATTTACACAGCGCTTTACATATACATTGTACATTCACATCGGTCCCTACCCTCAAGGAGCTTACAATCGAAGGTCCCTAACTCACATTCATATACTAGGGCCAATTTAGACAGAAGCCAATAAAGCTACCAGCATATATGTTATGCGGCGTACACACGAAGGGACAATCCCGCGGGATTATCCTCTGGACTGAAGTCCAGCGGATAATCCCCTCGTGTGTGGGCGCCGGCGGACTTTTTGGCGCCAAAGTACGGCGGACTAAAGTTTCAGGTTTTGTTTTCAAATTATCCGCTGGACTTGGAAGTCCAGCGGACAATCCCGCCGTTAGTGGGCAAGTCCGCGGGACTTTTGAAATGAAGGGACTTGCCGCTCATCGGCAAGTCCGTTCATTTAGCACGTGACTTCAGGTTACGTAGCTAGCGTAGGCAGTTACTGCCGCCGCGCTAGCTCCGTGACCTGGCATGGATTTAAAGGGAATCCCCACGCCGAAAAAAACGGCGTGAGGGTTCCCCCCAAATCCATGTCAGACCCTCATCCGAGCACGCAGCCTGGCAGGCCAGGAAAGGGGTGGGGACGAACGAGCGCCCCCCCCCCTCCTGAGCCGTACCAGGCCGCGTGCCCTCAACATGGGGGGTGCCCTGGGGAAAGGGGGGCCGTGCGGCCCCCCCACCCCAAAGCACCTTGTCCCCATGTTGATGAGGACAAGGGCCTCTTCCCGACAACCCTGGCCGTTGGTTGTCGGGGTCTGCGGGCGGGGGCTTATCGGAATCTGGGAACCCCCTTTAATAAGGGGGCCCCCAGATCCCGGCCCCCCACCCTATGTGAATGAGTATGGGGTACGATGTACCCCTACCCATTCACCTAAGGTGTAAAATGTAAAGTAAAAAAAAACACCCACACTTTTGAAAAAATAGTTTATTGCACTGCTCCGGGGGTCTTCTTCCGTCTTGGGGGTCTTCTCGCCGGACTCCCCCGCCATTTACCAAGCTCTTTTACCGAGCGAGGGGAGTCCGGCTACCTTCTTTGTCGTCGCCGCCGTCTGGGGGTCTCGATCCGCCTTCGGGGGTCTTCTTCCGTCTTGGGGGTCTTCTCGCCGGACTCCTCCCCTCTCTTCTGCTCTTTTACCTAGCTCTTTCACGAGGGGAGGAGTCCGGCTACCTTCTTCGTCGTCGCCGCCGTCGTCTGGGGGTCTCGATCCGCCTTCGGGGGTCTTCCGGGGGTCTCTTCTGTTCTTGCGGCGGTCGTCGTCTTCCGCGCCGCCGGCGCCTTGTCCTTCTTCTTGTCCTTCTTGTTCTTCTTCTTCTTCCGATGTTGACCCGTCGCTGTCTCTGCCCGGAATGCCTGTGCCGATCTGCGCTCGGACTTATATAGGGACATGGGGGACAGGGTCACATGTTCATGTCACATGGTGACCCCGCCCCCTTGCGATGTCACAGTCCCAGCATCCTCCGGGACTGTGACAACACAAGGGGGCGGGGTCACCATGTGACATGTGCATGTGACCCTGTCCCCCATGCGGATCGAGACCCCCAGACGGCGGCGACGACGAAGAAGGTAGCCGGACTCCCCTCGCTCGGTAAAAGAGCTTGGTAAATGGCGGGGGAGTCCGGCAAGAAGACCCCCGGAGCAGTGCAATAAACTATTTTTTCAAAAGTGTGGGTGTTTTTTTTTTTCTTTACATTTTACACCTTAGGTGAATGGGTAGGGGTACATCGTACCCCATACTCATTCACATAGGGTGGGGGGCCGGTATCTGGGGGGCCCCTTATTAAAGGGGGCTCCCAGATTCCGATAAGCCCCCGCCCGCAGACCCCGACAACCAACGGCCAGGGTTGTCGGGAAGAGGCCCTTGTCCTCATCAACATGGGGACAAGGTGCTTTGGGGTGGGGGGGCCGCATGGCCCCCCTTTCCCCAGGGCACCCCCCATGTTGAGGGCACGCGGCCTGGTACGGCTCAGGAGGGGGGGGGGGGCGCTCGTTCGTCCCCACCCCTTTCCTGGCCTGCCAGGCTGCGTGCTCGGATGAGGGTCTGACATGGATTTGGGGGGAACCCCCACGCCGTTTTTTCGGCGTGGGGATTCCCTTTAAATCCATGCCAGCTTGCGGAGCTAGCGCGGCGGCATTTACTGCCTACGCTAGCTACGTAACCTGAAGTTACGTTCGAAATGAACGGACTGCTCCGTGTGTGGGCAAGTCCGATCATTTTCAAAAGTCCCGCGGACTTTTGGCCGGCGGATTATCCGCTGGAGAAGTCCGTGCGTGTGTGGGCAAGTCCACACCCTCGGAAAGTCCAGCGGACCTAGCCGGAAAGTCCAGCGGATTGTCCGCTGGACTTAGGTCCGCCGGGAAAAGTCCGTACGTGTGTACGAGGCATTAGAGTTTCTGCATTTTCATCCCCAAAAAAGGTGTGGTCATATGCCAATCATTGGCAGCCGCTAACCAATTGTATCACACAGATTGTTCCAATCACAAATTATTGTTGCATATATATATATATATATATCTGTAGTGGACATTTGTATGTGAGCATGAAACGCGTTAACTGGTGATGCTGTTCTCCCCTATTTGTGTTTTTGGACATGTTGTTATGGACTTGCTAAAATAAAGGTGATTTTACTGGAAGTGTGACCAACCAGAATTCTTTTTTGCTTATTGGAACTAGGGATGGGCGAACAGTTCGGCCTGAACATTTGCCCGTTCGGCTGTTCACCGAACACCCGAATTTGCAGGGTGTTCTCACCGATGAACACCCTGCAATGCACCACACAGGGCATTCTGTGCCTGATTGGGCAAAGCTTTGCCCAATCAGGGCGCAGTGTAAGCTAGTTGTTAAGGAACGGGCCCGGGAAGCCGGCCACCGCGTCCTTAATAACCGAGTCATCAGCCACTAATGGGTTTCCGCGCTGACAACTGAATAAAAAAAAAAGGTGCAAGTAATTGCCCATAAAGGGGTATGGGGGTCTGGGTACTTCCCTGGGGGGACATGTATCAAAAATTATTATTATTATTATTTTTTTTATCGTTTTTTCAGAAAAAGTGATTTTAATGATTGCTTAAAGTGCAACAATGAAAATAAAAATCCTTTAAATATTTAAATCCCATTAAAAATGACTCGCAGTTACAATTGCTGGCACCCAGTTATTAAAAAATAAAGAAAAAAACGTTGTGCGGTCTGGTATGGTATGGATTTTACATCAAATTTTTAAAAAAAAAATCCATAACAGACCCTTATCTGAGCATTCAGCCTGGCAGGTCAGGAAAGGGGGGGGGGACGGGGACGAGCGAGTACCCCCTCCTTCTTGAATCATATCAGGCCACATGCCCTCAACATGGGATGTGGGTGCTTTGGGCGGGGGGGCTCTGCGCCCTCCACCCCAAAGCACCTTGCCCCCATGGGACAAGGGCCTCTTCCTGAAAACCCTGGCTTGTGGTTGTCGGGGTCTGCGGGGGTGGGGCTTATCGGAATCTGGAAGCCCCCTTTAACAAAGGGGCCCCCAAATCTCGCCTCATCGTGTCAAAAAGTAAGAACAACAGGAGACAGTTTTTGACAAGTTCTTTATTAAAGAAGGAAAAACAAAAAGTGTCCCTCGATGTAAATCCACCGTCAATCACAACGCCCGACGGACCCAAAAAATAGAAAAGAAATAAAAACGCTTCTGCCTCCTGGGAGGCCTCCCACCGACTGCTCGCCCTGCGCTTTGACAGCTCTTAGGCTGCATTCACACCTGAGAGTAGCGTTTTCAGGCAGAAAATCACGTTTTTTAACCGCAATTCGCTGTGTTTTTTACCGCGGTTTGCCGCGATTTTGTGCAGAGCAAAAGGTCACCAATGTAAAAAGAAGAAAAACGCCCAAATCTTCCCGATTCGAGCGACAAAAAAGGGTCCGGAACTTGTTTGAGCTTCAGGCGTAGGGCTTCAGGCGTTTTGGAGTGGACATGTGAACCATCTCCATAGAGAATAATGCATTTTTTCCCCTCTAGCGTTTTGTAGCTTCAGGCGACAAAACGCTCAGGTGTGAATGCAGCCTTATATAGGCATGGACTGGGGGGGGCACTCAGTTTTTTTCTTTATTTTTTAATAGCCGTGTGTCGGCAATTGTAACCGCGAGTCTATCTTATAAATGTCAGTTTTGCTGCAGGATGTTCTGTATATGCTACAAATGTGCCACTTTACAGGCACTTTAAGCAGGGCCGGTGCTACCGCTAGGCGGACTAGGCGACCGCCTAGGGCGCACAGCCGCCTAGGGCGCCCGGCCGCTGGTTACTTTAGTCCTGCAGTCTGTCCTTGTAATTATCCTGCCATGTCAAGCAGCGCCGCCGCCCCCCCCTCTGGCTTTCCGTTGATGTGTAATGTGTTCACAGACAGTAATCCCCCCTCTCTGCCTCTCTGCTCTGCAGCGAGCCAGTAATGATGTGTCCAGTCCAGCAACCCCCAGGGCGCTCTCTGTGTGTCAGTGTAAATGCCCCCCCCCCATTTCCCTGAGCCAAAGGCGACCATGCCGATGTCCAGCAGCATCTGTGGGTTACAGCTCTCTGCCCGTCCCCCTCCCTTGGTGATGTGCAGCCATTGGAGGAGCAGGGCGGGCAGCATTGTGCACAGAGAAAGACAGCCAGGATGGATCCACCCAGACCCGGACTGGCCATAGGACACTCACTGGGCCGAGGCTGCCGGTGTTGTATCATTATCCGTCCCCCATCACCAAGTGTCCGAGGTGTACTGCGCATGCGCAGTACACAGAACGCCCATATTCCGAAAATTGCCGAGGATGAACGGCGCCTGCGCCGTGAGTCCACTTTCAAGCCCCACCATCCCAGTGGACATAGAGTTAGAATATAAAAGAGCCGAGCGCAGCGAGGCCGTGCCCGATGCGTGGCGAGCGAAGCGAGCCCGCGAGGGGCCCTCTCAATTTGACTAACCCTATGTCCGCTTGGATGGTGGGGGCTTCTCCTCGACTCACGGCGCAGGCGCCGCTCATCTTCCGACAATTTCCGAAAATCTTCTGGATCCGGACTGCGCATGCGCTGCGCATGCGCAGTAGACTTCGGACACCTAGTGACAGACGGACACTTGGTGATAGAACACCGGGACACTTGTCCTGGAGCTGGAGGATCCTAAGCAAAGCTGCTCCTGCAGCCCGCCCTGCTTAACCAGCCTCTCCGCGGCCGCCGGAGCCCGGGGGTGGAACCGAATGATCAGCTGATCTAAAAGGGGAGGAGCTGGAGGAGGTTCCCCATGCAGGATCCTGGGACTGGTGACAACAACCGACGCCCGCTGCCTGACATGTGGAGGGAGCTGGAAAGAAGTGCCCCAAGGTAAGAACATGTCAGGGGGTGGGGGAAGTGCTGGGAATGAGTGCCCCAAGTCAGACCTTATCACTGGTGATTGACTCCCTCCACTTGGCTGCACCCCCCCCCCCTCCTGTCCACCTGGCTCATCCCTCCTCCTGACTCCATCCCTCCACCTGGCTCATCCCTCCACCTGGCTGCACCCCCTCCTGTCCACCTGGCTCATCCCTCCACCTGGCTCATCCCTCCACCTGGCTGCACCCCCTCCTGTCCACCTGGCTCATCCCTCCACCTGGCTCATCCCTCCACCTGGCTGCACCGCCTCCTGTCCACCTGGCTCACCCCTCCACCTGGCTCATCCCTCCACCTGGCTCATCCCTCCACCTGGTTCATCCCTCCACCTGACTCATCCCTCCACCTGGCTGCACCCCCTCCTGTCCACCTGGCTCATCCCTCCACCTGACTCCATCCTTCCACCTGACTCCATCTCTCCACCTGGCTGCACCCCCCCCTCCTGTCCACCTGGCTCATCCCTATACCTGGCTCATCCCTCCACCTGGCTGCACCCCCCCCCCTCCTGTCCACCTGGCTCATCCCTCCACCTGGCTGCACCCCCTCCTGTCCACCTGGCTCATCCCTCCTCCTGACTCCACCTGGCTCATCCCTCCACCTGGCTGCACCCCCTCCTGTCCGCCTGGCTCATCCCTCCTCCTGACTCCATCCCTCCACCTGGCTCATCCCTTAACCTGGCTGCACCCAGCCCCCTCCTGTCCACCTGGCTCATCCCTCCTCCTGACTCCATCCCTCCACCTGGCTGCACCCCCCCCTGTCCACCTGGCTCATCCCTCCACCTGGCTGCACCCCCCTCCTGTCAACCTGGCTCATCCCTCCACCTGGCTCATTTCATTCCTCCACCTGGCTGCGCCCCCTCCTGTCCACCTGGCTCATTCCTCCACCTGGCTGCACCCCCTCCTGTCTACCTGGCTCATCCCTCCACCTGGCTCATCCCTCCACCTGGCTGCACCCCCCCTCCTGTCCACCTGGCTCATCCCTCCACCTGGCTGCACCTCCTCCTGTCCACCTGGCTCATCCCTCCTCCTGACTCCATCCCTTCACCTGGCTCATCCCTCCACCTGGCTGCACCCAGCCCCCTCCTGTCCACCTGGCTCATCCCTCCTCCTGACTCCATCCCTCCACCTGGCTGCACCCCCCTCCTGTCCACCTGGCTCATCCCTCCACCTGGCTGCACCCCCCTCCTGTCAACCTGGCTCATCCCTCCACCTGGCTCATTCCTCCACCTGGCTGCACCCCCTCCTGTCCACCTGGCTCATTCCTCCACCTGGCTGCACCCCCTCCTGTCTACCTGGCTCATCCCTCCACCTGGCTCATCCCTCCACCTGGCTCATCCCTCCACCTGGCTCATCCCTCCACCTGGCTCACCCCTCCACCTGGCTGCACCCCCTCCTGTCCACCTGGCTCATTCCTCCACCTGGCTGCACCCCCCTCCTGTCCAACTGGCTCATCCCTCCACCTGGCTCATCCCTCCACCTGGCTCATCCCTCCACCTGGCTCATCCCTCCACCTGGCTCACCCCTCCACCTGGCTGCACCCCCTCCTGTCCACCTGGCTCATCCCTCCCCTCCTGTCCACCTGGCTCATCCCTATACCTGGCTCATCCCTCCACCTGGCTGCACCCCCCCTCCTGTCCACCTGGCTCATCCCTCCACCTGGCTGCACCCCCTCCTGTCCACCTGGCTCATCCCTCCTCCTGACTCCACCTGGCTCATCCCTCCACCTGGCTGCACCCCCTCCTGTCCGCCTGGCTCATCCCTCCTCCTGACTCCATCCCTCCACCTGGCTCATCCCTTAACCTGGCTGCACCCAGCCCCCTCCTGTCCACCTGGCTCATCCCTCCTCCTGACTCCATCCCTCCACCTGGCTGCACCCCCCCCCCCTGTCCACCTGGCTCATCCCTCCACCTGGCTGCACCCCCCTCCTGTCAACCTGGCTCATCCCTCCACCTGGCTCATTTCATTCCTCCACCTGGCTGCGCCCCCTCCTGTCCACCTGGCTCATTCCTCCACCTGGCTGCACCCCCTCCTGTCTACCTGGCTCATCCCTCCACCTGGCTCATCCCTCCACCTGGCTGCACCCCCCCTCCTGTCCACCTGGCTCATCCCTCCACCTGGCTGCACCTCCTCCTGTCCACCTGGCTCATCCCTCCTCCTGACTCCATCCCTTCACCTGGCTCATCCCTCCACCTGGCTGCACCCAGCCCCCTCCTGTCCACCTGGCTCATCCCTCCTCCTGACTCCATCCCTCCACCTGGCTGCACCCCCCTCCTGTCCACCTGGCTCATCCCTCCACCTGGCTGCACCCCCCTCCTGTCAACCTGGCTCATCCCTCCACCTGGCTCATTCCTCCACCTGGCTGCACCCCCTCCTGTCCACCTGGCTCATTCCTCCACCTGGCTGCACCCCCTCCTGTCTACCTGGCTCATCCCTCCACCTGGCTCATCCCTCCACCTGGCTCATCCCTCCACCTGGCTCACCCCTCCACCTGGCTGCACCCCCTCCTGTCCACCTGGCTCATTCCTCCACCTGGCTGCACCCCCCTCCTGTCCAACTGGCTCATCCCTCCACCTGGCTCATCCCTCCACCTGGCTCATCCCTCCACCTGGCTCACCCCTCCACCTGGCTGCACCCCCTCCTGTCCACCTGGCTCATCCCTCCACCTGGCTGCACCCCCCTCCTATCCACCTGGCTCATCCCTCCACCTGGCTGCACCCCCTACTGTCCAGCTGACTCCATCCCTCCACTAGGCTGCACCCTCCCTCCTGTCCACCTGGCTCATCCCTCCACCTGACTCCATCCTTCCACCTGACTCCATCTCTCCACCTGGCTGCACCCCCCTCCTGTCCACCTGGCTCATCCCTATACCTGGCTCATCCCTCCACCTGGCTGCACCCCCCTCCTGTCCACCTGGCTCATCCCTCCACCTGGCTGCACCCCTCCTGTCCACCTGGCTCATCCCTCCACCTGGCTGCACCCCCCTCCTGTCCACCTGACTCCATCCCTCCAACTCTTCCAGGAGTTCTGATGCTAAAATTATTGAATTCCTTTTAGATTTAGATTGATTTTAGATTTTTTTTTTTGGGGGGGCGCAAGTAGCTGGTCTCGCCTAGGGTGCAAAATAGTCTAGCACCGGCCCTGACTTTAAGGGGGCCCCCCCAGGCACAATATTTAAAGGAATTTTTTATTTTAATTGTTGCACTTTAAGCATCATGCACCGTAGACAGCTGTTAGCGGCGATATGCCGCGAGTGGCGGCTCCCGTGCGCATGCGCGGGAGTGATGTCATCGCGGCTCCATCGAATGACAGCACCAGAGCAGCGAGACCCACCAAGAAGATGGAGGCTCCGTACACAAGGTGACAGCCGTGACTTCGCTGGCTCCTGTGTCAGGTAAGTGACACATAATGGGCTATTATGCGATGCATAGTAGTCCATTATGCTTTACCTTTGCAGGGAAACAAAGAGGAAGTAAACCCATCAGACTCTTTACCTAGATCGGAGTGGCGGTGTGCCAGACACCGCAACAACGATCCCTGTGATGCGTGCCCCCAGGGGCACGCAGCAGCTTGTCATATGACGTCTGGTCAGGATAACACAACCACTTTGCCATCGTCATTTTGCTATATGGCAGGCGGCAAGTGGTTAAGGTGAGCCTTCCAAACATGTAAAGCTGAGTTTAGAGCACCACCTGCTGACTGGAAGTAATACATATGAAATATTACTATGCCATAGTTCATATTCAATTGACCAAAAATGAAAAGACATATCTCTCTCAAAAAAAAAAAAAAAACTGGCCTCCAAATAACAAACCACTAACAAATTAAATCAATAATGAAAATATATTCAAGGCACCATACATTGCCTTTAAAGAAACAGACAGGAATGCCAATCTGACAATGTTCGGTTTATTATGAACAGACAGACTTATGCACATTTCCATGTGTGGAAATAAGACATTTATATAAAACCACATCTGCTACCTTGAAGCATAAACCTACTTGAATTTAAATAAAATGTAAGTCCATCTGTTCCATTATAGGCTCCAGAATGGAGAGAAAAAAATAATAATTCTCTGAGATTTTAAATACAAGATGTTCATAAGAGGAAGAATTATATGGAGAGAGCAGCAAACAACAGTGCTGTGCAGTAAACTATACAGACAATTATACATGGGTATATTTATAAAGCAGTCATTGTGACATTGACCAAACATTCACCACAGGTGTATCATCCTGGTTTATGTGTTTTCATTTACAGTGATTGATTCACCTGCAGTGAATGTTTAAAATGTAATTAACATTTAACATTGAATTGGCTCATTTGTTATTGTGGCTCAATGTGTGTTTTTCTTTCCTTTTTTGCTTTTTTTTTTTTAGATGTGCTTAGAGGTCAATCAATATATTTGGAAATAAAGGTTCAAGGCCATCTGGCATTGTAGGTGGCATTAAATGTGACAAGAGTGATGACACTCGTAGTAATAATATCCATGAAGGTGTCCGTTACCTGCGATTGAGTGGGCAGTCATTTGGTCGTGAAAGGTGGGCATTATGTAGATTGTTCATAGTTTACTCATCATCACTAAGTTCACCTTCCTTGGGGTCTCAAACTGGTGGCCCTCCAGCTGTTGCAAAACTACAACTCCCATGAGGCATTGCAAGGCTGACAGTTACAAGCATGACTCCCACAGGCAGAGGCATGATGGGACTTGTAGTTTCGCAACAGCTGGAGGGCCACCAGTTTGAGACCTTAGCTGTTAGATGAACTAGTTACTTCTTTCGAAGATTTCCCCTCTATTTGCATTCTGATGACAACCCATAATTTGGGACTTTCTTTCACTTTGACACAGCCCAATCTGTCCTGAGAAAGAAAAAAAAATACACTATATTACCAAAAGTATTGGGACGCCTGCCTTTACATGCACATTAAATTTAATGGTATCCAAGTCTTATGCTGCGTACACACGGTCAGAATTTCCGATGGAAACAGTCCGATGGGAGCTTTTCATCGGATTTTCCGACCGTGTGTATGCCCATCGGTCTTTTTCTGTCAGAATTTCCGACGGACTTTGGATTGAGAACCTGTTCTTAATTTTTCCGATGGAAAACCTTTCTATCGGATTTTCCGATCGTGTGTATGCAATTCTGACACGCAAAATCCAGACGCATGCTCGGAAACAGTTTGACGCATGCTCAGAAGCATTAAACTTCCCTTTTATAGTGCTGTCGAACGTGTTGTATGCCGTGGTGTTATTGACCATCGGAACTTGGTGTGACCGTGTGTAGGCAAGACAGTTTGAGCGGAATTCCGACGGGAAAACCATCAGAGCTTTTTCCAACGAGAATTCCGAACGTGTGTACGCGGCATTAGTCCGTAGGGTTCAATATTGGGTTGGCCCACCCTTTGTAGCTATAACAGCTTCAACTCTTCTGGGAAGGCTGTCCACAAGGTTTAGGAGTGTGTCTATGGGAAGGTTTGACCATTCTTCCAGAAGCGCATTTGTGAGGTCAGGCACTGGTGTTGGACAAGTAGGCCTGGCTCACAGTCTCCGCTCTAATTCATCCCAAATGTGTTCTATCGGGTTGGAGTCAGGACTTTGTGCAGGCCAGTCAAGTTCTTCCACACCAAACTCGCTCATCCATGTTCCTTTTCTTTTCTTGGTCTTTTCTTTCTTTTAAATTCCCCATTTTCCCCCCTCCCACTTTTCTTTCTTGGATTCACACTTCCTCTTTTTATTGAGTTGTGTTTCTTCCACTTGTGGTGGCGCATTATGTATACTCACTGTCCATGCCGATACGCTGGTGGGTGGTGGCGAAGTTTGGGTTCTAATCAGGGATGCCACCTCATCCCTTTAAAACCGAACACATATGCATTACACAGGTTCTGTGGCCGATTAAGGTGGTAATTAAACTCATTTGGTGCTTTATCTGCATTCAGTTAGCCTCAGAACCTGTGTAATTCATATGTGTTCGGGTTTAAAGGGATGAGGTGGCAACCCTAGTTCGAATATTTCCCCTAGCGGGGGTTTTCTGAGTGAGATTGCTGTGTGCTCTATAAGAAACCCTTTGTGTCGGAAATAACTGGTGGTATAATATTTGATTCCCCTTTTATATCTGTTATTAATGTTTTGATATGCTCCACCTGCCTTGTGGACCCTATTCTTGATTTTTTTAAAATAAAAATTAGAGTATAAAAATGAAACGTTATATGAGCGAGGACGATGAATAACTTAGAGCCCTTTCACACGAGGACGTTTTGCAGGCGCTATAGCGTTAGAAATAGCGCCTGCAATCCGCCCTCAAACTTCTGCACCATTGTCTGCAGTGTGAAAGCCAGAGAGCGGTGCGCTGGCAGGGCGTCACAAAAAGTCCGGCCAGCAGCTTCTTTGGAGCGGTGAAGGAGCGGTGAACTCACCGCTCCTCCACCGCTCTTCCAGCACTGCTCCCCATTGAAATCAATAGGGCAGCACTGTAATACCGCCGGCAAAACGCAGCTATTGAGGCGTTTTGCTGGGGTTTTAACCCTTTCTCGGCCGCCAGCGGGGGGGGTAAAAGCGCCCCGCTAGCGGCCGAAATGCGCTGCAAATTCGACGGTAAAACACTGCTAAAAATAGCGGCGTTTTACCGGCGACGCTATGGGCGGTGTGGTGTGAAAGGGGTCTTATGTACTGTATATGCAGTATTCTACATAAGTGAGTACACCCCTCACATTTTTCATTTTTGTAAGTATTTTATTCTATCTTTTCATGTGAGAAAACTGAAGAAATCCCACTTTGCTACAATATAAAGTAGTGAGTGTACAGCTTGTATAAAAGTGTAAATTTGCTGTCCCCTCAAAATAACTCAACACACAGCCATTAATGTCTAAACCACTGGCAACAAAAGTGAGTACACCCATAAGTGAAAATGTCCAAACTGGGCCCAATTAGCCATTTCCCTCCCCGGTGTCATGTGACTCGTTAGTGTTACAAAGTCTCAGGTGTGAATGGGGAGCAGGTGTGTTAAATTTGGTGTTATCGCTCTCACTCTCACATACTGGTCACTGGAAGTTCAACATGGCAAAGAACTCTCTGAGGATCTGAAAAAAATTATTGTTGCTCTACATAAAGAAGGCCTAGGCTATAAGAAGATTGCCAAGACCCTGAAACTTAGCTGCAGCACAGTGACCAAGACCATACAGGGGTTTATCAGGACAGGTTCCACTCAGAACTGGCCTTGTCATGTTTGACCAAATAGGTTGAGTGCACGTGCTCAGCATCATATCCAGAGGTTGTCTTTGGGAAAAATACGTATGAGTGTTGCCAGCATTGCTCCTGAGGTTGAAGGGGTGGGGGGTCAGCCTGTCAGTGCTCAGACCATACGTCGCACACTGCATTAAATTGGTCTGCATGGCTGACGTCCCAGAAGGAAGCCTCTTCTAAAGATGATGGACAAGAAAGTCTGCAAACAGTTTGCTGAAAACAACAGACTAAGGACATGGATTACTGGAACCATGTCCTGTGGTCGGATGAGGCCAAGATAAACTTATTAGGTTCAGATGGTGTCAAGCGTGTGTGGCGGCAACCAGGTGAAGAGTACAAAGCAAGTGTGTCTTGCCTACAGTCAAACATGGTGGTGGGAGTGTCATGGTCTGGGGCTGCATGAGTGCTGCTGACACTGGGGAGCTACAGTTTATTGGCGGAACCATGAATGCCAACATGTACTGTGACATAATGAAGCAGAGCATGATCCCCTCCCTTCAGAGACTGGGCCGCAGGGCAGTATTCCAACACGATAACGACCCCAAACATACCTGCAAGATGACCACTGCCTTGCTAAAGAAGGTGAGGGTAAAGGTGATGGACTGGCCAAGCGTGTCTCCAGACCTAAACCCTATTGAGCATCTGTGGGGCATCCTCAAAGGTAAAGCGGAGGAGAGCAAGGTCTCTAACATCCACCATCTCCGTGATGTCGTCATGGAGGAGTGGAAGAGGACTCCAGTGGCAACCTGTGAAGCTCTGGTGAACTCCATTCCCAAGAAGATTAAGGCAGTGCTGGAAAATAATGGTGGCCACACAAAATATTGACACTTTGGGCCCAATTTGGACATTTTCACTTAGGGGTGTACTCACTTTTGTTGCCAGAGGTTTAGACATTAATGGCTGTGTGTTGAGGTATTTTGAGGGGACAGAAATTTTACACTGTTATACAAGCTGTACACTCACTACTTTACATTGTAGCAAAGTGTAAATTCCTCAGTGTTGTCACATGAAAAGATATAATAAAATATATTTACAAAAATGTGAGGGGTGTACTAGCTTTTGTGAGATAGTGTGTGTGTGTGTGTGTGTGTGTGTGTGTGTGTGTGTGTGTGTGTGTGTGTGTGTGTGTGTGTGTGTGTGTGTGTGTGTGTGTGTGTATGTATGTATCTATATATATATATATATAAAATAAAAAAAACAAATGAATAAATTCATACATACATTTAAAAAAAAGTTTAAAACAAGTAAGTATAATATACCTTTCTATCTTTTTACTAATTCTAGCTGCATAAGGATTAAAATAGTTATTGTTGGCTGAGAAGGTTTAGTAGAATTAAAAGGCAACAAAACAGAACCACATTCTTTTATTTGGACCCCGAGCAGCTGTGCTGGACAGTCATCAAGTCAGAAGTCTTGGGATTTTATGTAATATAGAAAGAATTCATAGACACTCACAAGAGTAATATCTTTAATGTAATTATTGTTATTTAGTAAAATGAGTTTATAAAATGTATGTAATAAATCATAATAACTACCAGGGGTGGACTGACAACTCATGGGGCCCCCAGGCAATAGGACATTATGGGGCCCCCGGGCAATCAGAGATTATGGGGCCACGCAGTATACACACACACACAGTATACAATCACACAGTATACACATACATGTACACACAGTATACACATACATGTTTCTATTAGCTGAGAAGGTACTGGAGAGGTGGGGCAGCTATATTCTCTGGATTCTTAGACCAAAAGGATGTCGGTATGGGACATTTCAGAAACAGATGTAAAAAAAAAACACAGATTTTTACATATTGTCCCTGGTTTTACTGAGGCTGGCAACCCTGATGGGGCCCCCTAGTGGCCCGGGGCCCTCGGGCAGTGCCCAAGTGGCCGAATGGTCAGTCCGCCCCTGATAACTACCAGTTAAGCCTTAAGGGAGTTCCCAGTTAGGGGTGCAATGATAAAGTTTAATACATCACCATATGTGGTTCCCTGAGGTTTAAGGTGATTCTACAGCACAGGGTCACTTAATATGTTAAAATATACCTGTAATAAAAGTGGCAATATACTTACCTTTCTAGCATCCTGTTTGTGGATGTGCTGCATCTTCTCCTTTTGCTTGCATGACAGTAAAAGTGCCGTGTACACACGATCGGAAATGCCGCCAGCAAAACTCCGATCAGAGCTTTTTGACGGAAAATGTGACTGTGTGTATGCTCCATCGGTCTTTTGCTGGCGAAATTCCAGCCAGCAAAAGATTGAGAGCATGTTCTCTATTATTCGGTCAGGAAAAGTTCCTATGTGAAAATGCGATCTTCTGTATGCAATTCGGACGCGCAAAAAATCACGCACGCTCGGAAACAATTCGACACATGCTCGGAAACAATTTGACACATGCTCGGAAACAATTTGACGCATGCTCGGAAGCATTGAACTTCATGTTCTCGGCTCGTCGTAGTGTTGTACGTCACCGTGTTCTTGACGGTCGAAAGTTCAGAGAACTTTTGTGTGACCGTGTGTATGCAAGCCAAGTTTGAGCGTCGGAAAAACCATCCAAGATTTTTCGTACGGAAATTCCGCTCGTGTGTACGGGGCATAAGGGATTTCTAATGCAGATATCTAAGAGCAGTTAGAATGTCAGCTGATCAACACATGCATGAGTGCGAAGAGAGCGCAGAATAAATACACAAGGTACAAAGACCGAAGTCACACTTAGAACAAATATGACACTTATTTAGAATAGTGAAAAATCACTTGTCAGGATGCAACAGAGAAGACAACAGCTTCACAACTTTTGTGTTGTTGCCATGAAGACAATGATGGAAACCTTTTCTGAATGAGTTGTTTTGTTTATATAGAAACCAGGTGAATTGCATTATGTGAACCTGCAGCTCATGGGTGGAAAAATATTCAACCACTGGGCATGGGCGTCCGCAGGTTGGGGCAAGGCCCCCCCCCCCCCCCCCCCCCCGGATTTAGGGATCAGTTTAGGAGTTCCCCACTCTGTCTTTATCCAGGTACTGTACTGAGCATTACACACACCACTGGGACATAGGGGCACTTGAGGGACTGCAGACAGGGCTAGGAGGTCCCTCTCTCTGACCCCCATCACCCCTCTCTGTCACCCCTCTCTCTCTGTCACCCCCCTCAGTCTCTTTCTGTCACCCCTCTCTCTCTCTCACCCCCTCTCTCTGTCACCCCCTCTGTCTCTTTCTGTCACCCCCTCTATCTCTTTCTGTCACCCCCTCTCTCTGTCACCCCTTCCTGTCTCTCTCGATTACCCCCCACATGTGTGCAGTCTCTTAGAGTCTCTTGTGCCATGCCCACAGTCTCCTATAGTCTCTTGAGCCATGTCCGCAGTCTCTGACAGTCTCTTAGGCCATGTCTACACTCTCTGACAGTTTCTTGTGCCATGTCTGCAGTATCTGACCATCTCCTGTACTACGTCTGCAGTCTGACTGTGATGATGTCGAAAAGGGTCAGAGCATGGGTGACCTTAAAATGATGCCCCCCCTGAAAAAAGTTCTGCGGACACCCATGTCACTGGGTCACCTAAGACCTCATGTACACTGGGCGTTTAGCCTTGATGCAAGAGTCTCTGGCCTTTAGGTGGGGGTGGAAGGCACAGGTGCATAGTCCACCCCACTACGGCAAACCTGCCAAACTCTATGTGAAGCTGATAGCTGCTGCAGCTGGACTGTGCTACTAATGTTTGCCTGCATTCTGGGCATTCATCCCTAGGTGCATACTGCTCTATACATTAGTAGTGCTCGCTGTACTGTCCAGTCCTATTCAGCTGCAGCAGCTTTTAACCTTTCATTACAGGAAGTGATGCTGGACGGTGCGCCTGTGTCTTCCACCTACAAATACACTGTATTGACAAAAGTTTTGGGACGCCTGCCTTTAGACGCACATGAAGTTTAATGGCATCCCAGTCTTATGCCCTGTACACACGATAGGATTTTCCAATGGAAAATGTGTGATAGGACCTTGTTGTCGGAAATTCCAACCGTGTGTAGGCTCCATAACACATTTTCCATAGGAATTTCCGTCACACAAAATTTGAGATCTGGTTCTCTAATTTTCCGACAACAAAATCCGTTGTCGGAAACTCCGATCGTGTGTACACAATGCCGACGCACAAAGTGCCACGCATGCTCGGAATCAAGCAAAAGAGCAGAACTGGCTGTTGAACTTAATTTTTCTCGGCTCGTCGTACGTGTTGTACGTCACCGCGTTCTTGACGTTCGGAATTTCCGACCAACTTTGTGTGACCGTGTGTATGCAAGACAAGTTTGAGCCAACATCCGTCGGAAAAAATCCCATGGATTTTGTTGTTGGAAAATCCTATCGTGCTTACAGGGCATAAGTCTGTAGGGTTCAATATTGAGTTGGCCCACCCTTTGTAGCTATAACAGGATGCATTAAATGCATTAAGATAAAAAAAAAAATTCTGTCTTTAGAACCACTTTAATGCTTCTCCTAAAAATAAATCTTCTTAACACCTTATTTTCGTGCTGCTGTGCTGTGGCCCTTTAAAAGCCCAGCCGTGGGTCGTGCGCGCGCCGCCGGCGGCATGCTCGCAACCCGGTCCTGAGCTCCGTGACCGCGGCCGTGGGACCAGCGGACCCGATCGCCGCTGGTGTCCCGCGATCGGGTAACAGAGCTGAAGAACGGGTAGAGGTCTGTGTAAACAAACCTCTCTCTGTGCTTCCTACTAAGCCTGTCACTGGTCGGCTGTTCCCAGTCATCGGGAAAGCCGATCAGTGATGTCAGACGCAAAGCCACGCCCCCTACTGTAAAGAAAAACACACACAGACTTAACTCCTCCCCGCCCCCTAGTGGTTAACTCCTTCACTGCCAGTGTCATTTACACAGGAATCAGTGCATTTAAATAGCACTGATTTCTGTATAAATGACAATGGTCCCAAAAATGTGTCAAAAATGTCCGATGTGTCCACCATAATGTCGCAGTCACAATAAAAATCGCTGATCGCCGCCATTACTAGTAAAAAAAAAAATATTAATAAAAATGCTATAAAACTATCCCCTATTTTGTAAACGCTATAACTTTTGTGCAAACCAATCAATAATCACTAATTGCGATTTTTTTTTTTACCAAAAATATGTAGAAGAAAACGTATCGGCCTAAACTGAGGAAAAAATATGTTTTTTTTTATATATTTTTTGAGGATATTTATTATAGCAAAAAGTCAAAAATATTGAATTTTTTTCAAAATTGTCGCTCTATTTTTGTTTATAGTGCAAAAAATAAAAAACGCAGGGGCGATCAAATACCACCAAAAGAAAGCTCTATTTGCGGGAAAAAAAGGACGCCAATTTGGTTTGGGAGCCACGTCGCACAACCGCGCATTTGTCAGTTAAAGCGACGCAGGGGCCGAATCGCAAAAAGGGGCCTGTTTTTTTGGCTGCAAATTGGTCCGGGGCTGAAGTGGTTAAAGATGCTGCAGCCATAAGACCATAAAACAGAACAAAATATTACAACGCACACATGCAAAAAATTACATTTAACTACTGCATGGCTATTTGAAACACCTGAACATTTTCAAAAAATATGAGGATTTGGTCACACCATATTGCTATATGGTGCTTAAGCCCAGTTACTGCGACAAAGTTTCCCCCTTACATCAGACTCCTGAGTTACCATTTACACTACAGACCGCAAGTTATCCCTTACATCAGAGTCCCTGTGGTTCCCCATAACATCAGACCCTGTCATAAATTTACAATCTGTCCATAAAATTATGGACGCTTGCAACCCTGATCTAGTGGTCATGACGCGGTAATTTCCCTAATTACTTTTTTTATAAATGAATAATATTCAAACTGTAATAATTTAGTTCAAAGAACAGAAATGGGACTTTTAAGGCGCAAAAATACAAAAGGATTACATTAATAGAAAAAAGTTTTATTGAATTTCACAATATAAATTGATATTGCATAATTGACATCAAATGTCCATGAAAACGTTTTTTAAAAACCATACATCGCTAAACAGAGATGAACTTTTCATTTATTGCTCTTTTTCTCAACATGTTTCACCCGAACTTGGGCTTCCTCAGGAGAGTTAGATAATGTCAATTAATATTTACTAGAATAGAAAAAATACAGTCAGAACATTGAAATACACAACAATTTACACTATTTTAATAAGATAATGTAGAGATGAACATCACATAATTGAAAAGTGGGTGGAGCTAATAGGCTCAAATGCTGACCTGAAAGTCCCGGGAGAGGGCTCTGCAGTCCACAAAAATGTTGAATACATGGGATTGTATCGAGTGCATCATAGAGAGGGAAATAGTGTCCAAAACTATATCAGTTTGGTAATCCATCTATGGGGTACATTAATATAGATACTAAATTTGTTAAGATATTGAAGAGAGAATATATAAGTATATATTATCCGAAAGAATGGAAAAACCCACCTGGATAATGATTCCTTGGAAAGATAATAGGAGCATATAAAGGAGCATACAAACAAAGTGCTCATAACTGCCAAAAGAAAATCCAAGTTTGAATCTATAAGAAATTTTAAAGGGAGAAATCCTTTATCCATCTGGGAAGTTTTATACAGATATAGTTACCATCAGTAAACCGCAGACTGGTCATCATATGCCAGGTATATATTTACCTATGTTGAGGGTCTGCATCAACTCAGGGTGCCAGCCAGGACAGATAACTATCCAGAAAATAGGGAGGCCAGAGTGAGGTACCTAGAACCCCTTTAAATAGAGCAAAAACGAGGGGGCATTTTAGTGACCAGTAGCCGGACAAAAAACGGATGGCAAATAATCTGCTAAGTCTCTTACCTTTAACAAGTGTTGTTTGGGGAATAAACCTCCGCTGAGCTGCACAAGTGAAGAGCTCAAACAAATCCCCTTAAATAACCCTCTCCACCTGCCGTTTTGGCGCCAAAATCTCGGCGCCAAATGGTCAGGTGAGGACATGTGATGTCACTGCAGGAGCGCCAGACGCACAGGAAGTGACAGCCGTGAAACAGGAAGTGCCATCCACAACAGGAAGCCAGAACAACTGACCTCTGTGCTGATAGCAAATTGAATCACAGGATGTAAAGCCACATCTGAAAGACTGTCAGCAAGGGAGTAAAAAGGGAAATGGACTGACAATTGCCAGTGCATGTCAGTGAAGGGATATTTAAATATCCCTAGACTGAAGGTGATCAGTATGTAGGAATGTTTTTGGGTCACAAAACAGATCCATATATACTACCTCTGTTATCTTGGAACATGTAAATGTAACCAAGATAACGGCCGCAGTATAGCGCAAGCGCTTTAACCCTTTGGTGACTGAAACGGCGCAAGTTAAGAGAAAAATAGACGGATGAGGTCTAGAGACTCCAAAAATAACGCCTCACGTGTCCATATGAGGCACTCAAACCCCATTTCAAAACATTTTGCTATAAATGTATATAAGGCTGCAGATATTGCTCCTTAAAGGGACCAGAACCAAAAGTGGCTGATACTGGTTAAATACAGATACACTGGAGCAGTGGAACTGGCCAAAGAGCCCTCCACCACGATCAATAGGCCAGCAAGCACCACACCAGACAAAAAGGGCGATGAACATCTGAATGATAATAAAATACAGTACAAGGGGTAAATAAACAGAATACACATAATAATAAACATATTTAGATGAAAACCAGTAGTGTTCTCAGAAAAAGAGTGACAATGGCGACCTACCCCTATAAGAAGGGTTTGAAGCTCAGAGATTCATTCAAGCCAGGATGCACAGTGGCTCTAAGGTTATGAATCCATTTTGACTCTCTCTGTAAGAGAGTTTTATCAATATCACCTCCGCAATTGAAGTCTGGTACATATTCTAGCGCAAAAAACTTCATCTGTGAGATATCGTATGAATGATAGAGCCCCATATGTCGACTAATGGGGGTCTCCATTTTTTTCTTCTTGATAAGGGATACATGATCTCTAATTCTATGGAAGAAAGGTCGTTTAGTTTTCCCTACATAGAAAGCCTGACAAGTACATGTCATAAGGTAAACAACTCCAATAGTCTTACATGTTGCATAAAAGTTGGGCTTAAAGGTTTGACCAGAGGGCAGCATGAAAGCATGAAATAATGCTGCCCTCTGGTCAAACCTTTAAGCCCAACTTTTATGCAACATGTAAGACTATTGGAGTTGTTTACCTTATGACATGTACTTGTCAGGCTTTCTATGTAGGGAAAACTAAACGACCTTTCTTCCATAGAATTAGAGATCATGTATCCCTTATCAAGAAGAAAAAAATGGAGACCCCCATTAGTCGACATATGGGGCTCTATCATTCATACGATATCTCACAGATGAAGTTTTTTGCGCTAGAATATGTACCAGACTTCAATTGCGGAGGTGATATTGATAAAACTCTCTTACAGAGAGAGTCAAAATGGATTCATAACCTTAGAGCCACTGTGCATCCTGGCTTGAATGAATCTCTGAGCTTCAAACCCTTCTTATAGGGGTAGGTCGCCATTGTCACTCTTTTTCTGAGAACACTACTGGTTTTCATCTAAATATGTTTATTATTATGTGTATTCTGTTTATTTACCCCTTGTACTGTATTTTATTATCATTCAGATGTTCATCGCCCTTTTTGTCTGGTGTGGTGCTTGCTGGCCTATTGATCGTGGTGGAGGGCTCTTTGGCCAGTTCCACTGCTCCAGTGTATCTGTATTTAACCAGTATCAGCCACTTTTGGTTCTGGTCCCTTTAAGGAGCAATATCTGCAGCCTTATATACATTTATAGCAAAATGTTTTGAAATGGGGTTTGAGTGCCTCATATGGACACGTGAGGCGTTATTTTTGGAGTCTCTAGACCTCATCCGTCTATTTTTCTCTTAACTTGCGCCGTTTCAGTCACCAAAGGGTTAAAGCGCTTGCGCTATACTGCGGCCGTTATCTTGGTTACATTTACATGTTCCAAGATAACAGAGGTAGTATATATGGATCTGTTTTGTGACCCAAAAACATTCCTACATACTGATCACCTTCAGTCTAGGGATATTTAAATATCCCTTCACTGACATGCACTGGCAATTGTCAGTCCATTTCCCTTTTTACTCCCTTGCTGACAGTCTTTCAGATGTGGCTTTACATCCTGTGATTCAATTTGCTATCAGCACAGAGGTCAGTTGTTCTGGCTTCCTGTTGTGGATGGCACTTCCTGTTTCACGGCTGTCACTTCCTGTGCGTCTGGCGCTCCTGCAGTGACATCACATGTCCTCACCTGACCATTTGGCGCCGAGATTTTGGCGCCAAAACGGCAGGTGGAGAGGGTTATTTAAGGGGATTTGTTTGAGCTCTTCACTTGTGCAGCTCAGCGGAGGTTTATTCCCCAAACAACACTTGTTAAAGGTAAGAGACTTAGCAGATTATTTGCCATCCGTTTTTTGTCCGGCTACTGGTCACTAAAATGCCCCCTCGTTTTTGCTCTATTTAAAGGGGTTCTAGGTACCTCACTCTGGCCTCCCTATTTTCTGGATAGTTATCTGTCCTGGCTGGCACCCTGAGTTGATGCAGACCCTCAACATAGGTAAATATATACCTGGCATATGATGACCAGTCTGCGGTTTACTGATGGTAACTATATCTGTATAAAACTTCCCAGATGGATAAAGGATTTCTCCCTTTAAAATTTCTTATAGATTCAAACTTGGATTTTCTTTTGGCAGTTATGAGCACTTTGTTTGTATGCTCCTTTATATGCTCCTATTATCTTTCCAAGGAATCATTATCCAGGTGGGTTTTTCCATTCTTTCGGATAATATATACTTATATATTCTCTCTTCAATATCTTAACAAATTTAGTATCTATATTAATGTACCCCATAGATGGATTACCAAACTGATATAGTTTTGGACACTATTTCCCTCTCTATGATGCACTCGATACAATCCCATGTATTCAACATTTTTGTGGACTGCAGAGCCCTCTCCCGGGACTTTCAGGTCAGCATTTGAGCCTATTAGCTCCACCCACTTTTCAATTATGTGATGTTCATCTCTACATTATCTTATCTTATCTTATTAAAATAGTGTAAATTGTTGTGTATTTCAATGTTCTGACTGTATTTTTTCTATTCTAGTAAATATTAATTGACATTATCTAACTCTCCTGAGGAAGCCCAAGTTCGGGTGAAACATGTTGAGAAAAAGAGCAATAAATGAAAAGTTCATCTCTGTTTAGCGATGTATGGTTTTTAAAAAACGTTTTCATGGACATTTGATGTCAATTATGCAATATCAATTTATATTGTGAAATTCAATAAAACTTTTTTCTATTAATGTAATCCTTTTGTATTTTTGCGCCTTAAAAGTCCCATTTCTGTTCTTTGAACTAAATTTTGACTTGATGTAAGGGATGTGGCGCTATATTTCTAGTTTTCAGCAACTCAGCTCATTTTCAAAAAATTCAAACTGTAATGGAAATGGAAGGAAAACATTTGATTCGTGCAGAACCAATGTACTAGACATTGAGTAAATAGCTATATTTTTTTATTTCTTTTTATTATACCCCTATCTCATAAGCATGTTGAACAGATACAGTATAATAAAATATTTTTAATGGTATACTTAACAGTCAGAACGAAGTCCGTTGTTGCTGCACCTGTATGAGAAATGCTGGGATTGGACGCACAGGAGCTAAATGCATTTGGCATAAACTGGGTAAGGACCAGTAAAACAAGATGTTGGATTTTCCATTGAATGAAAAATGCAGATGTTTGTGGAATAACAGTGAAAGTGACTCAATCTGACAAACTCATAGGTGAATGTGGGTGGCCAATGTCTTTTACAAACCTCACAATGGGAGAACAGTGGTGAAAAGTTGATGTGCTGCTTCATAAATACATCCCTAAATATAAGCTCAGCTTAGCAACTGATCAATATATCTATATAGTATATGCTCAGACTTTTGGACATTGCTGTAAATTGAGGTTTTTCTTCTGTAACCTGAGTTATATTTTTTTATACACGGCCTGGAATATCTTGCTTTCCTTTTTACCCGTTTCCTCCTTGTCCTGTAATTGCTTCGAAATGGCGGAGATTTACGTCTTGGAGGTGTTTATACGCCGCAAGTAGCCGCTTTAAACAGATTTAAGCAAAATTTCAACAACAAACATTTTCTTTTCTATAAAGAGACAGACCTGTAAGAACAAGCGATAAAAGGCAGACGGAAATACATCTGGTTCTGTTAGTCTTTGGTCTGCAGCCTTTGAAGGTTTATTGTGTCCCTGGTTCTGAATGATTATAAAGTAACCAAGCTGAGAAAATCACTTAGACCTTAGAAAAACATGCGTTCTGTGAAAGTTTAACGAGCGCTGGCTCCTGATGGAATTTTGTCACCTGTTTAATTATTAGCATAGGAGTGGTTTGTGGGAATAAAGAGGTAGGGAGTGTTTCCCAGCACTTCAGACAAAAGTGAATGTAGACCTTGGAATTTAACTTCATGATAATATAAAATATCAACGTCAAGTGTATGCATACTAGCAGCCAATCTTGGCAAAGGGCACTCAGATTATTTTGGCACAAAAGAACACAAGGATGGATCTGCTGGAATTCAGTTAGTGTTGAGGAATTAGTGCTAAGGAGCAGAAGTTCAGGCTGGAGCGCCTAGTCGCCAAATCTTCAAGAGGAACTGAACTCTAGACATTGTGGACTATTCACCAGTAATGCCTGTGGTCTACCTGCAATTGATTTTTTTCCCTATTAGTAACTTGTAGGAACCTTTTACGGGAAGTCCCATGTTTTGGTCATCTGGTAATGGGCTTGTCACTCTAGACCAGTCTTTCTCAACCTTTTCAACACATGGGAACCCTTGAAAAAACGTTCCAGGCTCAGGGAACCCCTTCTAAAAACGACTATGTCTACAACTCATGATACATCAGTGTGATGGTCAGAAGGAAGAATAATTATTACACTTGTGTTCATTGGAATGAAATCCTCTCTTACAGATAACTAAAAAGATCAATGGTGTCAGTGGGAACTTATCTAAGAGACAAATATTGCACATTGCTCAAGGAACCCCTAGAAACCTCTGGAGGAACTCTAGACTTCCATGGAACCCTGGTTGAGAAACCTTTCTCTAGGCCTTTTAAAATAAGTTCTAAATAGACAGGTCAGTTTGTCATGGAGAAGCATTCCCTATTAGGATGGGCTAGAAAAAGAAAATGCTCTGTGAGAACCGTTTTGTCCTCCGTATGAGAAAAATAACTACAAAAAATACTGTTTTCAGGGTACTGCTTAGGTACAATTAACACTACTAGATGTTGGTTATACCATAGTAAATCCAAATAAAAGTAGTGTCTGCTAAGAAGAAAGTAAATATCTACCTTTCATGCTGCCCATTAGAGATGGGCCGAACAACCCCTGGTTCGCGCCAAAACTCTCAAACATCGCAAAAATTCGTACCCAAACCTTGAACCCCATTGAAGTCAATGGGACCCAAATTTGAAAAATCAAAAGTCCCCATTTTGAAGGCTTATATGCATGTTATTGTCCATTAAAAGGGTATGGGGGTCCGGGTACTGCCCTTCGGGACATGTATTAATACAATTTTTTTTTTGAGCAGTGATTTTAATGATGCTTAAAGTGAAACAATAAAAATGAAAAAATCCTTTTAATATGGTCCCCTTAGTCTGCCAAAAGTGCTCCACCTGTACTGTGTTTAGAACCTGCTGCAGCAAAACTGACATTTATAAAGAAAAAAAAAATTACATTTAAATAGCGGCAATACAAATTTTTTTTTTGTAATGGCCTGGGGGCACCCCCAATCCATACCAGGCCCTTTGGGTCTGGTATGGGTTTTAAGGGGAACCCCACCAGAATCCATACCAGACCCTTATCTGAGCATGCAGCCCAGTAGGTCAGAAAAGGGAGGGGGCAAGCGAGCGCATACCACCCCTCGTGAACCATACTAGGCAAAATGCCCTCAACATAGGGGGAGTGCTCTTCAATCATGACGCCCGCCACAGCCGATGGACCCAAAAAAAGAAAAAAAATGCTCTGCCCTCGTTGAAGGCTAACCCCCAGGTGCCTGCTCCACCATCTGACAGTTCCTAAATAGGTTAGGGGCAGAGCCACCTGGTGACATCACCTGGTGACACCGCCCATGTGTGACGTCACTGATCGGTGCATGCTGGGTCAGTGACATCTGTTAGGTACCTGGTGGTGAGCCTGACTTGGTGGGAGAAGACCTCTCTTACGGCTCTGGTTCAGGGCCCACTGGAATGGAGACAGTGGTCCTGTGAGCACAGCGGGTAGGAGTGTCTGGTGCAGCAGTGGCCTGTGCTGAATGGAGACGTGATCCTTCAGGAAGGCTGGAACCGCAGGAGGAGACTGAGCAGGTGGATCAGCAATCAGGACCAGGAGACTCAGCAGCAGCAGGACCTGGATGGAGCGTGGCTCACTTGGAACAAGCAGAGGGATATCAGACAAGCCGGGCCACAACAGATAAACGTCAGGCAGGTGCAGCAGGCAAAAGGAGGTCACAGGCAGGCAGATGTTCAGCAACAGAAAAGTAAGTCCAAAGCAGAGTCAGGCAGGCCGGGATCAGGGTTGGAGAAGGTCAGCGAGGTCAGACAGGAGCCGGGTCAGTAATCACGAATAAGCAGGCAGATAGCAGGGATTTCAGGTATGGGACTGTAGACAAACAGCGCCACACAAGTGCAGCAGCCTTCTTTAAATAGGGCCACTGGCGCGAAACAGCGTTAACGCGGACCAGCGCGCGCACGCTGTTAGGTACCTGCGGCGCGCTCGGGGATGCATGAGAGGGCGAGCGCAGGGTCCGACCAGCACCAGGCGTGCGCCTGCGCACACGCATATTCGCACGCCCAATGCGGGCAGGTCCCTGACAACATCACACGGGGGTGGTGCCACGAGGTGACATCGCCAGGTGGTCCCGCCCCTTACCTATTTAAGAACTGTCAGATTGCAGAGCAGGCAGATGGCGGTTAGTCTTTGTCATGAGCGTAACGTTCTTTTTTCGGGTCCAGGTGTTGACGGCCGGCATTGTGATTGACGATGGATCTACATAGGGGGACATTGTTTTTTTATTTTTAATAAAGGAATTGTCAAAAACTGTGTGTGTTTTTTTATTTCTTTTTAACACTTTTTTGGTGAATGGGTAGGGGTATTATGTACCCCATACTCATTCACATGGGGGGGCTTCCAGATTCTGATAAGGCCTCTGCCCGAAGACCCCCACAACCACAGCCCAGGGTTGTGGGAAAGAACCTCTTGTCCCCAAAGTCCCCTTGCCCTAATGCATCCCCCCCCATATTGAGGGCATGTGGCTTGGTATGGTTCGGGGGGGCCTTGCTTGTCCCCCTCATTTCCTGTTCTGCCAGGGTGCATGCTCAGACAACGGTATGGTATGGATTTTTTCACATTTTTCTATTGCTGGCAAAGGTTGTTTTTCATTCAGCTGTCAGCGGGGACGCCCATCCGTTGTTAAGGATGTAGTGGCTGACTTCCCTGACCATTTCTTAAAGTGTAAGTTCACCTTTACAGAAAAATCTGTAAGGTGAAATTACACATGTCCCCCACCTTGCCCCCCCCCCCCGGCATTCTGGCTTGCTTGCCATGTGCCCTACTGACATCCCATTTGTCCACTGAAGACGGTGAAATACTCAAAATATGAGTAGTGACTTGGGGTTGGTTGATTAAAATCACTGAACACTGCCAGAGGCTAGGATGTGGACACTCGAAGAAGTTTTGGTTTTTGAAGAGGCTTCAGTCTAGGAATTATTGGGAATGGAAAGGCATTTGGAGGCATGAGCAGTAGATTTGGGCAAACGGTTCGGGCCCCAATTAGGGCATACTGAATAGCTGGTTGCTAAAGGGTAAGTTCACCTTTACAGAAAACTCTGTAAGGTGAACTTACACAGGTCCCCCTCCTCGCCCTTCTCCTGGTCCCGCTGACCTGGACCACCGCAATCTCTAGTTCTAAGCCCCGGTATATCCACGCCAGGAGTCCGGGGCTTGGAAATCCTCTTCTCCATAGCTGACAGGCCAGGCTATGCGGCGGCTGATTGGTCGGTGACACCCATCTGACAACGCTGACCAATTAGAATGCTCCAAAATGTCCCTCCTGACGAGGGACGTTTTGGACATTCAGCTCAGGGTATTTCTAAGCCCCCAACAGCTGGCGCAGATATACCGGGCTTAGAACTTACCCTTTAACAACCAGCTATTCAGTATGCCCTGATTGGGGCCCGAACTGTTAGGGGCCTGAATCGTTTCCCCAAATCTACTGCTCATGCCTCCAAATGCCTTTCCATTCCCAATAAATCCTAGACTGAAGCTTCTTCAAAAACCAAAACTTCTTGGAGTGTCCACATCCTAGCCTCTCGCGTTGTTCAGTGATTTTATTCAACCCACCCCAAGTCACTACTCATATTTTGAGTATTTCACGGGTCTTCAGTGGACAAATGGAATGTCAGTAGGGCACATGGCAAGCAAGCCGGAATGCCGGCATTATTTTGGGAGAAACAATATGACTGGCAAAAAAAATCCAAATCCAGCCTAGCTGACCACCTAAAAACAGACCCACAGACATTGTAACAATGGGGGCTTTTATGGCAGGAGCCATTATACTACAAGGTCAAAGAAAGCTATATGAAATAAACTGACGAGGGACGTTTTGGACATTCAGCTCAGGGTATTTCTAAGCCCCCAACAGCTGGCGCAGATATACCGGGCTTAGAACTTACCCTTTAACAACCAGCTATTCAGTATGCCCTGATTGGGGCCCGAACTGTTAGGGGCCTGAATCGTTTCCCCAAATCTACTGCTCATGCCTCCAAATGCCTTTCCATTCCCAATAAATCCTAGACTGAAGCTTCTTCAAAAACCAAAACTTCTTGGAGTGTCCACATCCTAGCCTCTCGCGTTGTTCAGTGATTTTATTCAACCCACCCCAAGTCACTACTCATATTTTGAGTATTTCACGGGTCTTCAGTGGACAAATGGAATGTCAGTAGGGCACATGGCAAGCAAGCCGGAATGCCGGCATTATTTTGGGAGAAACAATATGACTGGCAAAAAAAATCCAAATCCAGCCTAGCTGACCACCTAAAAACAGACCCACAGACATTGTAACAATGGGGGCTTTTATGGCAGGAGCCATTATACTACAAGGTCAAAGAAAGCTATATGAAATAAACTCAACAGACTAAAAACCACACGGTCACTCTCTAAATAAAGTAATAAAAGAGGAAGAGCAAATTTTGCTTGAGACCCTGATGTTAACCTATAAAACTGTTCCCTAACCTGATATCCAAGCCTAACCCTAAAATAAGCATAACCAACCCTTAGGGCCCCAGGGGTGTTGTCAGTTCCGATCAGCAGGTGATCTGTGAGCTGATCCCTTGCTGATCTGAGCAGAGCTGGGCGGATGGCAGGTCCATGTCTGCTCAGTTTCTGAAGAGCATATACAGACAGACCCCGCTCTGCTTTATAGGTGACCAGGAGTTACCGGTCTCTGCTGTTTGTTTACACCTAGCTGCCTTCAATCCAGTTTGCCCAAACAGAAGAGGATGCAGTCCTCCTGCATTTTTTATTTTTTTTGGGCCTAACCAGACCCAGAAAGAAGGCGGGTGTAAGCGGACACAAGTCCGTTTACACCCCTTGGTCTATTGGAATGCATGGGCCTTCTGATTAGGTCCACCTAAAAACTGACATGTGGACCTTATTGGTTTGCCCGTGGGAGAGGGCCCTTAATCTGAAATCCTACCCCTAATATTAATCTGGCCTCTTTGTCATAGTAGTGACCCTACCATAGCGAGCAGCAGGGAATATCCTATCCAACCTACCCAAAGTACTGCTAGATGATCGGATGGCTGTGAAGTCAATACTTCTGAGTCAGGAATCCTGAACAAGCACACGAGTGTCAGACAAGTGACAGAATTCCCTATGTCTATACTTGTTCTGGGTCAGTGATTTAGGAAGCATTAAATCCAAAGCCTCAGCACAATAAAAAGGCAACAAGCACTTTCAGAAGGAGAAATGACAGCTGATATTCATTCCATGACAGGTGTGCTTTAAGAACAAAGTTGTCTTGGTCTGTCTTAAATTTTTCTGGCAGAGGAAAGTACTGTACAGCTCAGCAAACAGAACAATGAGAATATTCATTAATCCCCATTCCATTCCGAGCTCCTTCTCCATTTACAGCAATCTTTGATGTCCTGTAATACATTTCATTAGTGGGGAATACTAATTGAAGCTTTTAACGCCCCAGCTATCTCAGTTAACATATCCTCAGATGACTTGTTCTAGCATTGAGTTGTGCTGTTATTAGAAGTTAGAATTGAACTAAGTTATGTTGCTTTTACAAACCCCGAGCAGATTAAAAAGGAATTGACTTTGCGGACAGACGTTAACTGCCAGGAATGGTAATGGAGCTCATAGTTCCCTGTGTTGTACTTTCAGGGAAAAGTGATTATCTGCAGGATACAGTTGGCTTCACTTCTCACAAAGGGTTTTATTTCTTCTATAACAGTTTACATGCCTTTGGTCCCATTCCACTTTACTTTTTGGCTTTAGATATCAATGTGATAGATTAAAGAGCAGATCATTCTAGATGCTAAAGCCAAGTTGCTAACATTTTAAAATACTTTCCAGGTACAATGATGTAGAGTAACTAAGTTAGATGCTTACAATGACTTGGAAGATATGAGTACACTGCTGTCCCATTGTAGAACTAGTCATCCTTGGGTGATGTGGAATAACCCCCAAAGTGGTCTACCAGGAGTACATATCCAAGTGCCCCAAACTACTTATTCACCTATGGCTCCTGGGCACATTTTCTCTTAAGGTAAGATTCTTGGCATGTAGTGAGTTAAACAAGTTGGGTGCTGGTCACTTTAGTCGTTTTTGAAACTGTATTACTGGTAACTCCTGGGGAGAAGTTAAGGAAAACAGGACACCAACAGCAGTACTTCTCTTGTCAGAGCAACCTATATGCCTCAAGACCTTGCAACAACTTCAACCTGATGGCCTCAGGCATGCACAAAGTATGGTTGGGTAAATCTTGCCTTCTAAAGCTAAGATTCTTGTGCCTGCCTTCTTCTGTGGCCAAGTAAGGGTCTTTGGCTCTGTAAGTGCAGCCACAGTCAATTTAAAGAAGAAGAAGTAGGACCAAATCTATTTTGGCTCTATTTCTCCTGTGGGTCAAAGGAATGCACTTAGTTCTGCATTCCTGTGACACCTATTCAGCTGACAACAGGCTCAGGCTAGGGTGTAGAAAAACAAAAAGCTGCGCATCACCAATAAAATATAAAATAATGTGACAAATGGGTTCAAAAACTCACACCAGTGGCCCAGTGTTAGTATTGACCAACTAAGTGCTGAATAATAATTAATAAACAATCACTGTAAATAATGTGCAAATCTCAAATCAATGTCTGCAATTATAAAAATATATGTAGTGCCCCCTACGATGCAAGCAAGGTATACATTACACCTTGCTTTCATCGTAGGGGGCACTACATATATTTTTATAATTGCAGACATTGATTTGAGATTTTCACATTATTTACAGTGATTGTTTATTAATTATTATTCAGCACTTAGTTGGTCAATACTCACACTGGGCCACTAGTGTGAGATTTGGACCCATTTGTCACATTATTTTATATTTTATTGGTGATGCGCAGCTTTTTGTTTTTCTCCATTTGTTTCACTGTTATTAAATTTAGGTCCCAACAGGACCTTCTTTTTCATTTTGGGGGTATAGTCACACCCAAGTGCTTGTATTTAACCTCAGCGCAGTTTCTTTCCCAATTTTTTTTCAGGCTAAAGTGTGCTGTCAGTTGACATCACTTAGCCAGTCCAGACTCTGGAGGGATCCACCCAGATGCCTGAACAGCGGATGGCTCAGCCTCTTAGCGAGCTGCCAAGAGCCTGAACCAGCCACTCCTGCCCCTCCACAGCCCGATGCTCCAGTGAGTGCTGGAGGGGCAGAACAAAGAGACAGTGCCTGACAGTCACAGCTCTCAGCTCACTGAAGCCTGAGAATTGAGTGATCGGCAGTGTTTGATCACTCATTTGGGCTTAGAGGCGTCAGGGGACAGAATCAGCATTACACCGATGCTGCATCCTCCTTGATGTGTATGTATGTTATTCTTTTGACATTTGTAAGAGAATGTTATTGTTTTTGGCTTTGTAAAAGCAACCAAAGCCCCATTGCTCAGTATGTAAGGCTCTTTAATAGATGGACCCATCCCAGTCTTCATCAAGGGAATGCTTTTGTGCTTTTATGCCCAGATTTAGAATATATATAGTTGGATAGGGCGATTCAGTTTGCAGTTGTAGCGCTATACAAATCATTCATTCATTCATTCATAGGAGGAGCCAGACAGGTTGCGCATTGGAGGAGTAGTTTAAGGGGTAACCCTTCTTCTAGAGCAAGACTACATGGCAAAAATATTAGTTATTTTGTACTTTGGCTCCCCTTCTGAGAAATTAAACTGGCCCCAAGGAGGAAAGAGGGGCTGCAGAGAAGAGAAGACAAGGTGTTCCTGCGAAATTTGGAATGCAGTAAGAGACGTTGTGCGCACTAGTTGTCACCTGTGGAGCACTGTTGATGAAGAAAGTACGGTATGTC
The DNA here is from genome assembly GCA_028564925.1 of Lithobates sylvaticus. Taxonomy (NCBI): domain Eukaryota; kingdom Metazoa; phylum Chordata; class Amphibia; order Anura; family Ranidae; genus Lithobates; species Lithobates sylvaticus. Next base: position 51,846,727 of record CM053027.1, on the reverse strand, counting down.
CCTGATTTGGTTAAGAACTGTTTTATTCAAAAAAGATTCCACCATTAAGAAAATTTGACTTTCCTATAATTGGAGGGGTCTCAAATTTGAAGTAGAAATACACTTTTTTAAGGTCAGTTCAGGAGAGTGCTGTGTCTATGCTAGGCCCATTCTTTCAGGTTTAGGGAATGGCAACCTCCAATCACCAATTCTCCATTTGCGCTTTATAAGTATGAGGTAAACTGGATGGCAAATGATTTCAAATGATGGCAAACACAGGATATGACTAATGTGTGTACAAGTGTCACTGGTCTTGTACTTACTTGCCTGCTAGGAAAACAAAATCTGAAGAAAAAAAAAAAAATATATATATATATATATATTAGTGGAGTTAGAGAAAAAAAGACAATGATTTCACCAGTTTTATATAGAAGTCCCCAGGGATATGTTAATATATAAATTGAAGCCCACATTTAATACTTTATTGTTATTCCTATAACCCACAGATTAGCTGTGTTTCTAAAGCATAGCACCATTCATCTGTAATGTGTTCCATTGTTGGCGAGGATTGAAGTTAGCACTCTGGAAAATTACTTCCCTGCTCCGCAGTTTGTACAGGCGGTGAAGTTTCAGTAAGCCGTTCTAAAGACGACTGTAGGGTCTTCTGGGATTAGCCATTAATTAACTTTGTGAATTTACCAAAAACCAAACACCCAGCACAGTAAGGTAGGAGAATGCAAGAAGTTCATCAGGACTATAAAAAGTAATTTGTTCAGAAAATTATAATACAGAGGACTTGTAGAAATATCAGCCATTTTTAATAGAAGAAGATATTTCCAACTTTTAAGAAACTCTGTTGTGATCAACTAAAACAGGTATAAATCACAAGCTCCCAAAGCTCTGTGTACACACAGCCTATAACCCTTCTGCATTGGTCAAATCCTAAGCTGTTCTAAAGTGCACATCCTTATGTACCTCCTGCCTCCCGTACATTACTATAAACCAGTGAGGCAGGTCATCATAGTGATTGGCCAGTAGAAATGTGCAAGGGGGGCTTAGCAGCAAGCTCCTACCTAGAAGTGTTGAAGCTTTAACACTAGAACGTTAGAACAACCTGTTATTTGGCTGTGACAAGAGATTTTTTTTAGACAAAATAGTATTTAGGCACTGCTGGACCCCCAGGATAAGTCAAACTCCATGGTTTAGCATAGAGTTGGATGTCTAGATTGTGTTAACACTGTGCAGTAGACATGTGCAATTAGTTTTGGTCTGAATATAAATTCAGACAAATTTGAGGTTACATCCGAATCTCCGAATTAAATAGTAACAAATTTCATTGCGATTCATTAAATTTCGTTTAATTGAATTTCGGATGAAAAAATTACCGTCCGATTAGAATTCTGTGTGAAGAGTAGCTAGTTGTAAAGGAGCGGGCCGGGAAGCCGGCAGCCGCGTCCTTAACAACAGATGAGTCATCATCTGTCAGTGGGCTTCCCAGCTGACAACTGAAATCAGTGGTGGCTGGTGCTAAACTTTTTTGGGGGGGCGGCAAACAAACCCCACCCCCCCAGGTCCACGCTCACCCCTCCACTGGCGCGACTTCTCCGGCTTCTCCTACCAGCCAACCCGGTCTTCTTCAGATGTGCCTCCTGCCCTGATTGGCCAGGAGGAGAAGCTGGAAACCAATAGCTAATATTGATTTTCTAGTGTCACAAGTGGGTGGGTTGGGGCGCAGTGCCTCAGGCTCTAATCATGTGCTTGAAATGTAATGTCATGTAAAAAAGATCTGGTGGTCCAGTGCCACCTGCGATGGTACCCAGCCTCTCTGATCCCTCTGGGGGAGCCAAGGACCATGGTAAAAAATTCCAGGATACTGAGCAGGAGTAGATCAGGCAACATCTGTTCTCTGATCTTCTCTATGATAAATGAACCCAGAAGCGACAAGGTTTTAATCACTTCTGTGGTTCAGTGATTCCTTGGCTACCTGGGGAAACAGCTAATCAAGCACACAATCTGTGCTTAATTAGCTACAGTGGAGGATGGGAAGACATTGGTGTCTAATAAACCCCTGATGTCTCCATAAAGAGGACCATCACATTCCTGACAATGTGGTCCTGTGCAGCTCCGAAATGTGGCACCGTGTCTTTTGGGATGTGATTATTCTTCAATAAAAGATTTGGACATATTTGATGATCTGTGATGTGCTGGCAAATATGTGCACTTGATCCATAAAGAGGACCTGTCACCCGCCCAATGCTATCATATAGGGGGCTTGTTAGCCCTCTTGTGATAACAATAAAGTTATAGAACTAAAATATTATTAAATAAATAAAAATAATTTAAAGATTTTAAAAGTACCTCTAATGCCTAGAACACATGTACATAAACGGCGATTGTGCCAACATGTAAGGTATCACCATGAACATCAGAGCGAGAGCCATAATTCTAGGGCTATGATTCATGGTTAACTGTGAACTGACAATGGACCATTTTAGATACCATAGTCTTGAGCATGCACAATTTTAAGGCTTGACATGTTGGGTATTTATTTTGAGCTATGAGTAACCCCCCCCCCCTCCCTGACTTTGGTGTGAAACATGTTAGCTTGTATCTGTAGTTCACCTTTGTATTCAGTATTTGAACAAAAAAATTGCACAGGAGTGCGGCCGTCCAGCCTTCTTTTGTTCTTGGGTATCTATTTACTCTATGCAACCCCTACTTTTATATGTTAGCTATTATATTGTATTTGTGTGCACTAAAACTAATTTTAGTGTATTATTTATTGCGCAAATATCATGCAACATACAAATTGCAACTGCTGCTATTTTATTCACCAGGGCCTCTGCTTACAGAAAATATATAATTGTTTGGTAATTAGTAATCTAGTATTAGTTCTTAGTATTTTTTTAGCAAATAAAATGCAGATTTTTAAATGTGTGCAAAATATTTTCCTGTAGACAAGTGGTTAAACAGTGTGAGCTGTCTTTTATATAATGTTTTCTCTTAAAAATGATGACGCTTTTGCATTGGCTAGAGATTGATGCAGATTTTCAATTATTTGCCCCCACCACACCTTTAGGATGAATGTCAGTAGCCAAATCCAGAGAACATCAGTGTAGGTATCTGTTTATGGTGGAAGTTCAATTGTGATACCAGCTTTAACAGATGTGACCGGTGTGCAGCTGCTGTGAGATTTGGGCTTTAATTGGTTTTTCTGCTTTCTGTCTCTCTTGTGTCTTCTGAATTTTGAGATCATGAAACAAAATACCAGTTAAGCCCCATACACACGGTCGGACTTTTTCATCAATTTGGTCCGATCGGACAAGGTTGTTGAAAAATCAGACCGTGTGTATGCACCATCGGACAGTGTTCGTCGGTTTGTCCGTCGGACAAAGTCTTATCTCCTGCTGGAAAGATTTCCCTTCAACCCGGTCCGATCACACCAAATCCGAGCGTGTGTACGCTTGTCCGACCGGACAAAGTGCTACGCATGCTCAGATCACATTACAAGACCAAAGCTATTGGCTACTAGCCTCTACGTAGTCCCGTCGTAGGCAACAAACGTCACCACGTTCAGAATGATCGGATTTTCCGACAACTTTGTCCGATCGTGTGTACGCAAAACCAACATCAGACAAAGTATGACGGACATGGTCCGACGGACCTGGTCCACGGATTGTCCGCGCGTGTGTATGGGGCTTTAGTTGCTAATTTTTGTTCAAAAAGTAGATCGCCTTAAATAGACATATGCAGATAGAAAAAAATTGTTTTGTTTCATTTTGATTCATTATTTAAATATTTTTTATTTAGATAAATTCGTTTTAATTAGTTTTCTTGGAATTCTTTCGTTAAGTTTTCCAATTCGATTTAAATTCGATTTGAATCATCATTCCAATTGGCATTCAAATTCAAATCTATTCTATTCTAAATTTGAATTTCGGAAGACGATTTTATTCTTTTTATTTTTTTCTATTCTATTCTCTTATTTTCTATTTTATTCCTTTAATTTCTATTCTATTTTGTTCTTTTACACTCTACTCCTTTATATTTTTATTCTGTTATTTTCTTTTCTATTCTATTATTTTCTTTTCTATTCTGGTCTATTCTTTTACTTTTTATTCTATTCCTGTTTATTTTAATTCTATTTTATTCTATTATATTCCTTTATATTCTTTTCTAGTTTATTTCATTATATTCTTTTAATTTATATTATATTCAAATTTATTCTTTTATTTTGTATTCTTTTTCATTCTATTTTTGCTTTTGAATTTGATTCCAAATCCGATTTGAATTTCGGACGAATTTGATTTCGTTACCTTGGATTCATGTAAATTTGTAACAACTGTAATTCAGGAATTCGGGTACATCCGAGTTTCCGAATAACTAAAAATGTGTCCGAATTTCTATTTGGAACAAAACGAACCGCACATGCCTAGTTTTAAAGAAAGAATGATAACAACCTATTAAGATCATACAGTACATGTTAGAACAAAACAAGATGAAAACCAAATGCACATCTATCTTTTACCTTGACAAGAAAACTAAAATTAGTGCTCTCTGATATTCTGATAATAGTTCAATTCATATTTCATATAAAGAATATATGAAGCATAATACCAGACTGAGATCTGAGGAGCATGTAGGCCCATTGTTTCCAGAAAATCACAATCAGCTATGTATTTTGTTCTGTGTATTGTGTATATTGAAAATTAGAACAGTTTTATTCTCCATCTGTAGAACATAAAGTAACAACTTAATGTCGTTCATCATTCTCTAAGAACTGAATAAGCACAGGTGCATCTAATACTGACATGGCAAACTAACAAATGTCAAAAAGCCAAATGTATAAATCGAGATTTATTTTACTCATACTCTTAAATCATAAAAAGCCAGGGCCGCCATCAGGGGGGACATCCCATACACTTGTAAGGGGCCCGAGCAGTTCGACGGGCCTGGCCACCTGGCGAGGATAGGAGAAGGGAGGGGCGGGTGCAGGGGAGCTAACAAACCACCCCAAAGAAGCTGCTTGCAGGACTTTTCAGAACGACCCGCAAGCGCACCGCCCCAGTTTGAAAAGTCACACTGAAATGAATGGGGAGGCGGTTTTCAGGCGTTTTAGTGCTAGAAATAGCCTCTAACTAAAACCGCCTCAGTGTGAAAGCAGCCTTATGCCCTGTACACGCGATAGGATTTTCCGACAACAAAATCCAACGATCCATCCGACGGATGTTGGCTCAAACTTGTCTTGCATACACACGGTCACACAAAGTTGGTGGGTAAATTCCGAACGTCAAGAACGCGGTGACGTACAACATGTACAACGAGCTGAGAAAATGAAGTTCAATAGCCAGTGCTGCTCTTCTGCTTGATTCCGAGCATGCATGGCACTTTGTGCGTTGGAACTGTGTACACACGATCTGAATTTCCGACGACGGATTTTGTTGTCGGAAAAGTTGATAACCAGCTCTCAAATTTTGTGTGACGGAAATTCCGATGGAAAATGTCCAAAGGAGCCTACACACGGTCGGAATTTCCGACAACATCTCCTATCAAACATATTCCATCTGAAAATCCTATCGTGTGTACGGGCATTGGTGTGCTATAGTGTGCTATTCTGATTCAATTGTCAGTTTAGAATATCAATTTAGTGTGAATGTAGGGATAGTTCAGTCAGTGTGAGTGTAGTGATAGTATATTTCATTGCGTTACTGAAAGTTTAACGCCGTATGTTTCAGTACGTTACTGAAAGTTTAACGCCGTATATTTCAGTGCGTTACTGCAAATTTAATGCCGTACAGTTCAGTGCATTACTGCAAGTTTAACACTGTATATTTCAGTGTGTTACGTGCCGTTTAACGCGGTACATTTCTGTGCATTAGTGCACACTTAACGCAGTATATTTCAGTGCGTTACTGCAAGTTTAACATCGTATATTTCAGTGCGTTATCTTCTGTTTAACGCAGTACAGTTTAGTGAGTTACTGCAAGTTTAACATCGTATATTCCAGTGCGTTATCTTCCGTTTAACGCAGTACAGTTCAGTACATTACTGCAAGTTTAATTTCAGTGTGTTACGTGCCGATTAACGCAGTACATTTTCTGTGCGTTAGTGCAAGCTTAACGCAATATATTTCAGTGCATTATCTTCCATTTAACGCAGTATAGTTCAGTGCATTACTGCAAGTTTAACACTGTATATTTCAGTGCGTTACGTTGCGTTTAACGCAGTACATTTCTGTGCGTTAGTGCACGTTTACGCAGTGTATTTCAGTGCGTTATCTTCCGTTTAACGCAATATAGTTCAGTGCGTTACTGCAAGTTTAACGCCATATATTGCAGTGTGTTACCTTCTGTTTAACACAGTACATTTCTGCATGTTAGTGCGTGCTTGATGCAGGTTATTGCAGTGCTTCAGTGCAGTTTTACTGCAGTATAATACCGTGGAGTGTGTCTGCGTAGTAGTGAGTATGCAAGATAAAGTGCACCAAACATCATTTTCCATTGATTAAAGTGCATCCACGTACACATTTCCACACCTATATTACATTGTGTTAATAAGCACCCCCCCCCCCCCCATTATGTCTGGGAGGACATTGGACATTTGGGTACCACAAGCTTGGCAAGACATTTAACCTCCCACCACTCAGCCCGTTGGCAAGAGCCCCTAAAAGCCACACAAAAGGGGCGCAAATCTGTTCCTCCTTCTTACTTCAGTCGGCCCCTGCTATACCTCATAATCTCTCAGCAACCTCCACTGACAGGGATGATGGTATAGCGCAGGGTGTCCCAGGTCCTTGCAGCACATCTGCCAGCAGCATACCACCAGCTGTAGACTATAACCGGCAAATTTCTCTGCCCCATCTGTTGCAGCGGGAAAAAAAATACAGTCACTGCCACCCACATGCCCAGCATCTAAATGCAAATTTGTCAAAGCTGCTGGCTCTACAACTTCTGCCTTTCCCTCTGGTGGATTCTGCCCCCTTCCGTGAATTTGTAGAATGTGCTGTACCACAATGGCAGGTTCCCAGTCGCTATTTCTTTTCACGTAAAGCCATTCCAGCTCTGTACCATCACGTGGAAGTCAATGTTGTGGCATTGTTGGGCAAGGCAGTCAGCCGCAATGTCCATGTTACTGCTGACATGTGGTCCAGCAAGCATGGACGATATATTTTGTTCACAGCACACTGGGTAACTCTGCTTGCAACTCGGAAGGATGCAGGACAGGGCTCAGTGCTGCAGCTTGTTGTGCCCCCACGTCTCCATACAGCTAGTGGTGATGAAGCTAAATTTGTCAGCTCTACCCCCTCCTCCTCCTCCATGCCCTCCTCTGCTGAATTGTCATATGTGTCAGAAACAATGAAATCAGACAGAGACAGAAGTACAGTTAAATCACACTTATTTATTAATACAAGTAAAAAGAACAAACGTAGTCAAAACATAGCCAAAGTTCAGTAACCGGAACAGATAGACAGCCAATCCAGAAGTCAGGGATCAAAGTAGTGGAACAGCAAGCAGGATCTGGAGCCAGAAGGGATGTCAGCAAAGCCAGTCTTTAAACAGGAATGCAGGAGATAGTTTCTTGTGATGTGACCAAGGCGAAGGCAGAGCTCCACTGGACTGGACGGCTTAAGTAGGCAGGACTGACTAGCAGGATCATCAATAGCTGAGTAACTGTGGAGAGAGATGGGAGCTGGCAATTAGCCGACAGCTGAGTGGCCAGCTCAGAGAAGGAAGGGCTGAGCCCAGCCCTGACACTATGAACCGCAAGAACCCCCTAAGTGTTCAAGGGGCTATTCAATGAGTGAGGCTAAAAGGTGCCATGCAGTGCTTTCAGCTGGTGTGTCTAGGGGACATGAACCACACCGGAGCAGAGATTCATGCGGCTCCGCAGGGACAGGCCTAGAGGTGGTTCACGCCACGCCAGCTGGAGCCAGGAATGGTAGTGTGTAACAGTGGCGGGCCCCCCTATGGACGGGCCGCCACTATGGTGGGCGCCCCCAATGGACGGGCCACCACTGTTACATATGCCTGGCACATGTCCTCAATTTGGTGGTGCAGCATTTCCTAAATAGGTACCCAGTGTTGGAAGATCTGCTAAAGCAGGCAAGAAGAGTCTGTAGCCATTTCAGGCAGTCATACACAGCCAGTGCTCGGTTGACTGAAATTTAGCAGGAATTCCCCCTGCCCGTAAACCGCCTGATTTGTGACATGCCCACCAGGTAGAACTCGACTTTGGCAATGCTGCAATGGCTACACATGCAGCAGAGGGCCGTCAACGAGTACCTGTGTGAGTATGTGAGTATGGCACAACGACGGGCTCAGGCTCAGACCAGCTCTTTATTTCTGCACGCTAATGGCTGCTTATAAAGGATGCATGCACTGTACTATCACCATTTGAGGAGACCACAAGGATGTTGAGCCGTGACAATGCATGCATCAGTGACACAATCCCTGTTGTGTTCCTGCTGGAGCAGACTCTGCGTGGCATTATGGACAGGGCACTTGAGGCAGAGCAGAGGGAGGAAGCGGAGGACTTCCTTTGCTCTCAAGGCCCACTTTATGCAAACACCGTTGTTCCTATGCCACAGAACACACAAGAAGAGAGGGCGGAGTAAGAGGATTCTAGCAGTTTTGGAAGCATTGAAGCAGAGGAAGACATACCTTAAACAGTAAGAGATGGTTTTCCATCCACAGAACCCTTGGGAATAGTACGTGGATGGGCGGTCCAGATACTATAATCCTCAGTGACCCTAAGGAGTCTGATTCTCATTCCTCCGCAAATTTGCGGTGCATGGGCTCCCTCATGCTTCAAAGCCTGCGAAAGAACCCAAGAATACGTGCCATAAGGGAAAAGAAGGATCACGATTGGTTGGCAACCCTCCTTGACCATTGTTACAAGGGGAAAGTCTCAGAACTCATCCCATCCCCACAGAGAGTGCAGAAGATGAAATCTCTTAAGGACACCTTAAAGAGGAGTTTATCTAATACTTTTCCTGACTCTGGTAGGTTACAGTGTTGAGGATTCTGTTGGTCAAGAGAGGAGCGGTGGAGAAGGTGGCCAGAAGGCTGGGTTTCCACTTGTGTGACTTTTCATGGGACTTGGGACTGAAAAGTCGCATGACAAGTCGTACTTAATGATTTCCAATGAGTACCGTTCATATCTGTGCGACTTCAAAGTAGTCCCTGCACTACTTTGGTCCCACTTTGATGCGACTTGAGGTCCATAGACCTCAAGAATACACAGGCATTGCTTCAAATCGCGGAAAAAATTGTGGCAAAAAATCGCGAGACTTTGGGGTTGCAATAGTGGAAACCGAGCCTCAAAGGTGGTTAACAGAAGATGAGAAGGAAAGAAAACCACCACCGGCACCCGATAACACAGCCGCTTACCCTCCTTAATGGACCCTCATCACAAAGGTCACATATGCATTGGTTAATAGCGAGAGTTCTCCAATCTCCATGCGACTCAATCAGGACCAGCAAACAAGATCATAGATATAACAACCCCGGTCTCAGCTTTCCTTCTTCAGATACTCCAGCAGTGACCACCAGTGGCTTTGCTAGGCGGGTGCGGGCTGCACCCGGATGACACCCGCCAGAGGCAGCACCACTAACACCGCCCGCTGCCCTGTGCCTCGCGCCATGGCTGTGTCCCTCAGCGGAGCGGAACGAAGCTGCCTCCCCCTCCTCTCTGTTTACATCCACAGAGGAGGAGCCCGAGCTTGAGAGACACACACTGCTGTGTATATCTGCTGTTCTGAGGTCTGTAAGGGGGGCATCCTATACCGATGGGGGGGTCTACACTGAAGGGAAGGGGTGTCTGTGCTGCTGGGGGGTTCTGCAGAATCTGCACTGAATGGGGGGTGTCTGTACTGCTGGGGGTGTCTGTACTGCTAGGGGTGTCTGTACTGGGGGGTATACACGGAGGGGGTGTCTGTACTGAGGGGGTGTCTGTACTGCTGGGGGGGTCTGTACTGCTGGGGGGGTCTGTACTGAGGGGGGTCTGCACTGGGGGGTCTGTACTGAGAGGGGTCTGTACTGGGGGGGTATGTACTGCTGGGGGGGTGTATGTACTGCTGGGGGGTCTGCACTGAGAGGGTGCATGAACTGCTGGGGGGGTCTGCACTGAGGGGGGTCTGTACTGCAGGGGGGGGGGGGGGGGGGTCTGTAACTGAGGGGGGTCTGCACTGAGGGGGTGTTTCTTTACTGCTGGTGTGCGTCTGTACTGGGGGGTCTGCACTGCGGTGGGGGTGTCTGTACTGATGGGGGGGTCTGCACTGAGGTGGGGGTGTCTGTACTGATGGAGGGGGGTCTACACTGAGGTGGTGGTGTCTGTACCGATGGGGGTCTGCACTGCGGTGGGGGTGTCTGTACTGATGGGGGGGTCTGCACTGAGGTGGGGGGGTCTGTACTGATGGAGGGGGGAGGGGGGGTCTGTACTGAGGGGGGACTATAGTTGGTGGGGGGTGACAGCATTTTTTTTCGCACCAGAGGACACCAAGCCTAGTGACGCCACTGGTGACCACCAAAGATGAATCCATCCCATGAAAATGTAAAGAGTTAGACCTCATGGTGCAGTATATCAAAATATGTTTATTAGATTAAAAGTTGATGAACTCACATGCTCTGCAAAAAAAACACACTTTGTTTGTGATAGTGTGCGGCGTTCCTCACCAACAAGATGGCCACCACATCCCAGCATACACCAGCGGCACGTCGCAGACTCCTCCTCTATGCGTTTCGTCATAGAGTGACGTTGTCAGGGGCGTGGTTTGACGGGCGCTCGGATGCCTTTTATTTGTGGGACAATATACGTAGGTGATTCGGAAATAGGCTGCATTCCAACCTCCGGAAAACGTAAATTCAATGACAGCTAAGAGGAAGCAACTATAATTGGTTGAAATTACGATTCACAACAAATGTTGAAAAGCAAATTAAATCGTAATCCATCACAAAAAAGACTAAATAGTATCAAATTGATCACTGAGGGACACTAAGATATAAGATAAACCTAAATAATACACAAAAAGATTCCTCTAATGTTACAGTACTGCCTAGACGTGGCACCATCTTCTGGTCATGGGGGATTTTGATTTTTGAAGTTCGGGTCCCATAGACTTTAATAGGGTTCACCGTTCAGGTCAGAACTTTTTCTCTGTTCGGGAGTTCTGTTGTGAACTAAACAGGGGGGTGTTCGGCCCATCTCTATACACAAAGCACACCAAGATTCCAGTAAGAATACACAAGCCTCTGTTATTTAGACAATGTTGACTTATCCCTGGGTTCAGTTTTACCATTACTTATTCCAGGGGTTCAGTTTTACCATAGTGACTGGGTCACTTTAACCGCTTCCCGACCGCCCACTGCATATATACGTCAGCAGAATGGCACGGGCAGGCAAAACCACGTACCTGTACGCGGCCCTTTAAATGCCTGCACGTGGGTCGCGCGCCGCCAGCGGCGCACTCGCGACCCGGTCGGGAGTTCCGTGACCCAGGCTGCGGGACCAGCGGGGTCCGCTGGTGTCCCGCGATCGGGTCACGGAGCTGAAGAACGGGAGAGGTATGTGTAAACAAACCTCTCCCGCGCTTCCTACTCTGCCTGTCATTGATTGGCTGTTCCCGGTCATCGGGAAAGCCGATCAATGACATCAGACGTCAGCCCCCCCCCTAATGTAAAAAAAACACACACGTCAGAGCCCATAACCCCTCCCCTCCCCCTAGTGGTTAACTCTTTCACTACAACTGTCATTTATACAGGAATCAATGCATTTAAATAGCATTGATTGCTGTATAAATGACAATGGTCCCAAAAATGTGTCAAAAATGTCCGATGTGCCCGCCATAATGTCGCAGTCACAATAAAAATCGCTGATCGCCGCCATTACTAGTAAAAAAAAAAAATATTAATAAAAATGCTATAAAACTATCCCCTATTTTGTAAACGCTATAACTTTTGCGCAAACCAATCAATAATCGCTAATTGTGATTTTTTTTACCAAAAATATGTAGAAGAATACGTATCGGCCAAAATTGAGGAAAAAAAATGTTTTTTTTATATATTTTTTGGGGATATTTATTATAGCAAAAAGCAAAAAATATTGCATTTTTTTCAAAATTGTCGCTCTATTTTTGTTTATAGCGCAAAAAATAAAAACCGCAGGGGCGATCAAATACCACCAAAAGAAAGCTCTATTTGTGGGAAAAAAAAAGGACGCCAATTTTGTTTTGGAGCCACGTCGCACGACCGCGCAATTGTCAGTTAAAGCGACGCAGTGCCGAATCGCAAAAAGGGGCCTGGTCCTTTGGCTGCCAATTGGTCCGGGGCTGAAGTGGTTAAAAAGACAAAAATATTAGTAAGAAGAATTAAAAAATAATTAAAAAAGGAAAAAAACAACAACCTGCACGTTGATGCAACTCCACAGCTGAGTACCCATAGTCTATAGAACATTCCTGATTAACAGACATTAATTGCACACAATCAGCAGCACTATGCACCAAAGCTGTCGTGATTCAGAGCGCTGTGTGTAGGAGAGATTGTTTCAGGGTCTTTATTCCAAGTGACAGCGTATATACTTATCCCATAACACAACATGAAGATGTTTGCTGTACAAATAGTGCTGGAGAACCCTACAGACGTAAAAGCTCTCTTTTTTTCCCTCTCTATAGAATTGTTTGCTACTATATTTTGCAGTTGGGCTTCACCATTGTTATTACTATTGCGTCACAGTTCTATTTAATTCCATTATGGCCATGGATCCAAGGATGCTTCAATGTTTTTTTAACTCCAAACATGAAATTAATGCATCATGCTGTGTTTTTACCAATCGGCGTGTAATGTCACGGACATTAAATATGACATTTCACTGCCTGCATCAGTATATAGTGGAACTATTAATAGCAATGTTGTTATTTTGTAGCTAAAAGTATGTTTTTGTCTTGTTTTTTGAGATTCTGTAGGCTTAAAGTGGCACTAAACAATATCTTTATTCTCCAAAAATAATTTTGCAAACTTGCATTACCGTATTTATCGGCGTATAACATGCACTTTTTCCCCCTGAAGATCAGGGGGAAATCGTGTGTGCGTGTTATACGCCGATCCCTGCTGCCTAGGAGTGGAAGGAGGGGACGAGTGCCGCTGGATTACACACAGCCGCGATCTCCTGTGTATCCGGCGCTCAGTCACACACAGTCCCGCCCCCCCTGGCCCGGCATTGGACCACTGTTCTGTCCATCATATGAGCCGGGCGGGACTGTGAGTGACTGAGCTTCGGATACACAGGAGATTGCGGATCTGTGTAACCCAGTACTGGCACGGCTGCAATCATCGGCAAAGGCGAGTCTGCAGATGGATACTAAACAGGCTGCAATGATGGGCATGTTAGAGGCTGCAGATGTGTCCTAAACAGGCTGCAATGATGGGCATGTTAGAAGCTGCAGATGGGCACTAAACAGAGTGCAATAATGGGCACATTAGAGGCTGCAGACCTGTCCAAATAGGCTGCTATAATGGGCACATTAGAGGCTGCAGACCTGTCCAAATAGGCTGCTATAATGGGCACATTAGAGGCTGCAGATGTGTACTAAACAGGCTGCAATGATAGGCATGTTAAAGGCTGCAGATGGGCATGTTTAAGGGTTTTTTCGGAAACTTCCCTCTTAAAGTTAAGATGCGTGTTATACGCCGATACATGCCGTACTTAATGACCCTGTAATCTATTTTGCATGCAATTGTTTCTAACAATTTCTGCCTCCTTGTAAAGTCCTTAGTGAGCTCCCACACCTTTCCTTTTTCCTGCCAATTGTTTGGAATGGGCAGTCCATAGTCTATCCCAGGAGTGAGCAAGAGAGGGTGGCTATGTGCCTACATACAGTGGAACCATGGAGAATGAACGTAGACACCCTCTAACAGGAAGTCAGATCTCAACAGAAAAAAATAGGAATTTGGAGATTTGAAGGAGGCTGAAAGCAATAGAAGAGAGTTTTATGTGTTAAGAATTCATACTTGAATAGAAACCTTTTTTTTAGAAACCTTTTTAAACCAGAGTTTTGTGTCAGTGTAAAGCCCCATTCCGGGCTGCTGTAAAATATGTCCATGCGGTGAGAACCCCGTGGCAGTGCGAGGATTAATGCTTCTATTCTGAAGGAGGGTGAGAATGGGAAACAATTGTAAATAGAGTTGCGCTGAAATACTAATCCAAGTTATAACATATGAATCAAACAAATAATGGAAAAAGAAAAGAGTCCTCATCTGAAATGACCAGCCCTATTGGGCAATCGTTGATCAATAAATCACCAGTGCAAATAATGTTATTAAAAATTTTACAGATTCCCGTCTACCTGGAGTCACGTTCAGAATGAACGGACTTTACTCCGTGTGTCGGCAAGTCCGTTCATTTCAACAGTCCCGCGGACTTCCGCCAAAACTCTGGCGGAAAAGTCCGGGCATGTGTGGGCAAGTCCGCACGTTCGGAAAGTCCGGCGGACCTCCGCTGGAAAGTCCGGCGGATTGTCTGCTGGATTAAGTCCGAAAAGCGCATCCCCTCCCCTTACATTAAATGTCAAGAGCCACCCCACCATCAGAAGTTGAGTCCCCCACTCTCCCCAACATCACAGTGCACCCCTTTCCTTATGCTGCTGCTGGGAAGAAGCTGGATGCATTTCTTGAAAAGCAGAAAGTAGGGGTCTGGAGTAGGACCAGAAGAGGTCTGGAGCTCTCCTGCAGCTGCAGGAGAGATGTGAGGGCCACATGGAATGGCCTGGAGGGCCGGATTCGGCTTGCGGGCCTTGTGTTTGACACCTGTGCCTTAATGCATTCCCTGCATTAAGGTAAAAAATGTCCCAATAGCAGTATCACCCTCCCCTAAATACTTACCTGAGTCCTCCTTCGTTCCAGTGCTGTGCCCGTCAGTAGCAGCTCTCTCCTCTCTCCTTCACAGGACACAGAGGCAGCAGCAGAAGCCATTGGCTGTCATTCATATCCTGTAAGCAGAGAATGGGGAGCAGGGCTGAGCTGTGCTGTGTTTGTCTATGGAGCCTGCATGTCCGCCCTATAGGGAGCAGCCTGCTATGGTTGCAGACATTGAAGAGGAGGAACTGAGAGCAGAAAAGGAGGTTCGGGGCCCCTCGGGTAAGTATAACCTGTTTCTTATTTCAGCCATTCACAGGAAGCTTTGTATTATATGAATAAATACAAAGCTTCCCCTGTTTGAATGAGACAGAGATTGTAACATAATCTACCCATCTCTCTGCCTCAGCCAATCAGAGGATACTTTGTATTCACTCATAGAATACAAAGCTTCCTGTGAATGGCTGAGCAGGGGTGTTGTTTTGGGCTCCAAAGGCTGTGGGGTTGATTTACTAAAACTGGAGAGTGCAAAAGCTGGTGCAGCTCTGCATAGAAACCAATCAGCTTCCATTTTTTTTTTTTTTTTTTTGTCAAAGCTTAATTGAACAAGCTGAAGTTAGAAGCTGTTTGGCCACCGTGCACGGCTGCCCCAAATTTTGCACTCCCCAGTTTTAGTAAATAAACTCCTATGTGCCTACAGGCTCCAGTAAAATCCAGCTCTGGTCACAAGCCGGTTTTTGGCTGCTCATTTATTATACATCACAATCTGGCAAAGCAAATATGCAGACAATAAACAGGAATCATAATGAAGATTACATTGAAGCTGACACTTGCATATCCAACAGTAAACGATAAGCACATTTTATTGAAGATCCATTAATGATAAAAACAGTATCGTATCATTTTCTAGGGTGAGCTTTGGTGCTGATATTTTTTTTCTATTTATCAATTATTAATCACTTTAATTCACTTTATTAATGTCTGCTTTTTTAATTAACCATGAGTGCCAGCTTTGATGGGGTTTACAATGTTATCCGTTCATTAACTGCACAGCCATCTTCAAATATTCACCATAATCTAATTTATTTATTTCCTATGATTGTCAGCTCCACCTAGTGACCATAATGCAGTATTTCCCAGATGGAGGTATTATGCGACACTAAAACAATTTATTCAGTTTAAAATAGAAATGAAAGGCAAAACATTTGTGTGTGTAAACATTATAAATATCTTTTTTATTATTAAGTGATCACATGATCTCTGTGGGAGGAGAAACAGCAGGACATTGCTCTTCCAATTGAATGGCTGTGCAGGGGGGGTGTCAGCACAAGCCCTGGCCATTGGAGGACAGGCAGGTTATGCTCCCAGCACATGCAGAAAACTGACTACATTGATCAGGATGTGCTCTAATGCCTAGTGTTGTCAGTTTGAAATAGGAAAGCAGGGGGACTGGCAAGATTACCAGGGATTTCACACAAAAGAAAAAATACAAAGAGAACAGGATTCTTTCGACTACAAGTATGTTGTACAACAGACACATATTAGGAAAATGAATTGGTGGGGTAACATTAGGGATGGGATGGCTCCTATCCAGGATTCACCTAGAGTGTCTGGTTTCTGAATCAGGTGCTTCAGTTTCAGACCACCTTAAACCCGGACATATTATTCAGACCATACTGTGGCTTCTCAAGTGACTGAGTACCACGACCACTGAGTGCATAAGTGTATGCATGGACTAGGTGTGCCTGGGCACACCCTGTAGCGGCCCCATTGGCTTTGCGTAAATAACGAGAGGAGAGCTTCTGACGGGTGCAGTGCCTTTTTATTTCTTTTTCCTCAAAGATGTGCATTAAGGTTGAACACCACAGAGGTTAATCGTTTGACTCCTTAAACACCATAAGCACTGTATGTACTATTTGCACCATATGCACCATGAAAACTGTAAAATTACATACAATACATTAGTTTACAGAGATCCCCAAAAAGGGGGTTACAACAGAATTACAAATATGGAGTTACAACGTGGTGTTCCGTTAACTATAACAGTGGTCCCCAACCTTTTTGGCACCGGGGACCGGCTGCGTGGAAGAAAATTGTACCAAGGACTGGGGGGGGGGGGGGCACGTTTTTTTGCGGGCAATGGCTGGTGTTGGCGCTTCAATCATCCCGGCACCATGTTTGATATGGTGTCAGGGTGATTGATGCACATTATTTCTATCATTACATTGTAGTAATAAATTAAATAGTTCAACTCACCATAATGTAGAATCAGTGGGAGCACTGAGTGTCACCTGCCACCGTCGCCTGCTACCAGATGTGGATTGTCACTTGCCACGCTGCCTGTCACCAGATGCGGAATGTAACTTGCCACGCCACCTGCCACGTTGCCTGTCACCATATGCGGAGTGAGTGGAGCGCCCCTTGTGGTTTGTCAGGCAGACAGCTGAGGGGGGTGAACTACAAGTCCCAGCACACCTCACCTGTACTCCCACACACAGCTCACCTGTCACTGATGACATTACATCTCTGTGGGATCGCCCCTCTGAATGGAGCAGGGTGTCTCCCTCCTCATGCTGCAGCTGGTCTCACCTGGCAGAGGGAGGGTCTGGGACTCCTCCGGCTGTCACTCTCTGGCTCCACCCTTTTGCCATTCCTGATTAGCTGTCCGGGCGGAGGGGGGGGAGGCAATCTGCACCGCTGAACCACCACACAGCGAGGAGCCTCACGAGAGTGGTGATGCGGGGCGGGCAATATGAGATGACGTCATCTCTCTGCTCCCCGCCGCACCTCCGACACTGAGACAGAGCACTGGCTTTGAGGGCGGAAGAGCGGTGATGCGAGGGGCGGAGAGAGATGATATCATCTCTGCTTGCCCGCCGGCTCGCTTCTTCCATCCACCCATCGCTCTCACGGCGGCCGCCCGCACCCGCGGCCCGGCTGCAGAAGGGCCACGGCCCGGTAGTGGGCCGCGGACCGGGGGTTGACGACCCCTGATCTATAACATATATCTAAATTAGCATTAAACATTTAAGAATGCATGACTATATGTTCAAACATGTGGATTGTCTACAGCATATCTTTTAACTAACAGCATGTACTCAATTTATGCTTAAAAACATATACACTGACAATGACAATGCATCTTTTACTGCATACCTTGCTCCGCTTGCCAAGGGGTGCAAAACTTTAAACTTTAGAAAACTTCCAAAGACTATCTCCTTCCCATGAGGTGCTGCTGCTTGCCTGGATGCTAAATGAATGAGAAAACCCCTTGCAAAACTATAGGAAGCAGGAAGTGTCTGGTGATTAAAACATTCCCCAGGGGAACAAAAGTAAGGCAATAAAGGTTCCACCTGTCATTTAGTGCTGAACAAAGATTTAAAGTGACAAGCGGCCAGTTACACACCCTAATTACCAGGGTTGCCGACCGTCCAGAGGGCTGGCAGCAGTTCTCTCACACTGCCCAGAGCCAGCAAATTTCCCTCCCATGCACAGTCAGGAGAGGAGAGTAGGTTCAATCTGCTCCTCCTCCTCTTATCCCTCTGTGTCTACCCGCCCCATACTCCAATCCCCAGCATGCTGTGCCTTATAAAAGGGATGTGCGGGCAGGAGAAAAGCTGCTTAAAAAAAGAAGTATTTGGCAAACACATTTAGGCGCCACATGCATTTGGGTATTCATTCATACCTTTGGCTAAAATATGTAGTCTGGCCACTACATTGAATGAATACTCAAGCGCTAAACGCACCTAGCATTTAAAGTGATACTAAAGGCTAATTTTTTTTCCCTAAAAAATAACAAACATGTTATACTTACCTGCTCTGTGAAATGGTTTTGCACAGAGCAGCTCCGATCCTCCTTTTCTCGGGTCCCTGGCTGGAGCTCCTGGCCCCTCCCTCCTGTCAAGTGCCCCCATAGTAAGCAGCTTGCTATGGGGGCACTCAAGCCGAGCTGCAGCTCCCTGTGCCCATTCAGACATGGAGCCGTGGTTCGGCCCAGCCCCCTCTCTCTCCTGATTGGCTACTTGACTTTGATTGACAGCAGTGGGAGCCAATGGTGCTGTGTCTCAGCCAATCAGTAGGGGAGTCCCAGACGGCCAAGGCACTCGTGCACATCGCTGGATAGAGATGGGGCTCAGGTAAGTATTAGGGGGGCTGCTACACACAGAAGGTTTTTTTATCCTAATGCATAGAATGCATTAAGTTAAAAAAAACTTCTGCCTTCACAACCACTTTAAGTACGTTCATAGGCGTTTAGGTGTGTGAACTGTCTTTCTCTGCTTAAATGCACCTCTCCTGAACTCACAAATGATGGGGTTTTTTTTTCAGCCTCTAAACACTCTCTTCTACATTAGCCTATGTGCATGGCCACATACAGTGCATTCATAAAGTTTTCAGAGCCCCCCTTTTTTTTTTTTTTTTGTTATGTTGCAGCCTGATACTACAATTGTTAAAAAAAAACTTTTTTTTATTATTAATCTACACCACATACAGTATGTCAAACACAAGGCCAGCAAGCCAAATCCTACCCACTAGGTCATTTTAGGTGGCCCTCGTACCTCTCCTGCAGCTGCAACACCCCCTCCCCCTGTCTACATCCCCTACAGATCCTGCACCGTTCTGTTCAGCTGCAACTCGCCTAGTTTATGCCTCCCCTGGTCTCAGCATTCAGCAGATTCTGGCAGCTGACTCCATCCCTCCTCTGGTCCTCCTCCAGACCCTGCACTCTCTGCTTCCCAGCCCCACCCCCAGCTTCTCCTCTGCAGCAGCACAAGGTAAGGGGGGAGCACTGTGTTGTAAGGGAGGGTGAAGGACTCTTGACTTCTGATGGTTGGTGGGCTCTCGACATCTGATTTAAGGGAACGGGGGGCTGGGGTGCCATCTGCTAGAAATTCTGAGAATAACCTGCACCTGCCCTTCATAGCTTAAATCTTTTATTACTAAAACCAGTAATAATCAAATGCAGAGGCAATTATTTATTATAATAAAGAGTAGATGCATTTACAGTATATAGTCTTGCAGATACAACCGGCCCTTTGAGTGCAACCATAATGCTGCACTGAAGGTTCCCAAGAGCACAGTGACCTCCATAATTCTCGAATGGAAGAAGTTTTGCACAACCAGGACTTTTTCAAGAGCTGGTGGCCCTGCCAAAATGAGAAATCAGGGGAGAAGGGCCTTGGTAAGAAAGGTGACCAAGAACCCGATGGGCACTCTGACTGAGCTCCAGATCCTGTGTGAAGATGGGGCAAATTTCCAGAAGACCAACCATCACTGCAGCCCTCCACCAATCTGTTTTTTATGGCAGAGTGGCTAGATGGAAGCTTCTCCTCAGTGCAAAACACATGAAAGCCCGATTGGAGTTTGCAATAAAGCACCCGAAGGACTCTCAGACTGTGAGGAACAAGATTTTCTGGTCTGATGAAACCAAGATTCAACTGTTCCACCTCAATTCTAAGCTTTATGTCTGGAGGAAACCAGGCACCGCTCATCACCTCCCCAATACCATCCCAACAGTGAAGTATCATGGTGGCAGCATCATGCTGTGGGGGTGTTTTTCAGCAGCAGGGGCTGGGGGACTGGTCAGGGTTGAGGGAAATCTGAATGTAGCAAAGTACAGAGATATCCTAAATGAAAACCTGTTCCACAGCGCTCAGGATTTCAGTGTGACCCAAAAATATAAAATTTAGGTGCTGCTCAGGTAGAGAGGTAAAGTCCAACTATACCGCTGTGGGTGCAGGCAGGGGCAGCGAGCTCGTCCTAGCTCCAAGCTGCAGCAATGTAAAAGGAAAAGGTCTATAAGTCGCACCTCATGAAGCAGACCAATGTGCATGAAGTGAGATGAATGACAGCCTCAGCCCGGACACCAACCAGGCCACGGTCCTAAAGCGTTTCAGTCCACCCTTAGGGAATCCCCATGATTAAGCTCCAAGGGGTGGAGAAAAACATGTTGGGGCATGGCCTGGCTGGCTGCCATTCATCTCACTTCATGTGCAAGGGTCTGCTTCATGATGTGCAGCTTATGGACCTGTTCGTTTGACATTGCTCAGGACTTCAGACTGGGCCGAAGGTTCACCTTCCAACATGACAACGATCCTAAGCACACAGCCAAGACAACACAGGAGTGGTTTAGGGACAGCTTTGTGAATGTCCTACAGCTGCCCAGCCAGAGCCCTGACTTAAACCCTATTGAACATCTCTGGAGAGACCTAAAAATATCTTTCCACCAACGGTCCCTATCCAGCCTGAGTGAGCTTGAGAGTATTTTCAATGGCAGAAAATCGCCAAATCAGGTGTGCAAAGCTTGTAGCGTCATACCCAGAACGCCTCAAGGCTGTAATTGCTGCCGTAGGTACTTCAACAAAGTACTAAGTAAAGGGTCTGAATACTTACGTATTTGTGATATTTCAGGTTTTTTATTTTTTTAAATTATCAAACATTTCTAAAATTCTGTTTTTCACTTTGTCATTATGGGATATTGAGTGTAGATTAATGAGATTATTTTTTTTATTTAGAGTAGCATCAGATGTTGTATATAGCACCACTTTGTGATTCCTCTAATGTCATACTCTTTGGCTGTGAATGTTATGTTGGCTTATTAAAGCCTAAAAAAACTTTATTCCTGATTTAAAAAAAAAGAAAAAAGTAGTATCAGGCTGCAACATAACAAAATTGAAAAAAACTGGAGGGTCTGAATACTTTATGAATGCCCTGTAGGATAACATAGAGGGGTGTTTAGAGACTGAAAAAAGTCAAACACCTGCAAAAGCGTAATTTTTTACGACTTGTGTGCAAAAGGCCCTATTCTGTTATTTATACATTTTGTTAAAGTGGTGTTGCACTCAAAAAAAAAAAAAAATGCTTAAAATTCCTAAAGAAAAGAAAAAAAAAAATAATTGGAAATTTTTCTTTTTTTTAACTCACCTCTAAATGCCGGTTGCTAGGGGGTCCCTCGTAGTCTGCCTCCTTCAGTGCCTGGGCTGGTGACATCACTTCCCCTCGGCACAGGAAGGGCTCCCTCCCTCCTGTCAGTCATCTGGGACACGTGATAGGTCCCAGATGACTGCGCGGCCAATCACGGCGCGCAGCGCCGCTTGTGCATGTGCAGTGGGTGCCCCAGCTGTGCCCACAGTTGCAATGCCGGCGCCGCTGAGCGGATGGGGGGACGAGTGGAGCTACGACCCCCCGCATCGCTGGACCCTGGAACATTTTATTTTTATTTTATTGATACTCCTCTTTAATAAAAGGCTGCTATGACCAAACTCCAGTTTGTGTCATGTTTGGTTACTTGGGTATGGATGAGTGGTGGGGTGGTGGTCAAGAAGGATGAGAGGCAAATTCCTCTTTAATACCCTAATCAAGCTCTGCTGAATAAGTCTATGCCATATAAAAGATCAAACATTTCTGAGCACAATAAAGGCACCCTATACCAAAAACAAACACATAAGCATTACTCCCAAGAATGCAAAATAGTGGACTGTAAGAAATATCCGCCACATGTTAATAGTCTGATCATAAACACATTAGTCATTCCTGGTCCTAGACTGATTAATAATGGAAGACATGGCGTGTTTGTTTCCGGACTATATATTTTACACTTAGTGAAAAAGATCCTATCCTGTTTCTGCATTCTGTTTTTCTGTCATTTTCATTTACAGTTCATATTAGATGAACACTGAGATATTAGGAGGATAATTAGAGTGTATTTAAAGGCAAAAACTCCTTTTTCTATTCCAGATAGAGTGCTGGATGGTTAAAATAACGGTCAGTTTTTTTTCTGCCATCTGAGTTCTTGTTAGGGAGATTTCTGAATCAAAGAAAGATGTCGTCTCACTTCCTGTGGAGTTGACAGGACAGGAAGTGAGAAGATATCTTTCTAATGTGAAGAAAATCACCTAATACACACCGGTTTAGCATAGGTGTGCGCAGCCTATGGCATTAGGGTGTGCACCCCAAAGCTCAAACACACATGACTTTCCCTTCAGCCTCAGCTGCACTGGACAGTGAGCGAATGGGACGTGCTCTGTGCTGAGCGGCTTCCTATTCATTTACAAACGGAAGCATAGTAAACAGAGTCTGTAGCATAGTAAACAAGCATAGTAAACAGAGTCAGATTGACACACCACAACAGCGATCGCCGCACGGTTTATCCTGCTGGACGTCCTATGACGCCCAGTTAAGATAACTGAACCACTTCCCGGCTGTCATTTTGCTATAGGCGGGGCGGGAAGTGGTTAAAGTCTCCTTTTTTTTCCATAAAAATAACAAACATGTTATACTTACCTGCTCTGTGCAGTGGTTTTGCACAGAGCAGCCCAGATCCTTCTTTTCTCAGGTCCCTCGCTGGTGCTCCTGGCCCCTCACTCTTGCGGAGCACCCGAGCCAAACTGCTGCTGCTGGGTGACTGAGGAGGACCGATGCACACAGAAGGTTTTTTTATCCTAATGTATAGAATGCATTAAGATAAAAAAAATCTGCTTTTACAACGACTTTAAGAAAATGGCTGTTGAAGGCTGGAGCTAGAATTAGGATAATCATGTGGCTCTCCAGTTCTTTGATTCAACCAATATATACTGATTTCCAGAGGTTTTTTTCCATAGAGGTCCCTCTTGGGTATGGAAGCAGCCTACACATCACCCAGATGCCCCATCAGGATAATAGTAGTAGTGTTAAGAGTCAATACCAATCACAGCGCCATTCAATGCATCTCAAGTATTAAAAATGGAAAAGGAGCTTAGTTATACTTGAATCCTTATAATAAAACACCTGCCTGTGCCTTATGTCTCTAGCACATTTTGGCCTAGTCTAGCTCAGGGGTAGGCAACCCCCGCCACTGGTGCTGAAAGCGGCACACAAAGCCTCTTTTGCCAGCACTCCACTCCCTCCCCATCAGCAGAGCAGCGCAGGGAAGTGTCAGTGAATTCCAATTTCACAATTCCCCACACCACACCTGCACTGAGGGGCTGGCACTGTGCACCCACACATTGTACAAGATGGAAAACATTGTTTGGTTCTCTAACTCTTCTGTAGATGCGATCGTCAGCTTTTGTGATGGGAAGAGATTGTGTGCAGTTCTGCTAGGGGGGTGGTCCCTGTTTCCAGGAGGAGGACTGTTTTGGCCACTGCTAAAGCCAATCACAGTCCTGCTTGCCCTGCCCACCATCTGGAGGAAGATGACTCTCTTGGTTGCCACTACCAATCTCAGAAAGAAGGGATTTCACTGTGATAGAGAAAATCACAATCAGATGACAGTTTGTGGAATTACTGTTGAGCTTCTGGGAACTTTGTTGAAATTATTCCGGAAACCTTTGTGTCACTTACTACCAGGTCCGGACTGGGACAAAAAATAGGCCTGGGCATTTTGGATTGAGCAGCCCATGACATGTTAACTGGCCCCTTCCCCACTCTCCACCCTGACAGATCCCCTGAGAGAGGGGAGGGGGGAACCCAGCAGCGGTTTGGGGGGGGGGGGGGTGAGATGGGACCAGGAAAGAGCATGGGGGGGTGGAGAGCACAGGGAAGAACCTTGAGAACATGGGGTGGGGCAAGAGCACAGGGGAGAGGCAGAGAGCACATGGAAATAGAGGAGAGCACAGGGGGGCAGCGGAGAGCATGGGGGGAGGTGGAGATCACAGGGGGGCAGCGGAGAGAATGGGGAAGGTGGAGAGCAAGGGAGGGTGGCAGAGAGCATGGGGGGAGGTGGAGAGCACAGGGAGGGTGGCAGAGAGAATGGGGGGAGGTGGAGAGCACAGGGAGGGTGGCAGAGAGAATGGGGGGAGGTGGAGAGCACAGGGAGGGTGGCAGAGAGAATGGGGGGAGGTGGAGAGCACAGGGAGGGCGGCGGAGAGCATGGGGGGAGGCAGAGAGCACAGGGAGGGTGGCAGAGAGCATGGGGGGAGGCAGAGAGCACAGGGAGGGTGGCAGAGAGCATGGGGGGAGGTGGAGAGCACAGGGAGGGTGGCAGAGAGCATGGGGGGAGGTGGAGAGCACAGGGAGGGCGGCGGAGAGCATGGGGGGAGGCGGAGAGCACAGGGAGGGCGGCGGAGAGCATGGGGGGAGGCGGAGAGCACAGGGAGTGTGGCAGAGAGCATGGGGGGAGGTGGACAGCACAGGGAGGGTGGCAGAGAGCTTGGGGGGAGGTGGAGAGCACAGGGAGGGCAGCGGAGAGCATGGGGGGAGGTGGAGAGCATGGGGGGAGGTGGAGAGTACAGGCAGGGCGGCTGAGAGCTTGGGGGCAGCAGAGAGCACTGGGGGTGATGTGAAGAGCACGGGTGGTGGCAGAGAGCATGGGGGGAGGTGGAGAGTACAGGCAGGGCGGCTGAGAGCTTGGGGGCAGCAGAGAGCACTGGGGGTGATGTGAAGAGCACGGGTGGTGGCAGAGAGCATGGGGGGAGGTGGAGAGCATGGGGGAGGTGGAGAGCACGGGGGCGGCAGAGAGCATGGGGGGAGGTGAAGAGCACTGGGGGCAGCAGAGAGCATCAAGGGAGGTTGAGATCACTGGGGGGCAGAGAGCATGGGTGAGGAGGAGAGCACAGAGGGGCAGCAGAGAGCAGGGGGGGGGGGTGGAGAGCACGAAGAGGCAGAGTATGGGTGGGGTCGAGAGCCCAGGGGGGACAGCAGAAAGAAGCACGATAGGAGGAGCAGTGGGGGCGGCTGCATATACAACAATCATTCTCTCCATCTTCCTCCTGCAGTCTCGGAATGCCTGCTTCTCCTCTACCTCTCACAGATATTCCAATACTGCAGGAGGAAGATGAAGAGAATGATTGTTCTATATGCAGCCGCCCTCTACTGCTCCTCCTATCCAGGTTACAGGGGGGCTGCACTCACGTTTTCTGTTATCCGGCCCCAAGGTGTCTGCTCTGCCCCCTCCCCCTTTGCAGTCACGCCCCCCCAGGCACCTACGGCTGACCTATAATCTAGCTCCTCCCCCCTGGCGCTGATGGCTGAGCTTAACTGGCAGCCGGCTGGCCGCGGAGAGGCTAGATGAGCAGCGCGGGCTCAAAGAGCAGCCCAGCTGCCTTGGGCCCCGCAGGGACTTGCAGCCTGGCGGCCCCGGCCCACTGGGCAAGTTCCCGGCTTGCCCTCTGGCCAATCTGGGCCTGCTTACTACAGAACCCCGGCTCTCTGTGTCCCTTTACGCCACAGCCAGTATTCAGCGCAATGAAAATCACACCCAACCACTTATTCTCAGCTGCTGGGGCCAAACTTATGATCCTGCACAGAGGCCCACTGCTTTCAGAAAATACCCCTGACCTGAGCTCATTATTGCGCATTCATTCCATATGCCTGTATGTGACATCACATACATAACATACAAGCACGTTGGCTGGATGTGAGAGGTGGAAAAGTCAAGAGGAGTGTGCCAGGACAGGTAGATGTGTCTCATCTCTGCTTCCTTTCACCACTCTGCATATCACGCATATCATAGATGAGAAGAGGGTACAGCGGTGGAGCAGATGAGCAAGAGGGGTTCAGAGGTAGAACAGAAGAGCAGGAGGATACAGCGGTGGAGCAGATGTGCAGGGAGGTACAGTGGTGGAAGAGATGACTAGGGGGTTCAGCAGTGGGACAGAAGAGCAGGAGGGTACAGCGGTGGAGCAGATGTGCAGGGAGGTACAGTGGTGGAAGATATGACAAGGGGGTTCAGTGTTGGGCCAGGTGAGCAAGGGGGTTCAGTGTTGGTGCAGAAAAGAGGGGGGTAGAGCAGTGGGGCAGATGTGAAAGGAGGTATATTGGTGGGGCAGATGAGCGGTGAGAACAGTGGTGGGGCAGAAGAGCAGGGGGTACAGAGGTGAGACAGATGTGCAGGAGGTATATTGGTGGGGCAGATGAGAAAGTGAGTTACAGTGGTGGGGCAGATGAGCAGATGGGTTCAGTGTTAAGACAGATGAGAAGGTGATTCAGTGGTGAGGCAGAAGAGCATGGGGATACGGCGGTGGAGCAGATGTGCAGGGAGGTACAGTGGCGGGGCAGATGAGAAAAGGGGTACATTGATGAGGCAGATGAACAGGGGGGTTACAGTGGTGGGACAGAAGAGCAAGAGGCTGCAGTGGTGGGGCAGATGTGCAGGAGGTACAGTGATGGGAGGGATGAGAAGGGGGTTTAGCGGTGGGACAGAAAAGCAGGGGGGTAAGGTGATGGGGCAGATGAACAGGGGGTTACAGTGGTGGGACAGATGAGCAGAGGGGGTTCAGTGTTGGGTCAGATGAGAAGGGGGTTACAGTGGTGGGAAAGATGAGCAGGGGGGTTCAGTGTTGGGGCAAAGGAGAAAGGAGGTGCATTGGTGGGGCAGATGAGCAGGGGGGTACAGTGGTGGGGCAGATGTTCAGGAGGTACAGTCATGGGGCAGATGAGAAAGGGGGTTACAGTGGTGGGGCAGGTGAGCAGATAAGTTCAGTGTTAGGACAGATGAGAAGATGGTTCAGTGATGGAGCAGATGTGCATGGAGGTACAGTGGTGGAGCAGATGAGCAGGGGTTTACAGTGGTGGGGCAGATGAGAAAGGGGGTACATTGGTTGGGCAGATGAGCAGGGTGGTACTGCGGTGGGGCAGATGAGAAAGGGGATACATTGGTTGGCCAGATGAGCAGGGTTGTACTGCGGTGGGGCTGATGTACAGGGGGTTACAGTCGTGGGGCAGATGAGCAGGGGGGTACAGTAGTGGGGCAGATGTACAGGGAGTTACAGTGGTGGAACAGATGAGCAGGGGGGTAAAGAGGTGGTGCAGATGTGCAGGGCAGTACAGTGGTGGGACAGATGTGCAGGGGGTTACAGTGGTGGGGCAGATGAGAAAAGGGATACATTGGTGGGGCAGATGAGCAGGGTGGTACTGTGGTGGGGTAGATGTATCGGGGGTTACAGTAGTGGGGCAGATGAGCAGGGGGTACAGTAGTGGGGCAGATGAGCAGGGGGTACTGTGGTGGGGCAGATGTGCAGGGTAGTACAGAGGTAGGGCAGATGTACAGTGGTGGGGCAGATGTGCAGGGGGGACAGTGATCTGAGGTGTGGAGTTCCAGGAATTGGGGCTGATCTGAGGCGTGAGAGTGCAGGATGTTAATTTCTCACTATTAAAATAGTTTACAGCATTTACTTTATAAAAAATCCTTTTCGTGATTGAGAGTGTGAAGTCGACATTTTTTTGTTATAAAAGCGCCACGCTCAATTTCTTTGAAAACATTTTTCGGCACACTGTGCTCAAAAGGTTGCCTACCCTTGGTCTAGCTTATTAAAGCTGTCCTGCTGCTGGCCAATTCTACACTGCTTTGTCATCTGCAGTCTCTCGATTCTTCATAGGGGTTTGATAGAAGTGTAATACAAATTGGCCAGCAGCAGGCAGTTCGGCATCTAGGAGAATGCCGGTAAAACCAGGCCTTTATCTGCTTGATGAAAAAGCATGTGTTGCTGCTAAAACTACATGATAAAAAGCTATTTTTTTAAATTTTTTCAAGCTGAAATTAATCAGATGGGGTGCTGCTGCGGCATGTAAGC
Organism: Lithobates sylvaticus; assembly: GCA_028564925.1. Classification (NCBI taxonomy): domain Eukaryota; kingdom Metazoa; phylum Chordata; class Amphibia; order Anura; family Ranidae; genus Lithobates; species Lithobates sylvaticus. The sequence goes on along the minus strand of CM053027.1, from coordinate 51,818,415 downwards.
CAACTTATTTGTAAGAGAAAAAATCAAATCCACAGCCACATATGCACTACCAGTGTGCGCTGTGACTAAGACTGTCTGTTAAAGGAATACTGTTGCAACAGTTTGAGAGACTCCCCCAAGCATGTGATGTGAGCCCTCAATTGTGCATAAAAAGGACCCTCTTCCCACTATACATTTTTTTTTTTTTTTAAATGTTGGCATTGGTACATGTGCCCCGATAGCAGTGTTCAGCATACCATGGCTTTTTTTGAATAGCTTGCCTATTAGCTTTAAAAAGAGTAGAGAGAAAGGAGGAAACCTACTTTTTAGATTGTAAGCTCTGATTTCTCTTGTACAAAATTGTAATGTGGTGTTTCCACTAAAAAAAAATGGCTTAAAATTCATAAAAAAATAAAAAATAAAATTATTGGAAGAAACATTTACTCACCTCTAAATGCCTGTTGCTAGGGGGTCCCTCGTAGTCTGCCTCCTTCAGTGCCCGGGCACTGACATCACTTCCCCTCGGCGCAGTCAGTCATCTGGGACATGTTACAGGTCCCAGATGACTGCGCGGCGTATCACGGCGCGCGGCGCCGCTCGCGCATGCGCAGTGGGTGCCCGGCTGTGTGCCCACAGTAAGAATGCCGGCCCTGCCAAGCGGAGCGGGGGAAGGGGGGGCTTCGATCCTCCGCATCGCTGGACCCTGGGACAGGTAAGTGTCCGATTATTAAAAGTCAGCAGCTGCAGTATTTATTTTTTTTTATTTTTTTTAACGGGCACCCCACTTTAAGCACTGTTGGCACTATATAAAACCTGTATAATAATAATAATTTTAAAGGGTTAAGATCTGCTTTAGGCATAAGGTGATGATCATTACAATATAGTGTTAATTTCTACATACACGTAAACACTCAAGCATCCCAACAATTTATTTTAATTTCTAAAGCTGGACACCCTCAGATGATCAGATCAGATGATGTGTACGGCTAGGAATACACTATAGATCATTTTGATGGAAATTTCCCTGCTCCCTGTTAAATAATAGGCAAGCAGAATCCGAGACTGTAAAATGTGATTCTACAGCACCCTCTGCTGGACAGTTATGTGTTACAGACAAATGTCTGTCGGAGTCCTGCCACAGCATGAAAATTCCATTATAGAGAATTAAAGTGTAACTAAAGATTTTTTTTTTTAAAGTATTGAATAGACTGGTCAGAGGATAGAACTTTATTCAGTTTTGTATTGCTGTCTGCGTCCCTATTAGAGAGACGGACTCTTTGTAATTGTCCTGATTACCAATTTCACCAGGAAAAAAAGATTAAGATAAATACAACATTATTAGTTGCCAACTCAACAGGATTATAGGGGAAATCTTCTAATGGGGACACTTGTTTCTGTGACAACTGCCTAAGAAGGGGTTTCATTACGTCTTACTGAGTACCGCTGTCAGAATACAGAATCCCAGCGGAGGGAATTCTTCCATCAACCTCATTTGTGTGGATGGAGAAAATCACTGGCTGAGCAAAAAAACAAATCAACTATGGCCACCTTAAAGTCACTTTAAACCCTCGCCTTGTAAAACATTTTTGTAAAGATGTATAAAAAAAAATAATAAATACCTTTTTCCCTTTTTAAAAAAAAAATAAGGGATCACATTCCCTCTGTTCTCAGCTGCATATGAGCTGGGGGGAGGACAGGGCTGGACTGGGACAAAAATTTGTCCCTGGACTTCATCCAGACCGACCCACTCTAATTTTGCAAACACACACAAAAACAGTATCCTGTGCACTTGCATGAGAGTGACGTCATCATGTCCCAGCTACCCACACAGCAGGAGCACGCAAAGTGACAGCACGCTGCTGGAGGGCTTTGCTTCAAAGGTAAGTTTGTCATGTGAAATTTAATCAATGGGCAGCGCTACCAAACCGCCCGCCATCACACGGGTGGCTCTGGCTCGTTTCAATTCACAGCAACCATTACCGCCGGGACCGCCGGAGATGGCCGAGTTTTCCTGGACGGGGGGCGGGGTAAGTCGGGCGGTGACGGAAAAGGATGAGCGCTGGCCGGAGGTGGTCGAAGATGTGTGCCGTGCCTGTAAAGAGCCAAGTGGGGGCGGAAAAGGACGAGCGTGGGTCGGAGGTGGTCGAAGATGTGTGCCGTGTCCGGAAAAAGCCGTGCGGGGGCAGAAAAGGACAAGCGTGGGTCGGAGATGTGTGCCGTGTCCGGAAAGAGCCGAACAGGGGTGGAAAAGGACGAGCGTGGGCCGGAGGTGGTCAGAGATGTGTGCCGTGTCCGGAAAGAGCCGAGCGGGGGCGGAAAAGGATGAGCGCGGGCCAGAGGTGGCCGAAGATGTGTGCCGTGTCCGGAAAGAGCCGCGCGGGGGCGGAAAAGGACGAGCGTGGGTCGGAGGTGGTCGAAGATGTGTGCCGTGTCCGGAAAGAGCCGTACCGGGGCAGAAAAGGACGAGCGTGGGCCGGAGGTGTGTGCCGTGTCCGGAAAGAGCCAAACAGGGGTGGAAAAGGACGAGCGCGGGCCGGAGGTGGTCAGAGATGTGTGCCGTGTCCGGAAAGAGCCGAGCGGGGGCGGAAATGGATGAGCGCGGGCCGGAGGTGGTCAGAGATGTGTGCCGTGTCCGGAAAGAGCCGAACGGGGCGGAAAGAGCCAAAGTGCGTCGCGCTACATCCGGAAGCTCGATACCTAGCCGTGGGCAATACAGCGGTGCTCAAAAAATGGCTGTGCGATTCACGCAGCCATTAATTTGACAGGCTGTCACTGAAACCGACCCACAGAGCCATCGGCTCACCGGGAAACTCCCGGTAGTCCCGATGGCCGGTACATGCCTGGGGGAGGAGGAGGAGAAGCAGCAGCACACCGAGCTTGCCAGTAAATGGCTGTGCAGGGGGAGGCATGTCAGGACAAGTCTGATCATTGGAGGAGAGCGGGGTGAGTTCCCACCACAGCTAGAGAACTGACCACAGTGTGATCTCCTGCTTAGTGTGGTCAGTATATAATAGGAAAGCAAGGGGACTAGCAGAAACGCCAGGGATTTCACATAACAGAAGCAATACAAAGATAATAGGATACTTCTTCATACAAGTACATGGTACAGCAGGCACCTATCAGAAATATGAAATGTTGGGGTAACAAACGCTTTAAGTCATGAGCCTTTAGGATTTGGACAGTTAAGCCCCGTACACACGATCTGACTTTCCAACGGGAAATGTTCGATGACAGGCTGTTATCGGTAAATCCGACTGTGTGTATGCTCAATTGGACAATTGTTGGATTTTCCGCTAACAAATGTTGGATGGCAGGTTTTCACACTTTCCACAGACAAATGTGTGTTGTCGTATTTTTCGAGCGTGTGTACACAAGTCTGTTGGACAAAAGTCCAAAGTACAAACACGCATGCTCGGAAGCAAGGACGAGCCAGAAGCGGTCGGTCTTGTAAACTAGCATTCGTAATGGAGAATTAACATTCATGACGTGGCAAATTATGAAATCTCCAAATGCAGCGCACAATTCTCTTCTTGTTTAATGGGATAATAATGAAGCTGCTTTGCTGGTGATACTGATGGAGTTATTGCAAATGTTTTATAAAGGCTTTTTTTTTTCTATTGATATCAAGAATAATATTATTATGCTTTTTTTTATTTTTTATTTGGGCAAGTTACCACAACGCCATTATCCCGTAGTTTTTAAGATCAAAGATACAACTATGTTGGTGTCCCTTGTCAATTTTACATTGTATTTTTCTGTCATTTGAAGTAAAACACATAGCCAAGTATTATTCCTCCTCTTTAACCAAAAATTGCATTCTATGCATCCAAAAATATAGAAAATATACCAAATCAAATCATTATTATTCAACCAAAAAAATAATGTCAAAGCAACAACTCCAAGGCCAATAATAAATAACACGTTATCTCCTCCGATTTCGCAACATGTCTGTTTGACGAACAGGCATTCAGAAACGAAGTGAAAAGCACGAAATGAAAAGTGTGAAATGAAAAGCGCAAATCAACACTCACCAAACTTCTACTAACACGAAATTAGCAGAAGGAGCCCAAAGGGTGGCGCTAAAGAGCTTAAAAACCATGTAGTACGTCACTACGTTCATATTTGTTGGCCAGCAATTGTGTGGCTGTGTGTATGCAAGACAAGTTTAGGCCAATGCCCTTCGGACAAAATTCCACGGTTTTGTTGGCCAACAATCCGATCGTGAGTACGAGGCTTAAGGTTAAGTTAGCCAGTTCTCATCAGCAGAGGCCACATGACCAATCCCTCGGTGGAAGGGTTTGGACCAGCAGGAAAGGTGCAATAAGTAACGCTTATACATTGACACTGTAGAAACGCTTTCTTGACACTAATATCGCGTACACACGGTCGAAATTTCCGATGGAAACAGTCCGATGGGAGCTTTTCATCGGATTTTCCGACCGTGTGTATGCCCATCGGTCTATTTCTGTCGGAATTTCCGACGGACTTTGGATTGAGAACCTGTTCTTAATTTTTCAGACGGAAAACCTTTCTATCGGATTTTCCGATCATGTGTATGCAATTCTGACACGCAAAATTCCGACGCATGCTCGGAAACAATTCGACGCATGCTCGGAAGCATTAAACTTCCCTTTTATAGTGCCGTCGAACGTGTTGTATGCCGCGGTGTTGTTGACCTTCAGAATTTGGTGTGACCGTGTGTAGGCAAGACAGTTTGAGCGAAAATCCTTCGGAATTCCGACAGGAAAACCTTCAGAGCTTTTTCCGACGAGAATTTCGACCATGTGTACGCGGCATTAGAGGATTCCTTATCCCTTGTGTCTTTCTTTAGGCATTTTTTTCTATCCAGATCTGATTTATAGCCCAGGTGACAAGTAGAAAATTAGCTGCCAGGTGCATGTGAAGAAATGTAAATGATTCTTTATATAACCATCCCACATGCTACTCAGCATGATAGCACTGAGAAGCTCTAAACTAGACATGTGCGCAACAAAAAAATTAGTTTATTTTCGTTTCGTTTTTTTTTTCATTTCCGAAAAACAATAGTTTATTTTCGTTTCGTTTTTTTAGTTTCCGTTGATTCGTAACGATTCATAAATTCGTACGTCGTCGGTGTTCGTATTCGTAACGATTCGTATTTTCGTTAGAGTTATTTTTTCGTTGATTCGTTTTCTCGTTAGTTTAATTTTCGTTTATTCGTTTATTCGAAATTCGGACGCATTCGTATTTATTCGTACATTCGTAACATTCGTAGATTCGTAATCGGAGCATAATTCATAATTGTATGTAATGTGTATGCTATTATTACATTTTAAGAGACACGGAAAATTACGAATCGAAAAAAAAAAGTTACGAATGTACGAATTTTTTCGTTCAATCCATTCGAAGCACGTTAAGCAACGCCATTGTAAGAGACACGAAAAATTACGAATCGAAAAAAAAAGTTACGAATGTACGAATTTTTTCCTTCAATCTATTCGAAGCAAGTTAAGCAGCGCCATTGTAAGGGACACGGAAAATTACCAATTCAACAAAAAAAAATAAAAGTTACGAATGTACGCATTTTTTCGTTCATTTTCATTTTCGTTGTTCCTGTTTTCGTTTTTCGGATTTTCTTCATTCGTACATTCGTTGTTTCTAATTAGTTTTTTTTTCGGATTTTCGTTATTTTCGGATTCGTTCGATTCGAACGATTCGTTAAAATTTTTAGCGAATCGTTCGTTCATTCGTACGAAAACGAACGAACAAAAATAACGAAAAAAAACAAAACGAATTGCACATGTCTAATTTTTTTACCCATTGACATCATCCCTGTGGGGTCCCTGTGCTACTCTATACAATGCAGGCAGATCATGGCCGGTTGGAGGGGCTGGCAGGCTACTGTACATAGGTTCCCGAAGTCATCACAGCACCCTGCCTCTGTATTCTTCTCAAGAGACATTGGCCCCGAGCAGTGGGATGGCTCTTGGAAGGGGTTATGTAAATATCAAAATGCCTTGGTGGGTGGATGTCAGTCTGCAGGAGCGGGTGGTCCTAGGCAGACTGTATGTCCATTCAGACCACTCTAGGTAATGCACACCTGTGATGCTGAGCCTCCATATAGGGTTGTCACCCATCTGGGATTCACCAGGACAGACCAGGCTTTGAATTATGTGTTCAAGTTTTAGACTGCCTGAAACCTGGACATTATTCAGACAGGTGTTCTGTCATATAGTGTCCTCCTATCAAATTTTGTCCACCCCTTACTGGGCAGGTGCAGCGCTTGCGCAGTACGGAGCATAAGGAGACTCGGAAAATCTCAGAAGAAGAACGGCGCCTGCGCCGTGAGTCGAGATGCAAGCCCCACCATCCAAGTGGACATAGGGCTGCAAATAGAGGGCCCCTCGCGGGCTTGCCATGCTTCGCTCGCCACGCTTCGCTCGCCACGCTTCAGGCACAGCCTCGCTGCGCTTGGCTCTTTTGGATTCTAACTCTATGTCCACTTGGATGGTGGGGCCTGAACCTGGACTCACGGCGCATGCGCCGTTTATATTCGGCTATTTTCGAAATCTGCTTGTGCTGTGCATGCGCAGTACACATCGAACACTATCCGATGGGGGATAGTATCCGACAGGGCACCGGATTGTGGCTCCCTAAGCATGGGCACACCCTAATCACCCCATGCGGTGCAGATTCCCCCTGCTGCCCAGGCCCCCCAGCGCTGCCGGCTTACCTCCTCTACTCCTGGCTGTTTCAGGATGTTGAGTGGGAGAAGGGGCCGGTAAATATGTCAACACCTTCCACCTTCCTTTTCTGGATGAACACGGTACAGATCACTCCTACTCATAACAGAAGCATAGTTTGCTGTGTTTACTATGTGTTTACTATGATTTACTATAGTGTTTACTATAGTGTTTACTATGCTTCAGTTTGTGAATGAACAGGAAGCCGCTCGGCACAGAGCATTTCCCATTCATTCACTCTCCAGTGCAGCTGAGGTGGCAGAGAAAGGGACTGGGGAATCTCTGTCCTCAGTTCCTTTCTCTCTCATCAAAGTGAGACATCACGTGTCTGTTTAGAGCCCTGATATTTTGCCAAAGGGGCTCCTTAAAAAAATTGTAAAAAATAATAAATAAATTATAAAAAATAAAAGCTACTGAAACCAGCCTCTGCTCTACCGACACATTCAAATAATTGTTTACATTTATCTATAAGAGTGTGTGTTAGGAGCACGTTGCTCCATACTTTCCATAGTGAAAGGCCGGACCTGTAGGGATGTAGCAGTAGGGAGCTGCAGGAGAAACAGTCAGAGCTGAGGAAGGTTCAGCGTTTAGTGCCCGAGCACTGGGGACTGTGTGTTTGATGGTCTGGAGGACCAAGGTAGGAGGCCTAAACAGAGATACTGCAGAGAAGAGCCACGAGGAGGAGTACACATTGATGGTGAGAACCCCTGCGAGGGAAATTGTTCTGCTGTGAATCTTTTTTTTTTTGCAATTTTTTTTTTTTTAACCACTTGCCTACAGGGCACTTAAACCCCCCTCCTGCCCAGACTAATTTTCAGCTTTCGGTGCTCTCACACTTTGAATGACAATTACTCAGTCATGCAACACTGTACCCAAATGAATTTTTTGTGCTTTTTTTCCCACAAATAGAGCTTTCTTTTGGTGGTATTTGATCATCTCTGGGTTTTAATTTAATTTTTTTTGCGCTATAAATAAAAAAAAAGACCGAAAATTTTGAAAAAAAAAAAAAAAAATGTTTCTTTGTTTCTGTGATAAAATTTTGCAAATTATAAATTTTTCTTCATAAATTTTGGCCACAATTTATACTGCCACATATCTTAGGTAAAAATAACCCAAATTAGTGGATATTATTTGGTCTTTGTGAAAGTTAGAGAGTCTACAAAGTGTGGTGCAAATCATACAAAATTGATCACATCTGATGTACTGGTGGCCTATCTCATTTCTTGTGACCCGAACAAGCCAGGAAAGTACAAATATTCCCCCAAATGACCCCTTTTTTGAAAGTAGACATTCCAAGGTATTTAGTAAGAGGCATGGTGAGGTTTTTGATGTTGTAATTTTTTCCCACAATTATTTGCAAAATTAAGATTTTTTTTGATTTTTTTCCACAAAATTGTTATTTCTCTCACATGGCATGTGTATACCACAAATGACACCCCAAAATAAATTCTGCTACTCCTCCTGAGTATTACGATACCACATGTGTGAGACTTTTCCACAGCCTGGCCACATAGAGAGGACCAAAATGCAGGGAGCGCCATCACGTGTTCTAGGAGTATAAATTACACATCTAACTTGTTGACTACCTATTACACTATTACACTTTTGAAGGCCCTGGAGCACCAGGACAATGACACGTGACACTGATGTGGCACTGATGACAGATGGCACTGATACGTGGCACTGATGACACGTGACACTGATGTGGCACTGTTGTCAGATGCCACTAATACGGGGCACTGATGACACGTGACACTGATGACAGATGACACTAATATGTGGCACTGGTGACCGATGGCACTTATACATGGCACTGATGACACGTGGCACTAATACGTGACATTGATGACAGATGGCACTAATATTTGGCACTGATGACATATGGCACTAATATGTGGCACTGATGACACGTGACACTGATACGTGGCATTGATGACACGTGACACTGACAGGTGGCACTGATGACAGATGGCACTAATATGTGGCACTGATGACACGTGACACTGATATGGCACTGGTGACAGATGGCACTATGTGGCACTGATGACAGATGGCACTTATACGTGGCACTGGGGACAGATGGCACTGACATGTGTCACTGGGGACAGGTGGTACTGACAACAGGTGGCACTGGTGACAGGTGGCACTGGTGACAGGTGGCACAGGGGACATGTGGCACAGGGGACATGTGGCAGTGGGGACATGTGGCAGTGGGGACAGATGGCACTTTATTTTAAATATTTTTTTTTTTTGTACTTACGGCCGCTGCAGCCGTTCATCTCTCCCTCCTCACACGCCGTCTCTGTGTGAGGAGGGAGAGCCGGCGCTGAGAGATGATCTCATATGTTAACATATGAGATCATCTCTCGTTGGACACGCCGATCACGCTGTAAACGGACGCTGTGATTGTCCATTTACAGCGATCTGTGACTGGCTGTGTCCAAGGGACACGGCCAGCACAGAACTTCCCCGATGCACGCTCTCAGGAGGTCGCATTGCGGAAGTAAACAGGAGGACGTCCAGGGACGCTCCTCCCGATAGTTAGCGTCCACGCTGTAGCCGTCTTTCGGCTATAGCGCAGGTGCGAAATGGTTAATAATAGTTTGCACAGTACAAAAGAACAAGCAGAAAAATGTAAACAAGCCACGCCACACAGGGTGCTGTCATAGAAAAAACATGTAAAAATAAAGAAAAGAAAAAAAAACATCATAATATAGACAGCATTATAACGACTTTACATTTCTCATGGTAATAAGGCCATCAATCATCCCTACATTTAGCTATCATAGCAGCAGTCAATCCCCAAATAATCCCAATGGTAGTTCAAGAATTACAGAGGTGTATACTCTTATATGCATCACCATTCAGGCAACCTCCTCCTTTTTAGTGGAATCTATATACAGTAAAACCTTGGTTTGAGAGTAAATTGGTTAGAGAGCGTTTTACAAGACGAGCAAAATTTGTAAACAAATTTTGACTTGATATACAAGCGATGTCTTGATATACAAGTAGTGTCATGTCACAACTGAGTATAAAACACAATAGAGGCGCCTCTAAGGCCCCTTTCACACTGGGGTGGTTTTAGGGCGGTACAGCGCTAAAAATAGCGCCTGTATACCGCCTGAAAAAACCGGCCCCATTCACTCCAGTGTGAAAGCCGGAGGGCTTTCACACTGGAGCGGTGCGCTAGCAGGACGGCAAAAAAGTCCTGCTAGCAGCATCTTTGGAGCGGTATAGGAGCGATGTATTCACCGCTCCTATACCGCTCCTACCCATTGATTTTAATGGGACACCGCGGTAATACCGCGGCAATACCGCCGCAAAGCGCCGCTACGGCGGTGCTCTGCGGGGGATTTTAACCCTTTTTCGGCCGCTCGCGGGGGGTAAAACCGCACTGCGAGCGGCCGAATCCCGCGGGCAAAACGACGGTAAAGCAGCGCTAAATATAGTGCTGCTTTACCGTCACCGCAGCTCCCGCCCCAGTGTGAAAGGGGCCTAAGTGTAGCAATATGGTTACATTTAATGAAGGTACAACATTTAGCCAGTCACATGGTTAATGATTAAAACAGGCACATCTAAGTATGCAGGCATCAAGGGGTAAAGCTGTTCGCATAGACCATAATCCTCACTGCAATTGACGTCATCCCTTCCACGCTGCGCTCCACACCTCACTTTCAGATCGCTCTACTGCAGGGTAGTCTTCCCAGCAGACTGACATCGGTGAGAGATGGCGATGTGGGGGATGGGCTATGGATGGGCTATGTGTACAGCTTTACCCCAGATCCCTGCATATTTAGATGTGCCTTTTTTAATCATCAACCATCTGAGTTGCTAAATGTTGTAACTTCATTAGATGTAACCATATTGCTACACTTAGAGGCGCCTCTCTTCTCTTTTATACTCTGGAGCTCCTGCTGGGTTTTGCTTCTAATCCCCTTGTGGAGGCTGCCATTTGTAGATGGACATTTTAGGGTTACACAACCTATCACATTGCTAGAATCTGAAGGATTTATGAATAAATGGTCATGGAACGAATCATCTGAGTTTCCATTCTTTCTTATGGGGAAATTTGCTTTGATATACAAGTGCTTTGGATTACGAGCATGTTTTATGGAACTAATTATTGCTCGTTTTACTGTAATCCTTAGGCTACAGAAAGATCAATGTCTAACCAAATCCTCCAGGCTTTGTCAAATTTCTTTGGACATTTGGTGTGTACGGGGCATAGTAGTTTTACATAATGCAGCAACATCCACACACACAAAACACCCAACGTTAGAGGTGATTTATTCTTAACCATTGCACGCTGGTACTGACTATACATGTGCAATTCATTTCGTTTTCCCGTTAAAATTCGTTATATTCGTTCATTCGTTATCGTATGAATGAACGAATGATTCGCTAAAAATTTTAACGAATAACGAATTATCAAATCGAACGAATATGAAAAACAACGAAAATCCGAAATAACCAAATTAGAAACAACGAAACTACGAAAGAAGAAAATCCGAAAAACGAAAACAGGAAAAACGAAGATCAAAATGAACGAAAAAAAATTCGTACATTCGTAACTTTTTTTTTTGTTGAATTGGTAATTTTCCGTGTTCCTTACAATGGCGCTGCTTAATTCATTATCGAATGGATTGAACGAAAAAATTTGTACATTCGTAACTTTTTTTTTTTTTTTTTGCGATTCGGAATTTTCCATGTCTCTTACAATGGCGATGCTTAACGTGGTTCGAATGGATTGAACGAAAAAATTCGTACATTCGTAACTTTTTTTTTCGATTCGTAATTTTCCATGTCTCTTACAATGTAATAATAGCATACACATTACATAAAATTATGAATTATGCTCCGATTACGAATCTACGAAAACAATGTTACGAAAGTACGAATAAATCAATCTTACGAAAGTACGAATGTAACTAAATCTACGAAAATACGAATGCGTCCAAATTTCGAATAAACGAAAATTAAACTAACCGAAAAAACGAATCAACAAAAAAATAACTCTTACGAAAATACGAATCGTTACGAATACGAACACCGACGACTTACGAAATTACGAATCAATACGAATCAACGGAAACGAACAGAAACGAAACTAAACAAATTTTTCTATTGTGCACATGTCTAGTACTGACTAGTATTCCAATGTTTCTCTTCTTCCTCAGTTTTTCCCCTTTCGCACAGCTAATGTAACCACAGTGCTGATGGAGTGGGGCAGGATCGATTTGCAAGCGACCAACATCCTCCTTATCAACTGATAACATCATTGGTTGTTAGGACGCCGGCAGCTAGAAGGTCGTAAAGGTGAACGATGAAAACCCGCGGCTTTGTGTAACTAAAGACAGACTTAATCCACAAACTGGTATATATACAATTTTTGGGCACTTTGCCAAGGCACAACCTGAAGGCAGCCTGGTTGAAAAAGGCTGCCCTAATGAAATAGGCTGCGCCCACCTTGTCCTCAACTAACCAAGTGCATAGGTGCACATGGATGAAAGGTGCTGATGCCTGAGCTTCCATCCTCAGGGGAGGACGCTCACCATCCACTGACTGGGACTCCCTCTCTTCTCTCTCCTGCCTGTGAGCAAGTGAGTACACTAAGGTAAGGTGGCCTCAGATGTAAGGGGTGCTCTGCTGACTCTGATGTAAAGAGGGATTTGGGAAGCCTGATTTAAGGGGAATGCTGGGAACTCTGATGTAACCCGGTAACCCTTTGGTAGGCAGAAACACCCTTATGCCCCGTATACACGGTAGGAAATTCTGACCACAAAATCCGTCAGATTTTTTCAGACGGATTTTGTACGACACTGGTGTTGCATACACACGGTCGGACAGAGTTGTCGGAAAATGCGATCATTCTGAACGTGGTGACGTTCGTTGCGTACGATGTAACTACGTAGAGACTATTAGCCAATAGCTTTGGTCTCGTAATTTGATCTGAGCATGCGTGGCACTTTGTCCGTCGGAATTCTCTACACACGATCGGAAAAAGTCTGATCGGATTTTGTTGTCGGAAAATTTGAGAGCAGGATCTCAAACTTTTCCGGCGTTTTATTCAAGCCACACCCCAACACTTTAATGGTGCTTGGCTATTTTTTTTTTTGGAGGGGGGGATGCTGTGGATTCTGGTGTAAAGGGGAACTCTGATCTAATGCCCTGTACACACGGTCGGAAATTCCGACAGAAAAAGTCCGATGGAGCCCACACACGGGCGGATTTTCCGACAACATGGTCCGATCGGACATTTTCCGTCTGAATTTCCGATCGTGTGTACAGGGCATTAGATCAGAGTTCCCCTTTACACCAGAATCCACAGCATCCCCCCTCCAAAAAAAAAAATAGCCAAGCACCATTAAAGTGTTGGGGTGTGGCTTGAATAAAAAGGTGGTAAGTTACCACCTTTTTATTCAAGCCACACCCCAACACCTTACTTACCTGATTTGAAAGAACTCAACTTGAAATGAAAAGGAGCAGGCCAGGGACAATCAGGGTGGGGGGAGCATTAGTTGATGTTGGAATGAGGAAGTCTTTATGTGACCTACTGCACACTGTGTGAAGCTCAGAGTGTGCAATGAAATTAGAGCAAATTATTTCAGTACAGAGGAGGAATCTGTACAACACTGAAGGTAAGGCTGGAGTTCAGTTTTAGGTTTTCCCTGCTCTGCTCCTGTGTAAGCTGCAATGTCAAACCTCATGACGTAGTAGAAGGGGAGAGGCTTGGTGTATGAGCGAATCAGGCACGAGATTTTGTGTTAAGCAGTCACTCTGACCAAATCTTCCATTATGGTACTAGAGTCATTATTTCTATGAAGGATATACAGTATGGAGTGCTGGTAAAGCAGACTATTTAAATGTCTGCATCCCTTATCTTACCAAGGTTCTACAAACAATCAATTATTCATCGTCTGGTTCTTCGCCAACACAGCAGAAGGATTGGAGAGGCAGCGAGGCAGCTGTCTGTGACTTTTCTCAGCCAATTCGGTCTGGCATGAGACTAGATCACACTGGAGCTTGCTCTACAACACACAGGAAGCTGCCTCATCTCAACACAGTAAACACTTGTCAATAAGAGAGATTAGCAATTGGTGATCAGTGGAAGTGAGCTGAAAATCCCTCGTTATGGAGAACACAATGGAAACACCAGTGGAACTGGAAAATGGACATAAAGAGGAGACTTGCCAAGTCCATTGTCTTTCATCCTGGCTTGTGTATACTAGACCACCAGCTCTCAACCCAGTGCCCTCCAACCTCCCACAGTACCCCTTAGCTTGTTGCAGAGCCTACAGCCCTCATAGTGCCCCCAACATGACTAGGGCAGCCAGATAACTTACTACCCTTAAACAAAACATGTACATAACTTACATTACTATAAATAATGACCATGACACCTGCTTGGATGAAAATGGCCTTGACGGCCTTTTATTAACAAACCAAAAACTATAAACTCTATTTCACATAGTTTTAACCATTTTAACTATTTTAATTCTCCAGATCTATCCAAGCTAATGGTTGCTGGTCCCTGACGACCCCATTTTCTTATTGAGCCTGCAGCCCCTTTAACGTAGCATCTGCCCCAGCCGCAAACTTGCCTCGGGGACACGCTAACTGACCGCGGACCCCCATAACTCATTACCCATAAGGCCGGACTAACACCAGCCAATGGGAAAGGACTCCATAACTGTAATGTGTCCAACATTTTAAGCCACGCCCTTTTAATTTTATTCTTGTAACAACTACACCATACCTAATCGTCGCCAAGGACCCAACCGTAACTGCATTCTTTAGTCGACCATCCTCTGACCGATTCTCTCAGGGCGGGCGGGCGGGAACATCCTTTCACCTTGCTGCCCAGACTGCATGTGACTACCTACTTGCTAATTGCCACGAGGGATCTACTCCTCCCCCATTTGCTCCCCACCAACCAATCTGGTAAGTGCAGAACAATATCTTTTACCCCTCCTATCTTTAACCATTTCCTCTCTCTGTTCCTTGCACCCTGTCATGTTTGTACTTCGCCTCCATTGCACTGCTGTTCCGTACATGTCTGTGTGCTCTGATCTCACGCATTGCCTCTGCAAAACCCCCAGCATCCTAGAGAGACCCCCAGCCCCCTCCCAAGACCCAATCCCTCACAGTTTCTCCCTCATCCCCTACAGGATCACCAAGTCTGCTGTAGAGAACACCCAGCCACATGTGGAGTCTTCCAGAATTTCAATACATGTTTTGCGTTCCCATAATGTGCAAGTATAAAAAGTTTTTTTTACTATTTTTTATTGGGGTTCAGAAGGTTTGGAAGAATTTAGAACCGTATCAATACAGTTGAGAACCACTACCCTAGACCACCACACTATCAGTTCTTTTGGGGTCTGTTCCTGGAACACCTAACCCTCAGCCTACGGTTCTGCAGTTAACAGATTCTCAACTCCACCTCCAATCTGTGTAGTCTAATTACACTGAAACCTGATATAGTCAAATGGGAGCGTCTGGTTCATTATAATCACTTTCTTTTTGAGAAAAGTTGCAGGGGCCTGCATCCTGTTAGAAATATTTACCCCTTGGGGAGTATCTCACCAAAACTGAAATTCCTATTGCTGGGGGTGCCTAAAATTTTAATTGTATCCTAGTGCAGACTTCTGGGAAAATCAGTGAGCCAATCACACACTTAGGAAATTACATTTCTGGGGGCGTTGCCATGCTGCATTACAAGTTTACAAAAAATTACAGTGCTGAAGATTGAAAAGGAAAGTCAAATTTTTATAACAATAAATTACAATATGGCTTGTGTAGCAATTGTATATGCTATATTTTTTGATATTTAATTTTTTTTTTAATGTCATAATGTAGAGTATAAGATTTCCTATCATTTGAGCCCAGTCTTGACACAAAGAGTTAATCCAGCTCTGAGCAAATCCTCTCATTGTTCAGTGAGATAAATCTTGACAAAAAGAGAAAAACTTTGTCAAATCCTCCCCCTTGCTGTGAGTGACAGGTGATTTACATATCTCGTGCACTAGCCTAAGAGACATGCATTATTTTTTAATTCCCTCCCACTCCTTTCTTCTGCTGCTCTGCCAGGATTGGATGTTCCACACCTCAGCATAATTGGGCATGCTGAAGTCATGTGGTTACTTTCCTGTCTTTTCACTGGATATTAGAGATCATAGCAGAAGTTCAGTGTAAGAAATACACAGGTGAAAATGCATATTGACAAGTGGAGTGTAGAGGTGGGCGGGGAGTCTACTGACATCACGACTCCACCCACCCACAGAATCTGCAGTTTTTTTGGGTCTCATAACAGAGGGGAGACATTTGACAGGTAAAGATACATGCAGGAAGCATGTATATCCTTATAGATAACCCCTATGGCAGTAGTTTAGAAAGGATGACATTGGGTTTACATCCACTTTAACTTGTTGGAAGGCTCTTTAAAGAATAACCTTTTGTTTAGTGTTATGCAATCTCCTTAAACGTGTATATTAAAAGCTAACTCCACCTTTCAGGGCTGGTTCACTTTGGAACGTGTATGTTCCAGTTTTGACAGTCTATTCATTCATTGGGCTGCCAAACATACCACAACATGGAAAAAGTAACGCAAGCACTACTTTTTCAGATCACGCTGCATCAAACCACGTGCTACTGTGGTACCATGCATTTGTGAGATGTAGTTTGGGTGCCATTAACAACCATTTGGTTTCAGCCATTCTGTGTCAGGTATTTGTGAACAAAGCCAAGAACTTCAGAGGTACAAGAGTTATATAATTGTTTTATCTCTAAGCCAGCAACTCAGTCCAGGAAGTGGATGATGCCTAACAAGATGGCTGTCCTTTTGAAGAGAAAGGAACATGAAGGAATAGTTGAGGGGAGTACTGTGACTTCTGGAAGTGTTAGGCCCCATACACACTGGGCATTTAGTCCCATTGCATGGTTCCCCAGCACTTAGCTGCAGGCAGAGGGCATAAGTGTCCCATCCAGCCCTGCTGCAAACAGCCTGTCAAACTCTATGAAAGTCTGACAGCTGCTGAGGCTGGACAGTGCACTTAGTAGTACAAACTTTTAGGACAGTATGTGTTCAAGGACTTCTTGCATTCTGGTCATCTGTCCCTCGGTGAATACTGCCCTAATTGGATCACCTGTGGTAGGGACTGGGACACCTATGCTCTCCACCTGCAGCAAAACGTCTGAGCCCCATGCACCAGAGCTAAACTCCCAGTGTGCATGGGACCTTACATTTACACTTCATGCACGACCTTAACATGGAAAAATGTTTGGTTAATAAAAGACTATAGGGGATTCTGGAACCTGCACTTTCCAAAACAACAACGGCACCATATGTTTCTTCTGTGACAGGCTACAGAAAGGCAGCATGGCCTGGGACATAAAGATCCTCTAAATAGATCTTTAGTGAGACCTCATTTAGAATACTGTGTCACTAACAAAAATATATTGAGAAGATAGAACAGTCCTCAAATGGGCAAAAATTGGGGGACGAAACATGTCAGGAGAGACTTCAAGAAATTGATATGTACAGTCTGGAGATAAGAAGGGAAAGGGGAGACATGACTAAAACCTTTAAATACATCATGGTGCGAATAAGATATAGGATGGCAGTATTTTCAAGATGTAGCCAAGATCAAGAACCTCAAACTTCATATCTAATCTCAGAAAGCAATGTTTTTCCAGAAGAGTAGTTGATGCTTGGAATTAGACATTTTAGCATAGGTAGAAGGGCAGTCAATAGTAAGTGAATTCAAAAATACTTGAGACAAACATAGATATATACTCAGCCAAAAAAAGTAAAAATAAAAGACCCTTTCCTACAGAAGGCTTTGCATGGGTGGTGAGGTAATTGCCTCTTTTTTTCCCTGCACTGCCCCATACAGATTTGTCACATGTCACATGACTCTTCAGAAACCGACACTTCCAAAAGTGTCAATAAATCTTCCTCCTGCTAGTCCCTATGTCACTACTGTGTCTTGTTGGTACATTGGCAATGGTTGGTGTGGGCAGAAGTGGTAATTATTTACTATTAGACATGCGCACAACAAAAAAAATCTTTTTTTTTTTTCGTTTCGTTTTTTTCGTTTCCGTTGATTCGTAACGATTCGTACATTCGTAAGTCGTCGGTGTTCATATTCGTAACGATTCGTACATTCGTAAGAGTTATTTTTTCGTTGATTTGTTTTTTCGTTAGTTTAATTTTCGTTTATTCGAAATTCGGACGCATTCGTACTTATTCGTAACATTCGAAGATTCGTAATCGGAGCATAATTCATTTTTTTATGTAATGTGTATGCTATTATTAAATTTTAAGAGACACGGAAAATTACGAATCGAAAAAAAAGTTACGAATGTACGAATTTTTTCGTTCAATCTATTCGAAGCAGCACCATTGTAAGGGACACGGAAAATTACCAATTCAACAAAAAAAAAAAAGTTACGAATGTACGAATTTTTTCGTTCATTTTCGTTGTTCCTGTTTTCGTTTTTCGGATTTTCTTCATTCGTACATTCGTTGTTTCTAATTAGTTTTTTTCGGATTTTCGTTGTTTTTCGGATTTGTTCGATTCGAACGATTCGTTAATCGGATTCGTTCGATTCGAACGATTCGTTAATCGGATTCGTTCGATTCGAACGATTCGTTCATTCATACGAAACGAACGAAAATAACGAAAAACGAAACGAATTGCACATGTCTATTTACTATCTTCTTTGTTGGGATGTCTTTTATTCATAGTTTCATTTAAAGGACTAAATGGCTTTAAGAAATCTAGCTGTGCTTTCTTGCATCTAAAATAAATGACCATTTATAAAACATGTATGTATGTCCCCATCAACTCATTTTATTATTTGTGCATTGACATGAGATCACTATGTACCCTCTGATTTCCTCTATAACACTGACCCATTCCCTGTGTTTATCTTAGATTTGTATCTATGCAGTGGAGGGAGGGGGGTAGAAAATAAATAACTGTTCAAGAGCACTGCGGTCCAAGTAAACTCACAAAAAAAAATACAGGATTCTTTCTAGTCACTGCAGGAACTGACGGCGGACCAGGAACATTCACGGGCACAGAATTGGTGCATAATGTGAGCAGTGGGCTCTGCACCAAAATGGAAAACATGCAAAATAAAACAGACAACTATACAGTGACATACGAATATTACTTTGATTATGTCGATCCAGTCTCATTTGATGAAAGCCAACTGAAGGCCAACAAATGTGAGTAGTAGTTGTTTTTTTTTTGTCCCTCATTTTATCCCAATTTCCTCTGTCCCCCATTGTGTTCCAAATATTTCCTTCTCTCATTTGATCCTAAAACCCTCTGTCTCTCATTTTTCCCAATTCCATCTGTTCCCAATATGTCCCTAACTCCCATCATTCCTCATTTGATCCAAAATCCTTCTGTCCCTCTTTTTGTTTCAGACCACTCTGTCTTTTTCCCAATTCCCCTGTCCATCATTTGGTCCTAGATCTCCACCCCCCACTTGGTCCCAGTTCCTTCTGTCCCTCATTTGCTCCCAAATCCCTCTGTCCCTCATCACTTTATCCCGGTTATCTATGTCAATTACTGGTCCAAATCGAATTCTACCTCTCATTTGGTCCCAAATCTCTGTTTCCCTCATGTGATACCAAATCCCCCATCTTTCATTTGGTCCCAAATCCCTCCATCCTAAAATGCTTGTTTAACGGCACCCTGTCGCACTCCGCTTGAGTGCTTCCGTCAGTACACAGCCTCCTCCAGTCTGAACATCAGATATCAGATATTACAGCCACACATTGTAACTAAAAACCAGGCGAGACTAGCTCAGTTACACAGCTTGAACATGGAATGTTTATTGGAACAAACTCACACAAATATATACACCAGGAGGACACCCCCCATTCTGATCATATTACCCTAGCAATACAAACTGTAACCAGAAACAGAATTAACATAGCTAATGAACTAGTTACTTAAAGCAGCCAATGTGACTCCAAGTTTTTACTTTCAGGTCAGCCTTGCCGTCTTCTAGCTCAGAAGACATAATCCACATTATCTGAGTATAAACACAGGACACCTTATTAAACGGACAATAGCAAGAGTCCCCAGTAGCAGACTGTCCGGCTCCAGAGGCCAAGGTGACCAGCTCTTTCAATTAACATGTATGCAGTAGTTCAGAATCAAACAAACCAGGAATAGTCTTTGTATATTTCCTGGGAGATATTGTGGATAAATATTACTGTTCCATTTTAAGTACCCTGTTTCCCCGAAAATAAGACCTAGTGTGATTGGCAGTGATGGCTGCAATATAAGCCCTACCCCCCAAATAAGCCCTACCCTGTTTCCCCGAAAATAAGCCCTACCCTCAAAATAAGCCCTACAAGGACTTTAACTAGGGCTTATTTGGGGGGTAGGGCTTATATTGCAGCCATCACCGACAATCACGCTAGGTCTTATTTTCGGGGAAACAGGGTAATCCAAGCCACATTCTTAATGTCCATTATTTTCTTGGTCACCCTGTGCCCCTAATAGACACAGGATTACTTAGACATAGGAGGTGCATGGGGATCTGAAGCAATGGTTTCCCAACCTCTCCAAGGGACTCTGGGTTCCACCAGCCCCCTGCCCAAAAGTGACTCCCGTCACAGCTTGGTCTCTAATTTTTTTTCCCAATAGCCTTTTCCCAATAGATTTGGAACTCATTTGGTTCCAAATCCCTCCACTCCTTAATTTGGTCCTAACTTTCTCTATCGCCTATTTTTCCCAAGTTACTTTACTCCCTAATTTGATCCCAAGTCCCTGATTTGGTCCCTGTCTCTTTCTCTCTCTCCCTTATTTGGTCCCAAATCCCTCTGTCCCTCATTTTATCCCATTTATGTAAGTCAAAAATCTCTCTCTTACTTGATCCTGATTTCACTCTTTTCCTCTTTTGGTCCCAAATCTCTCTTTCCCTCATTTGATTTCACCCCCCTCCCCCATCCTTTATCTGGCCCTGAATTCCTCCATACCAAATTGCTTTGGCTCTTATTTTTTTTCAAAAATCCCTCCAGCATTTGGTTAAAAATCCCTCTGTCCATTTTAGTGTCCCAAATCGCCTTGTTTCAAATTTTTCCCCAATTACCTTTGTCCTTAATTCAATACTTATTCCCTCTGTCCTTCATTTGGTCTTGGATCTCTCTCTCCCTTATTTGCGCCCAAGTCCCTCTGTTCCTCATTTTATCTCTATTATCTATGTCAATCACCTTGGTCCCAAATCCCTCTCTAAAGCTGACCATACACTACTAGAATTTGGTTTGAAATTTTAAGGAACATTTGTTAATTTTTCAATGTGTAAGTGGGATCAAATCAATGTTCGTTTTTTGACCACAATGATAATGGTTGATGAGGGTTTTTGTTTTGGAAATTACATTTATTATAAAATTGAATGTTGAAAGCAAACAAATATTGAAGTACGTTCAAATGACATTCCACCAGTCATCGAACGTACAAAGAATGTTTGTACCAATGTTGATACAAATGTTTGTACGAATGTTTGTTTCAAAATCGACTATTTTTATTCAGTCCTAAACCTGTACGTGCTTCTGTCTCTGAGCCCCACAACATTTTGAAATAAATTACAAGGACACTGTCATAAATAGCTGTGCTAATAACAAATAATATTCAAAAGTAACACTCCAAAGAGTGATCCATTACCATGAGCTTGGGGCTGGTAGCTTTAATCACTAAGCCATTGGAGCTCAAAGCAAAGCTTCATAAAAGTTAACCCAACACTAATCAAATCACCTTCAAATAATCAGTTTTGTCAATATGTGTAATGCCCCGTACACACAGTCGGAAATTCCGACGGAAAATGTCCGATCGGACCATGTTGTCGGAAAATCCGCCCGAGTGTGGGCCCCATCTGACTTTTTCCGTCGGAATTTCCGTCGAAATTTTCCGACAACAAAATCCGATCGGACTTTTTCCGATCGTGTGTAGAGAATTCCGACGGACAAAGTGCCACGCATGCTCAGATTAAATTACTAGACCAAAGCTATTGGCTACTAGCCTCTACGTAGTTCCGTCGTATGCAACGAACGTCACCACGTTCAGAATGATAGGATTTATCGACAACTTTGTCCGACCGTGTGTATGCAACAACAGTGGGAGCTTTCCTTTCCACACAGGCGAAGATGCACCCCCCCCCCCCCCCATGGTGAAGGATGCAATGCTGCACCCAAAATCCTAACCAAACTGACCCCGAATAGTGCGTGTAATAAGGGGGTGCCTTAGGGCACAGCGCAAAGGACACCACACAGCACCAAAAACCTGAGCCATGCCACACTGCCACCACAGTGTGCAAGGAGGGGGTAGGACCATGCAATCACAGGCAGCTGGCAGGTGAGGCAAACCTGGAGAGGAGAGAGGGAGCGGCGCCAGAAGATGGGTATTTAAAAATCCCCAGCAAAGTGCCTTAAGGCGGCTGCCTAAGCAGCCTTATGCTGGCACTGTCTCTGCCTGCATGCGCACTGATGTATGCCCCAAAAGAAGTTAGTGTGCACGTGGAGCACTTGTCATTGAGCATGCAAACCCTGGCGTACAACCATGTACAGCCAGCCTGCTCCTCCTGTTCACCTCAGTGGATGGCTGTACATTGCAGCAGTGGGTCCCGGGGCAGGCATTACACAGTCTGTGCCCTGTACAGCCATGTGCATGAAGCTTAATGTTTTAAAAACCTTTGTTTCTGTGTATAGTTCATCATTTTATATGTACATGGGGGGCAGTAATATTTGCTTGTTGCATACACAGGTTGGATTTTAGATCCAGAACTCGCACCAATACATTATCAAGACATGTGCTTTAACTGTCCAGCATCTGCCAAAATCTGATACATCAGTTTTGGGTGGATTGAGCCTTTAAAAGGGGGCACATGGCAAGTAGGTCCTACTGTTGCCATTCGCTCGCCAAATGCCAGTTCGGAGTGTGTATTGAGCCAAAAATCTGTGTATGTTCCCACGGCTTTGGTCACGCCAATCCAGAAATCTAATGCCCCGTACACACAGTCGGACATTCCGATGGGATTATGTTGTCGGAAAATCCGATCGTGTGTGGGCTCTAGTTTTTGTTTTCAGTCAGAGTTTCGAACGGAAAAAGTTTGAGAGCAGGACCTAAAATTTTCCCACAACAAAAACCTATCAGACTTTTTCCGATCATGTGTATAGAATTCCGACGCACAAAGTGCCACGCATGCTCAGAATAAATTTGGGGACGAAAGATATTGGCTACTGGCCTAGTCCCGTCGTACGTGTTTTACGTCACCACGTTCTGAACGATCGGATTTTCCGACAATTTTGTGCGACCGTGTGTATGCAAGACAAGTTTTGGCCAAAATCCGTCTGAAAAAATCAGACGGATTTGGTGGTCGTAATGTCCAACCGTGTGTACGGGGCATAATACAACGTTCAGGACACGCTACAACCTTTAGACTTCCAGGACAAAAATAAAAAAAACATGGGTAATCTTTCTGATCAAAACCTTTCATCATGACCTTTCTGTATTTTCTCTGGACTAACCAACAAATTTGGTGGGGGGGTTTACTAAAACTGAAGCATGCGGAATTGGATGCAGCTATGCATAGTAACCAATTCGCTTCTAAGTTCAGCTTGTTCAATTCACCCCTTCCTGCTAACCAGTGGCGGTCAGCGGACGGGTCTGGTGCACTTATGCACTTACCCCATCTATGCAGCATCTATTCACTGGCGGCTTCCCTTGCTCGGTGGCGGCGGCGACAGTTTTCCCTTTCTCTGCTCTCCACGGGCATTGGTGGCTTTAGTTTCCTCCCTCCTCCTCGGCGGCCGCCAATCGGGAGTCTTCTCTTTTCGGTCAATCAGGAAAATGGGTCTCAGACCTGCTTCTGATTGGCCGGATTGAGGATCAGTGTTACAACAGCGAATATTTATTCACTGTTTCTAACACATGGGTGGGCTCATGGCGCAATGCTCTGCGCTCCGGGCCCACCCTATCTTGAAGCCTAATAGAGCCTATGGCTCTAATAAGATGCTTCAAAAAACACCCCCGCTGCTGTAATTCAGACACCCAGCGTCCTGAAAGGGGCCGGACGCATAAATAGGGGGCGGCGGCCGTGGCTGTAGCCATCTTTTGTCTATATCGTTGGCAGCAGTGGCGGCCTGACCATTAGGGGCGCCTGGGCGCTGCCCCCTCTATCCACCATATAGGAGGTGGTATGGATACAGGGGTCGGCACCCGGGCACCCCTAATGGACAAGCCACCACTGCCGCCAACGCTATAGCCAAAAGACGGCTACAGCGGGGCTCTCCAGTTCTGGTGTCCTGTCACATTGTGTCCCCCATCGGATAGTGTCCGCTGTGTACTGCGCATGCGCAGTACACAGCACAATCAAATTCCGAAAATATCCAAAGATGAACGGTGCCTGCGCCGTAAGTCCAGGTTCAAGCACCACCATCCAAGTGGACATAGAGTTAGAATAAAAAAGAGCCGAGCGCAGCGAGGCCTTGCCCGAAGCGTGGCGAGCTAAGCGAGCCAGCGAGGGGCCCTCTAACTTTGTGTAGCCCTATGTCCACTTGGATGGTGGGGCTTGCACCTCGACTCACGGCGCAGGCGCCGTTCATCTTCGGAGATTTTGCAAAGGAAAAGTTTTTTTTTTCATTTTTTAAATGTTGGTATTTTTTAAAAAATTTGTTTAGCAAAAAATAAAAATACCCAGTGGTGATTTAAATACCACCAAAAGAAAGCTCTATTTAAAAAAACGTATACAAATTTAATTTGGGCACAGTGTTGTTTGACAGTGCTGAAAGCGCAAAATTGGCCTGGGCAGGAAGGGGATGAAAGTGCCTGATATTGAGGTGGTTAAGCTTTGACAATAAAACATAGAAGCTGATTGGTTACTGTGCACAATAGCACACAATTCTATGTGTTGCACTTTTAGTATATTCCCCTCAAAGTATCTTGTGCTGATCCCTGGTCACATGACATATTGTAAGTACGGAAAAATAGCAAAAGCAGCAAGAGCTAATTTTTACAAGTATTCTCTACATCACATAGAAACTACATAAAAAAATATACATGGAACATTAGGTTAAAATGCAAACAGATTCACATCTATATACAGTATATATAGTAACATGATTATTATGATTATTACCAGGAACATAATTATATATACAAAATGTGACCGTACAAATTGGTAAATCTCAAATTACATAATTAGAGAGGGTGTAAAATATAAAAACAGGAATTTTTCAGTACCGATTATATATATCAGCAACAAGGCAACACAAAGAAAGCACAATGTGTGTAATATTATACATTGTATAAATGTGTATGACAGAAAAAAAAACAATATAAAAATGGGAATAACATATGTAATGCGTACTACATAGAACTATACAACACATATGTAATGCGTACTACATAGAACTATACATGTTGTGACCATTACCCCTATGAAGTGCAATGTACAGTGAATGCAGAAAACAATAGAGACTTTAGTCTAAATATACTTTATAATTGATATACTTTAAAGCAGTATTAAACCAAAAAGCAAACATTATATTGCAGTTATCAGTTCTTAGATGTAATAGCTGCATTCATTTTCAAGCTTCCTTTCCTTTATTTTTACCTGGTGATCTGGCCAGCAAGTCTGTTGCTTTTCAACAGAACAAACTCTTCTGCACATATAGGAAGTAGCGCCAAGACAAACCATTTACCACTGACGGGAGCTACAATGACCAGCTTTTGTTCATTTATG
Source organism: Lithobates sylvaticus (assembly GCA_028564925.1). Lineage (NCBI taxonomy): Eukaryota > Metazoa > Chordata > Amphibia > Anura > Ranidae > Lithobates > Lithobates sylvaticus. The sequence goes on along the minus strand of CM053027.1, from coordinate 51,792,952 downwards.
TAAAACGTTTATCTCAAAAGGAACATAACTGTTTGCTGTAAATGCTTATAAAGTGTTTGCTGTAAGGCCCCTTTCACACTGGGGCGGGAGCCGCGGCGACGGTAAAGCAGCGCTATATTTAGCGCTGCTTTACCGTCGTTTTAGACACGGTATTCGGCCGCTCGCGGTGCGGTTTTACCCCCCGCGAGCGGCCGAAAATGGGTTAAAATCCCCCGCAAAGCGCCGCCGTAGCGGCGCTTTGCGGTGGTATTGCCGCGGTGTCCCATTGAAATCAATGGGGAGGAGCGGTATAGGAGCGGTGAATACACCGCTCCTTCACCGCTCCAAAGATGCTGCTAGCAGGACTTTTTTTACCATCCTGCTAGCGCACCGCTCCAGTGTGAAAGCTCGCCGGCTTTCACACTGGAGTGAATGGGGCCGGTTTTTTCAGGTGCTATTTTTAGCGCTGTACCGCCTGAAAAACGCCCCAGTGTGAAAGGGGCCTAAATGCTTATAAAGTGTTAGCTGGAGTTCATCTTCAATGCGTTAGTGTATCAAAATTTCTAGTACATCTAACACTCTCCTCCAAACAGATTGACAATTCTGCTGTCCAAAGGTGCCCCCTGTACTCCTTCATCCAGAGTGGGGACACTCTAAGCCCCCGTACACACGGTCGGAAATTCCGACCACAAAATCCGTCTGAATTTTTCCGACGGATTTTTGTCCGACACTGGTGTTGCATACACACGGTCGGACAAAGTTGTCGGAAAATCCGATCATTCTGAACGTGGTGACCTTCGTTGCATACGACGGGACTACGTAGAGGCTAGTAGCCAATAGCTTTGGTCTCGTAATTTGATCTGAGCATGCGTGGCACTTTGTCCGTCGGAATTCTCTACACCCGATCGGAAAAAGTCAGATCGGATTTTGTTGTGAGCAGGATCTCAAATTATTTCCGTCGGAAATTCCGACGGAAAAAGTCCGATGGAGCCCACACACGGCCGAATTTTCCGACAACATAATCCGATCGGACATTTTCCGTCGGAATTTCCGACCGTGTGTATGGGGCATAATACAGGAGGAGTGTTACTGGCACATATCACCAGGTGAAAACAGAGGAGGGAAAAAGACCATAAAAAAGAATGCTGCCACATCTGATGATTGATATAACCTGCAATATATTCAATTTTTGGGTTTGGGGTTTAATACTACTTAAATACAGCCTAGAGTGACATGGTCAATATTGAAAAAAATGACATATTGAAAGGTAAGACTATGACATCACTCCTTTCCATGTGTTTTATGTGTTTGCAGATTCCATTGTTATCGCAGTCTGGGTTGGCCTTGCTGCTTTTTCTGTGTTCCTTTTCCTCTGTTTGCGCTACATATCCAGGACAGACCTTCCCCGATCTAAGTAAGTTGGCATTGTGACTTTTCGTGTAATAAAGTGCAAGTCCAGTCATCGCTTTATCTGCTTATCCAAACCAGGAAGCCTTGGGTTTTTATTCCAACCCAGATTCCTGCTTCTGAGATTTTCTTTCACTTCCTGTCCCATCTATCCTAAAGAAAAACCTGACAGAGGTGTGTAGCGGCATCCCGACCTCCAAAGGCCTAATGGTGACCTCGAGAGTTAGGGAGAGCTGACATCTTTCTTCACAGTATGGGTTACTAGGCATGGTGGGTGTAATGCAAGTTGAAAAGTTGAAAATATGGGCGCCAGTCACTTTTTGGATGCGAACAAAAGCGATTTATTGTCTCTTAACAAGAACTGAGGGAGAGAGGGTTAGGGCCAGGACACCCTTAGGCAGATGCAATAGCAATTGGCAGACTCCGAGACAAAAATATGGAGACAGCTATACAGGTAAAAGGCCTTTAAACTGGATGCAGCAACTGTATTTGTAGAACTGCTGTCTCCTCTGGCAACTGAACTTTGAACAGTCAATAGAGATCCACACACGTAAATCACAATAACCCGTTATAGATCTTCTCACATCTCACAGTATCTTACAGTAGATCTTCACTCACTGAGCTCCGGTCTCTCACTAGACATCAAGATCACAGTCGTCACTGGATCTCCTAAACTCTTCTACAGCTAACCCGCTGTATACTCCTCAAGCGTCACCCCTGCTGGGTCCCTGGATGGCACTCTGCTGAAGCTTTCCCACTTGTTCACCGTCCCCGGCTGGTGAAAAGGCTGCTCTGGTACTTCTTCATACTTCCATACACTGGCCTCTGATAACCAGAGTGGTTTTCCCATAATGGCAACTGTGTCTCCTTTATCTCTCACCTTGATCCTCACTTTCCTCAGGAGTAGTCGTCCCATGTGGCAACTGCTTCTCCCTCACCACTGGCAACGATGCGGTTCCCCATCCAGTGGAACCTCTGCAACTTGGTTGGGCTTCCGGCCAAAAGACCCAACCCTGTTTCTCTCAGACCTGGATAGGCCTCACACAGCCTACCAGCCAGGTGCTCCTGGGATAGGCCTCAGGCTTCTGGCCTAGCAACCTGGAGCCTTGTGACACACGTCCAACCTAGACAGCGGTCCGGGTGGCACAGAGCCGCAATCACGAAAAAAAGGGGAAAGGGGCAACAGGACTTTATATGAAACAAGACACTTAGGGTGGATAAATCAATCAATATAGTAAAAATGATAATTTATTGGCAACACACAGAGAGGTAGCACAGTAGATAAATTAATAGTAGGTCAATATGTAATTAGCAGAATTAAAAAGTATGATATCAACATAACACAATAAAATTCATAATACAGTAGCATTGTTACACATGATTAATAATAAATCAACAGTACATTCCAAAGTGTGTGTAAAGTAATAACCAATAAAATTAATTGATGATTTAAATAGATCAAACCCATAATAGAATCATGGTTACTGGGGCATAGCATCCAATGGTAAAAATCTTGACGCGTTTCGTGGATAATTTCCACTCATCAGGAGCAGCTATACATTGGGGGTACCTGTGGTAGATAATCTATTAATAATCAATGGTAATTAATTATAAAAGGAAAGAGAGGGAGCATAAACAATGGTCCCAACAACTCTTATCTATGGGTAGCGAGTAATATACCTACACATAATGGTAGTGGTGATATGGATCAGAGGCACTGGGAGGTGAAATTTACATCCCCCCGGGAGCTGAGGTAACATCTAAGACCGGCAAGCAGGCCATGTGGTGGAATAGATAACATGTGTGGATGGGGCTCACTCTAACAGAACTGGAGTAATGGGGGTGAACCCAGGGAACTAGTAAAAAAGACAAAATGATGGAGTGGTGTTAGTGGGGTGTAGAGATGAAGAACTAAGTAGTAGACATATAGAAAGAAAGGAAAAGGGTGGGTAAGATACTGACTGAAATTGGACCAACATAGACACCCCAAAGTGAAAAGAAGTGTGCAAAGTGTGAAAAAAATTTAGAAGCAAGAGTGACATTCCACCATGAGGTCAAAGAGGAGACCCAGAACAGAGATCATGTTTGCCTGAAGCTAAACAAAGAAGAACGGCAATCACCTGACTCCTCTCACATAGACTCTCCCAGCAGGCCAAGGGACTAAAGAAACCCCTGCCAATTGGCTGAGAGAACCCATCCACTCCTAGTCTGAATTCACAATGCCCTAGTCATTCTAATGCCTTAGGCAACAATGCCACCTAGTGACAGAAGAGAGAGGTGCATAAAATCCAGAGTTAGGGAAAAGCCAGTGAATCCCCAATCAATCAGCCAGGCTAGTTACCACCTAGCAAGCTAAATTTGTTAGCAACCCTGCCTGCTACCGGGGTGCTACAGGTGATAACAAAAAATGAATTACCTTTTCCATCATGGAGAGATTTTCTCTCATTTACCTTCCCCTTCCTAGGCAAAAGTATTAGGAATAGCAAGCAAGACATTAAAAATCAGACATTTAATTTTAGTACACATGAGAACTGTACTTGGACCTTATTGGCTGCAAACCTGCTGCCTTTGTGGCATTCCCTGACGTGTCAGTCTCTTGTAAACCCTATGGGCTCAATTTACTAAGCTGTAACTGCCGGAAAAGTCATTGGGAGGAATTAACAAAGAGTGGCGCAAGCATAAAGCCCGTGCCACTCTTCTAACCCAACCTATCTCAACTTCTTCAACTCAGAGGAAGCCTTGAAATAACGATAGATAGTTCAGAGTATTGGCAGAGTATTGCAGTGTTGCAGAGTATTGCACAGTGTTGCAGAGTATTGGCAGAGTATTGCAGTGTTGCAGAGTATTGCACAGTGTTGCAGAGTATTGCACAGTGTTGCAGAGTATTGCAGTGTTGCAGAGTATTGCACAGTGTTGCAGAGTATTGCAGTGTTGCAGAGTATTGCAGAGTATTGTACAGTGTTGCAGAGTATTGCAGATTATTGTCACAGAGCAGCGCTGTGGGCACTACACATCTAGCCCACATCGCTGCTGCAATCTCTCCCCCTCTCCCTCTCTCCCCTCGCACTGTACCGATCGGTACAGAGAGGGGAGGGAGGAACCGTTTGTTTACAAGTGATCGCTCCATCATTTGACGGAGCGATCACGTGGTAAACGGCCGCTATGATCCAGTCAGGGATGTTCCAGGGTGCGTTCCCCAGGGGGCGTGTGGGAGCAAGATTCTGAGAGGACGTCCATGGACGCCCTCCCAGGAATAAGCCGCCGCACTGTAGCTGTCTTTCGTCTATGGCCTGGTCGGCATGTGGTTAATCCCCTTTTTAATGCATGCTAAAATTCTGTTTGCTTTGTTAGCAGCAGCTTGGCATTGCATGCCATTGCTAAGCCTATCATCTACTAGGACCCCTAGGTCCTTTTACATCAGTGTACATGTCCTATTTAGAGAAGCTGGTTATCAGCTCTCTTCTCCCTTCCTCATGCTGTCAGCATGAGGAAAGGAGTGCCAATAACCGGTTTCTATTTAAATCCGTGAGCAGCTGTGATTGGACACAGCTGATCACGTGGTAAAGAGCTGCTGATTGGCTCTTTACCTCCATCTGTGATCAGCAGTGTCCTCCAGACACTATGATCACAGAGAGTGCCGCCCGTGCCCCGCAGCGGGCACAATCACGGGAGGTCGTCATATGGCGCCCCCCAGAACTAGCCGCCATTTGGCTATAGCGAGGTCGGCAAGTGGTTAAAGGAATGGATAACTATAAAACATGTTCCCCACGGCGGTGCCTGGCTTCCCATTCCTTTTGTTTGACGTTAGATTGTTCATTAGACCTACAAATGGCGTAACAAGTGTCTCCCCTATAGACTTAAACAGTGTTTGCTGCAATGTTAAGCAAGATTTAAAAGAAAACCAAGCCAAGCAGATTTGCTCATACCTGCTATGCACTTGGGTGTTTATGACCTCATAACAGATGTGATAAGAAGCATATAGCAGTCCTGGCCGAGGACAACAACAGCGATGTGACCTCAAACTCTGAGCATATGTCAGAGAGGCAGCGAGACCCTCCGCTACAGATGGAAGAATCATTGCGTCTAACCAATACTGTTGTCATGGTTGCGAGGAAGTTGCATTTGAATTCTTTTGAATAAAAAAAATCACAAGTGGCTTCAAAAAAAAAAAAAAAACAGCATCCACCATGTCTTTTACTATTTTAACCACTTCAATACCAGACACTTAGACACCTTCCTGCCCAGGCCAATTTTCAGCTTTCAGCGCTCTAGCAATTTGAATGACAATTGCGCGGTCATACAACACTGCACCCAAACAAATTTCTTATAATTTTGTTCCCATAAATTGAGCTTTCTTTTGGTGGTATTTGATTACCTGTGCGATTTTTATTTTTTGCGCAACAAATAAAAAAAGACCGAAAATTTAGCAAAAAAACTGTCTTTGTCACTGTTCATTTTTTTTGTAAAAAAGTATGTTTTCTTCTTCAATGACGGGCACTGATATGGCTGCACTGATGGGCACTGATAAGGTGGCACTGATGGGCACCGATGAGGTGGCACAATGAGGTGGCAATGAGGTGGCACTGGTATGCGGCACTGATGGGCACTCATAGGCGGCACTGATGGGTACTTATGGGTGGCACTGATGCATACTTATAGGTGGCACTGATAGGTGGCATGGATGGGCACTGATAGGTGGGCACAGATGGGCACTGATGACACTGATGGGTGGCATTGCTGGGCATCCCTGTTTTGTAAAGTAAATATGAGGTGCCAGTCAGTGTCCATTTGTAGGCATTGATTGGCATATTTTGGGCATTTTTTTTTAACATGTGGATGGCCATGGGGGATGTACCTTGCCATCCACATGCTGGGGGCTTCCCTGGTGGTCCTGGGGGCTTCCCTGGTGTTCTAGTGTGGGCATCTGAGGGGGGGCTGCGCGACGCAAGACGTCTGTCAGTCTGTCAGACGTGAGTGAGGAAAAGCCGATCAACGGCTCTTCCTGTTTACATTGTGATCAGCCGTGATTGGACACGGCTGATCACGTGGTAAAGAGTCTCTGCCGGAGGCTGTTTACCGAGATCGGTGTAGCGGTGTGTCAGACTGACACGCAGCGATGCGCGCCCCCACGGGCGAGCGGCGGCTGTTATCCTGAAGGACGTCATATGACGCCCAGTCAGGAGAACAAAACCACTTCCCGGACGTCAATCTGCTATTGACCGGGCAGGAAGTGGTTACGTTTCTATAGTTAAAGCATATCTAAACCCAAAATGTAATATATTACAATTTACCAATCTTTAGATTAGTTACACACTTTTGCTTGTTTGTTTTCAACTGTTGATCTGACCAGTAACACATTTGCCTCTGCATTGTCCTTTGAAGCATGATCCGTGTTGGATTGCTCTTCAGAGTGCATTTGACAGGCAGTGGGGGAGGGGGGGGTCTTATACTGCCTCCTCACCACCTGTTTTAACCCCTCTAAACTCGTCAGCACAATATTGCAGGGCACCCCCCCTATTCAGCTTTGTTCAAAGGTTATATTTTTGCCACACGCAAATCGAAGCATCGCAACCTAACTCCTTGTTAGGAGCTCAAATCCCCGGACCGGTGGAGCAGCTTGTGGGAGCCTCGACAACTCAGGATCGCATCAGGTAAGTACAGCGGGGATTGACGGTGGGGTTGGGGGAAAGGGTGTTAGGTCACCTCTACAGCTTTTACAGGCAAAGAAACACATCCATTCCAGTGTGGACAGTTTTCTGGCAGCCTGTCTGTCCTCCGATGACCAACACTTGTGCTGAGACACCCCCTGCTCTTCACTGGGAAGACCAGTATCCTGCTGCATCTCTGCCTCTTGCTGACCCCCCCCCCCCCCCCCGGCAGTCTCCACTCCACCTCTCCAAGCCCTAATGCAGCTGAGAACAGAGGTCATGTGACAATAAAATATATATATATATATATATATACATATATATATATATGTAGCACTAACCCCCGAAGGAGCTGCTGCTTTAATTTGGGCTTACTGTTATCTTCTTGACCTCGTGTGCGTCTAGGGGTTTCCCGAGGTAGATGGCCCAAAGAACTGTAGAAACTGACACTGGATCCACTTTAGGGATTTTTATTTGCAAAACGTTGAACAGAACACAGTCTCTCAATAGGGAATAGAGGGTATGGGTAGGAAGTTCAGGTACTCTTGGAACTGCTGACACTTGAATGTCTCCCACTATACAGTCCAGGGAATAGCCATTCGCAACTGGATACTACAGCTATCAGATAAATCCTCTTTTGGTGAATTTAGCAGCCGACAGGTGATTCAGATAAAGCAAAGTCTCTGCCACAGACTTGGTTGTTACTAAAGGATAAATTAACTTAGAGAGCCCTCATACGGTACCAGATTCTGAAGAGTCCTCCCCTGGTTGCGTTCTCAGTTGCTGGGCCTCTCCAAAACCGAAACGGCACCAGACCACATTGGAACCCTCCTTCCAGTAACTGCGCCTCGGGCTAGCCAGCCCCGAGACTCGGAAACGGATGGATCCACACCCCAGGCCATGAGGGCCCCTGAGGGCTGGTCAGGAGGAACAGGACCAAACAGTCAGAAAGATCTTCTGGACCAGAACCCCAAATCACGTGACCTCAGTACCTTAACCACTTCAATACCAGACACTTAGACACCTTCCCGCCCAAGCCAATTTTCAGCTTTCAGCGATGTCGCAATTTGAATGACAATTGCGCGGTCATGCTACACTGTACCCAAACAAATTTTTTATCATTTTGTTCCAACAAATAGAGCTTTCTTTTGGTGGTATTTGATCACCTCTGCGATTTTTATTTTTTGCGCAACAAACAAAAAAAGACCGAAAATTTTGCAAAAAAACAAGTTTTTCTTTGTCACTGTTAATTTTTTTTGTAAATAAGTGCGTTTTCTTCTTCAATGACGGGCACTGATAAGGCGGCACTAATGGGCACTGATAAGGCGGCACTGATGGGCACCGATGAGGTGGCACCAATTAGGGGGCACCGATGAGGTGGCACTGATAGGTGGCACTGATGGGCATTGATAGGTGGCACTGGTATGGGGCACTGATGGGCACTCAGGTGGCACTGATGGGCACTCATAGGCGGCACTGACGGGTACTTATGGGTGGCACTGATGCACACATAGGTGGCACTGATAGGTGGCATGGATGGGCACTGATAGGTGGGCATGGGTGGGCACAGATGGGCACTGATAGGTGGCACTGATGGACGCTGATGAGTGGCATTGCTGGGCATCCCTTTTTTTTTAATTAAATATGATGTGCCAATCAGTGCCCATCTGTGGGCACTGATTGGCATATTTTTTGATTTTCTTTTAACATGTGGATGGCCATGGGGGATGTACCTGGCCATCCACATGCTGGGGGCTTCCCTGGTGGTCCTGGGGGCTTCCCTGGTGGTCTAGTGTGGGCATCTGAGGGGGGGCTGCGCTGATAAACAATCAGCGCAGACCCCCCCTGTCAGGAGAGCCGCCGATCGGCTCTCCTCTACTCGCGTCTGTCAGACGCGAGTGAGGAAAAGCCGATCAACGGCTCTTCCTGTGTACATCGTGATCAGCCGTGATTGGACACGGCTGATCACGTGATAAAGAGCCTCCGCCGGAGGCTCTTTACCGAGATCAGTGTAGCGGTGTCAGACTGACACACCGCTCCACCGATCGCCGCGATGCGAGCCCCCACGGGCGCGCAGCGGCTGTTATCCTGAAGGACGTCATATGACGCCCAGTCAGGATAACGAAACCACTTCCCGGACGTCAATATGCTATTGACCGGGCGGGAAGTGGTTAAGTATCCTCTCCCAGAAAGCACAGCGAGACAACACACTCACTGATTGGTTCCGAGAAAGATTGTGTCCAACCGGACTGCGTTCCAATGCCTGCCATAGGTGACACCGACACCTATGGCCAAGCAGAACACAATACAGTCCAGCCAAACTGGTACTGAGACCATAATTTAAAACAATTAGCCTAAAACCCAACTGTGGTTTTAGAAACATTTAAATTGACAAAAAATATAGCGCAAGCTCTTCAGGAGCCCGGCGCTACAAATACAATATATTACCAAAAGTATTGGGACACCTGTCTTTACATGAACTTCTATCGGGTCTAGGTCAGGACTCTGTGCAGGCCAGTCAATTTCCTCCACCCCAATTTCGCTCATCCATGTCTTCATGGACCTTGCTCTGTGCACTTGAAGGGGCCATCCCCAAACTGTTCCCACAAAGTTGGAAGCATGAAATTGTCCAAAATGTCTTGGTATGCTGATGCTTTAAGAACCAGTGACTTCACTGGAACTAAGGGGCCAAGCCCAACCCCTGAAAAACAACCCAACACTATGACCCCCCCTCCACCAAATGATTTGGACCAGTGCACCCAGTCCTGACCTCAACCCGATAGAACACCTTTGGGATGAATTAGAGTGGAGACTGCAAAACAGGCCTTCTCGTCCAATATCAGTGCCTGGCCTCACATATGCGCTTCTGGAAGAATGGTGAAACATTTCCATAGACACACTCCTAAACCTTGTGGACAGCCTTCCCAGAAGAGTTGAAGCGGTTATAGCTGCAAAGGGTGAGCCAACTCAATATTGAACCCTACGGACTAAGACTGGGATGCCATTAAAGTTCATGTGTGTTCAAAAGTCTGCATACCCTTCGTTCCTAATACTCTGTATTGCCCCCTTTAGCATCAATGACAGTGTGCAGTCTTTTGTAATAGGTGTCTAGGACAACCTGAATTAGTGCAGGTGGTATAATTTGTCTTGGCAAAATGCCTCCAGGTCATGCAAAGTCTTTGGTCATCTTACATGAACCGCACATTTGGGATCTAACCACTTTCTCACCCGCTGCAGTACATATACATTGCAGCTGACTTTCAGGGGTTCTGGGGGCCACAGCAGGATTTGGTCAGCACTTCCCGGGCCAGGACCTACTGATCAGCTGTGTCCAATCACAGCCCAGAGCCCTGTGTTGACAATCAACACAGGGATATGTACAGAGGGAACATTTTCTCTGTTTCTAATCCCTGCAAAGCAGGGTTAAGAAACAAAAACATATGTAGTAAAAAGCAGCACACATTGTTAGGCACACATTTAACCCCGTGGTCACCCGAGATGTTTACCCCTTTCCAGCCAGTGTCATTAGTACAGTGTATATTATTAGCACTGTTGACTGTATTAGTGTCACTAGTGATGTCAGTGTCACCGCACTCAGTCCCATTATAAGTCTCTGATCACCGCCATACATATATAAATAAAAAACAAATTCCGGTTTATATACCATCATTTCTAGACTCTTTAAACTTTCGCACAAGCCGATCAAAATACACTTATTGGGATTCTGTTTTGCCAAAGACATGTAGCAGAATCCATTTTGGCCTAAATTTTTGAAGATTTTGTAGAGAATCCATTTTGGCCTAAATTTTTGAAGATTTTTTTTTGTTGTTATCTGATATGTTTTAGAACATAAAATGGAAATTTTTTATATTTTTAATTTTTACTTTTTTTATTTATATAATAAAAAAATAAAAAAATCCAGTTGTGATCAAATACCATCCAAAGAAAGCTCTACTTGTGTGAAAAAAGGGATATAAAAATTGAATGCGGGTACATGTTGTTGCATGACAGCACGAATGCCAGTTAAAGTAGCGCAGTGCTGAATAGCAAAAAATGCCCTGGTCATTAAGATGGTAAAATCTTCTGGAGCTCAAGTGGTTAAAGTCGGGAGACTGTGATGGCCACTCCAGAACCTTCACCTTTGTCTGCTGTAATCACCCGAAACATCAGTGAGCCACCACCATGCTTTACAGTGATAGGGTGGTATAATATTCTTGTCGCTATAGGCCTTGTTGACCTCTCTCCAGACATAGCGCTTATGGTTTTGAACATAAAGCTCTATTTTGATCTTGACAGCTATGAGAAGCGTTAAGGTGTTGTTGGGCATATTGTAACCAGGTTTTTTATGGCATTGGCACAGTAAAGGCTTCTTTCTGACAACTTGACCATGCAGCTTATTTTTGTATTGCATTGTGCTCATTGAAACAATCACACCATCTAGCTCCACGAAGGCTGCCACTAGCACACATACATCTAGATAATAGAAGAGACTACAACAGATACTCATGGACTTTCAACATTGTCCTAGTTTGCGCCCATTTTACCCCATGCTTTGGTCTACCTGACCTTGGCTTGGTATCAAGAGATCTCCGAATTTTCCACTTCTTAATATGTGATTGAACCGTACCGACTGGAATATTCAAGGCTTTAGATATCTTTATAAAGTTCCATTACCTGGTTACACAGGTCTTTTGACAGTTCTTTTCTGCTGAAAAAGTATTTTGATTGACTCACAGCAGAGCGCGCTGTGATTTGCCAAAACATGCAGGTCAGGTGCATGCTTTGGGCAATCCGACATCCATGCACTGTGATCTCGCAGTGATTAATGGGGCATTCCGCGGCACTCGAATTAGCCGCAAACTCCCCCATAATGTTCGGAATTGGGCGAACAAGTGAACACCCAATGTTCGAGTCAAATTTACGTTGGCTCGTCCATGGGCTTGTCCCTACTTTACAGCATCAAAGGGATGGGGCCATGTACTGTCAAATCTTGGGTGAAAACCTCCTTCCCTTAGCCAGGGCATTGAAAATGGGTCGTGGATGGGTATTCCAGCATGACAATGACCCAAAACAAATGGCCAAGGCAACGAAAGGAGTGGCTCAAGAAGAAGCACATTAAGGTCCTGGAGTGGCCTAACCAGTCTGCAGCCCTTAATCCCTTCGAAAATATGTGGAGGGAGCTGAAGGTTCGAGTTACCAAACGTCAGCCTCGAAACCTTAATGTCTTGCAGAGGATCTTTAAAGAGGAGTGGGACAAAATCCCTCCTGAGATGTGTGCAAACCTGGTGGCCAACTACAAGAAACGTCTGACCTCTGTGATTGCCAACAAGGGTTTTGCCACTAAGTCATGTTTTGCGAAGGGATCAAATACTTATTTCACTCATTAACCACTTGCCTACCAGGCACGAACACCCCCTTCCTGACCAAGCCATTTTTCAGCTTTCAGCGCTGTCGAATTTTGAATGACAATTGCGCGGTCATGCAACGCTGTACCCAAATAACATTTTTTTCATTTTTTCCCCACAAATAGAGCTTTCTTTTGGTTGTATTTGATCACCTCTGCGGTTTTTATTTCTTGCACTATAAACAAAAGAAGAGGGACAAGTTTGAAACAACGCAATATTTTTTACTTTTTGCTATAATAAATATCCAATTTTTTTTTTTTAAACAAATTTTTTCCTCAGTTTAGGCCGATACGTATTCTTCTACATATTTTTGGTAAAAAAAAAAAATCGCAATAGGCGTATATTGATTGGTTTGCGCAAAAGTTATAGCGTCTACAAAATAGGGGATAGATTTATAGCATTTTTATTTAGTTTTTTTTTTTTTCTTTACTAGTTATGGCGGTGATCTGCGATTTTTATCGTGACTGCGATATTGCGGCGGACATATCGGACACTTTTGACACATTTATACAGTGATCCGTGCTAGTGGCCGCAAAGGAAATGCCATCCTATGACGGTGGCCCGGAACAACAGATGTTTCTTGCCGTCATATGACAGTGGGCGGTCCGCAAAAGGTTAAAATGCAAATCAATTTTTTACTTTTTTGAAATGCGTTTTTCTGGATATTTTTGTTGTTATTATGTCTCTCACTGTTAAAATAAACCGACCATTAAAATTATAGACTGATCATTTCTTTGTCAGTGGGCAAATGTACAAAATCAGAAGGGGATCAAATACTTTTTTTTTCTCTCACTGTATATGTATATTATATATATATATATATATATATATATATATATATATATATATATATATATACACACACAAACACGTATTATATATATATATATATATATATATATTATATATATATATATATATTATATATATATATATATATATATATATATATATATATATATATATAGAGAGAGATTACACATACACACACAAATGTTTTGCCTTTCATTTCTATTTTAAACTGAATGAGTTATTTTACAAGGTAGGAGTTCACTATCAAACTTGTGGATTAGTCCTCACTTTTAATACCACGTACAATTGAGAGGACACAAAGTATATATCTCCCCCAGACAGCAATAAAAACATTAGATGGTTTAAGGCAAATAATAGCGCCAAACAAAAAGGTATAAGGCTATTTTCACACTGGGGCGCTGGCGGTAAAGCAGCGCTATATTAAGCGCCGATTTACCGTCGTTTTAGCGGCGCATTTCGGCCGCTAGCTGAGCTCTTTAATGTGCACTTAAAATTGTGTTAAAAAGATGATGTTCTCTCTAAGACACATTATTGTCAAAGCCTATCAATGTAATGGTTCATTTTATGTTGCTTTAATAGACATTCATCGTAACAAAAAGATTCCTGAAGAAAAATCAGCAGTGAATGGAACTACAACGTCCTCTTTAATTTTATCCTGCAGCCTTTAAAACCATTTTTCATGCAGATTGACGATACATAACCAGCTGGAGATAAGCAAATAAAATGACACTATGACTATCAGACTTTTCGGGATGTTGCTATTCTCAATCAAGGAACTTTATTTAGAATTCATTATGAAGATTTATTGGCTGTGCCTAGCACACAGACAGCAAATACGGACTGAGGTGTCCAACTAACAGAGAGAGTAATCTGTGAGTTTAACAGGCTCCAGTTGTACTAATTTTGTCCATACATGCGGCTATACTGTGAAGGGTGATTATATTAGGGTCTGTGTTGTTGGGCTTTTGTTCATGCGCTTAGTCTACAACCGTCTTGGCTCCTACCTCACTGAAAACAACCTTCTTGACCCCTTACAGTCTTGGCTTTCACTCGCAGCACTCCACAACTAACGATTTACTAACTGCTAAAACTAATGACCACTACTCCATACTCCTAGTACCAGAGCTCTCTGCGGCCTTTGATACTGTTGACCACCCATGCCTTCTCAATAAACTCCACTGCCTTGGCCTCCAAGATTCTACACTATTCTGGTTCTCCTCCAACCTACCTCATTGAAAACAACCTTCTTGACCCCTTACAGGCTTGGCTTTCACTCGCAGCACTCCACAACTAACGATTTACTAACTGCTAAAACTAATGACCACTACTCCATACTCCTAGTACCAGAGCTCTCTGCGGCCTTTGATACTGTTGACCACCCATGCCTTCTCAATAAACTCCACTGCCTTGGCCTCCAAGATTCTACACTATTCTGGTTCTCCTCCAACCTACCTCATTGAAAACAACCTTCTTGACCCCTTACAGGCTTGGCTTTCACTCGCAGCACTTCACAGAAATTGCACTACTAACGATTTACTAACTGCTAAAACGAATGACCATTACTCGATACTCCTACTACCAGAACTCTCTGCGGCCTTTGATACTGTTGACCACCCATGCCTTCTCAATAAACTCCACTGCCTTGGCCTCCAAGATTCTACACTATCCTGGTTCTCCTCCAACCTATCACATCACTCCTTCAGTGTTATCTAAAACTCTCTCTCCTGCCGCCCCTTACCATTTCTGTAGGGGTTCCCCAAGGCTCTGTTTTTGGACCCCTTCTCTTCTCTATCTACTCCTTGGTCACTTGATAACCTCCTGCGGCTTCCAATACCATCTCTACGCCTCTATGTTTTTTCTACTATTTGTCTAAATAAATGTTATATATTGTTTTACTAACCTTGTTGGTATAATTGGGTACCGGAATAGTCCCCCTTCTTTCTCCCACTAGTCGACACTTTAGAGTACCATTGGAGTGGTTCCTTAGAACAGTGTCCACTTGTTTTCTCTATAAATCTATGGGATGATTGTACCCACCCCTATCTATATCTTATTTATGCCGAGGCTTTCCCATTTAAACCATCTCTACGCCGATGACACCCAAATCTACCTGTCTATTCCTCACCTCACCGCTTCCATCTCCTCTCGCATTACTGACATACCGGCATGGATGTCACACCACTTCCTGAAACGAAATCACTCTAAAACTGAGCTGATGATAATCCCCCCATGACTATTCCACCAAAATGAAGAATGCAACCATCAATCCCTCCCCTTATGTAATCCTGGACTCTGACTTGTCCTCTCAGCCCCAAATCCAACCGTCAAAAGCTTGTAGACTTTACCTCCGTAACATCTCTAAAATTTAGCCTTCTAATGAAACCACCAAGCTACTCATTCACTCCCTTGTTATCTCGCCTTGACTATTGCAACTCCCTTCTCATAGGCCTACCTCTCCATAGGCTATCCCCTCTTCAGTCTATCATGAATGCTGCTGCCAGACTCATTTACCTTACCAAGTGCTCAGTGTCTGCCACACCTCTCCACCAATCCCTACACTGGCTTCCCATTGCCCAGAGAATTCAATTCAAAATACTAACCACAACATACAAAGCCATTCACATCTCTGCTCCGAGCTACATCACCAATCTTTTCTCCAAATATCACCCAAACTGTCCTCTCCGCTCTTCTCAAGATCTCCTCCTCTCATGCTAGTCTCCAGGACTTTTCCAGAGCCTCTCCCATCCTCTGGAACTCTCTACCTCAATCTGTCCAACTATCTCCTACTCTGGCTGCCTTCAGGCGATCCCTGAAAACTCATCTCCTCAGGGAAGCCTATCACACCTCCAACCAATCTTTTATCACTTCCATCAGCTCATTCCCCACAGTTATAACCTTTTGTACCACTTGCCCCACCCTTAGATTGTAAGCTCTCATGAGCAGGGCCCTCTTAACCCTCTTAACCCTCTTGTATTTTATTGTATTGTAAATGTACTGTCTCCCTTTTATATTGTAAAGCGCTGCATAAACTGTTGGCGCTATATCAATCCTTTATAATAATTCTCCTTCTGTCTCTCTTCTATGGGAAGGCAAAAGCAGCTAGGAGGTGGTAAAATGCAGGTTAGCACTAGGTCTAGTGCATCTGCAGTTGACCAGCCATAGGTGTGCGCACATGGAGTGGCAGGTGTGCCTGGGCACATCCTAATCACCCTGTACTGTGCAGATTCCCCCTGCTTTCTGGCTACAGAGAAAGGGACTGGGGAATCGAATCGCTGTCCTCAATCCCTTTCTCTGTCTCACAGACCTCAGGGGTCTGTAAAAAAATTATAATAAAATAAAAATAAACGTTCTCTCTCTCTATATATATATACACACTAGGGCAGTGATGGCGCAACCTTGGCACCCCAGATGTTTTGGAACCACATATCCCATGATGCTCGTGCACTCTGCAGTGTAGATGAGCATCATGGGAAATGTAGTTCCAAAACATCTGGGGTGTCAAGGTTTGCCATCACTGCCCTAATGCAATAGGCTGCGCACACCTCTGTGACCAGGCTTAGGTAACAGAGCATATTATATGATCTGTGTATGTTATGGTAGCCAACATTTTTGCAGGAGGAAAGCACATCAGCATGCAAAGGTCTATGTGCAGTTAAAGTGGTGTCCCCCCCCCCCCCAAAAAAAAAGATGATTAAAATTCCCAAAAAAAATAAAAAATAAAAACATTTGGAATTTTTTTTTTTTTAAACTCACCTCTAAATGCCTGTTGCTAGGGGGTCCCTCGTAGTCTGTCTCCTTCAGTGCCTGGGCTGGTGACATCACTTCCCCTCGGCGCAGGAAGGGCTCAGCTCTGCCCCCTCCCTCCTGTCAGTCATCTGGGACACGTGTCATCTGGGGCATGCGCAGTGGGTGCCCGGCTGTGAAGCCACAGCCGGGTGCCCACAGTTGCAATGCCGGCGCCGCCGAGCGGAGGGGGCTACGAGCAGAGGTTCGACCCCCCGCATCGCTGGACCCTGGAACAGGTAAGTGTCTGATTATTAAAAGTCAGCTGCTGCAGTATTTGTAGCTGCTGACTTTAATTTTTTTTTTTTCAAATGGAAACTCCTCTTTAAGGTAATGAGTGGGTGTTACCAAAGGTGGGTTTGTTCTGTAAGTTTTTTTTTTAGTCAACAATTCATACTGCTCCCTTAATCAAGCTTCACATCAGCACATCACTCTGCTCCCCTACTCAGGCCTACCACCTAGCGATCCAGCATGATTAGTTGGTATGGTGCTGGCTGCCACCTGCACCATGGAAATGCATGGATGCTGTGTGGCTTGGCTGTCTGTATCCTAATAATCACCAGGTGACTGATCCAGGTAAGCCGCAGTGAGGCAGAGGATTGAACAGGGGAACTTAGTGAAGGGGAAGCTGGGTCTGTGTGTCTGGTGCTCAGGGTAACTGAAAGTGGAACTTTAGCCAGAAAATTAAGTCCTGCTGGATCACTTCAGGCTGGCCCCTTTTTGCAGTTATAGCCATGTAAAATATTAAAAATAAGTGCCGGTACTGTTTAAAATCCAGTAATACCACCGTCTCACCCTGTTCTGCACATGCTCAGTTGCTTTCTATTTTCTGGCACGTTTTCGAAAACGTAGGGGCCAATCTGCTGCCAGTCTAAAGATTTACTGCTGCTCAGCTCTGGCAAAATGACCACCTTCAGCAAGAAGGAACAATACTAGAAGCAATTTACAGTACACACTCATTTTGGTAGCATAATTATTAATGGGAATGTATGTTCTGCAAGGCAAGCTATGCAACATGTCCCCTCCTCTCGTACGGTCTCGGGCAAGTGCACGGAACCTGGAGATCAGCACCTTCCATCAAATTTCATTTGTTATTTATTGCTAGCTGTGTGGTCAGAGGTGGGCCAATCGTGCAGCTAACCTTATTAAGTTAAACTTCATGAATGTCAAAGCTTATGTTACTTGGTTATAGGTCCCTGTTACATGTAACACTTTTTTCTGTTTAAACAGATATACATCAAGGAGGAAGCGTCTGCAAAGTACAAATGAGCGCCTGGAAGACCCAGAAGAAAAAGCTGCACAATTAACGTATAACCAGTAAAAACACTCCCATTATTTGTCAAAAAATAAAACCTGCTTAGAGAATTACCAAAAGTCACAACTTCATTTATTGGTTCATGTGGACATCACGTAGCATTCTCCAGCTTCTTTTGGTCTAAGGCCCACACTATGGTACATCAACGTACTATGCATTGGTCTGAAAGGTGTGGCCTTTTGGTGGAATTTGTGACCTGTCTGGGAGCCGCCACAAGCGGCATATGGCCGTTAGCAGCAGCCTGCTCAGTGCGCCGCTGTCTACGGTGACTGTCTTTTTGCAAATATCTCCTAAACCATGTAGGTTTAGGAGATATTTCTTGGACCTACAGGTAAGCCATTATCTAGGCTTACCTGTAGGTCAAAGTGGTTTGTAAGGGTTTACAACCACTTTAAGCTCAGTGAAGGTGCAGAGGAGACTGATGCAGTATACAAGGTGATAGTTGAGAATGAATGGCTTGCTTTCCCAGCACTGCTCCAGAGTTCCATGGATCGTGCAAGGTAAGCTTCCGATGCTGGATGACGTTATTGGTAATGTTCCAAAAAACAAGGGGCGGGACATTGTCTGCATAGTTTTACATACAATTTGGTCCAAAAAAAAAACTAGCTGCCCATGAAACATTGTTCCCACCCCCAGCAGCCTTAGGGAAGCCATAGATCAGGGATCCTCAAACTACGGCCCTCCAGCTGTTGCGAAACTACACATCCCATGAGTCATTGTAAAACTCTGACATTCACAGACATGACTAGGGCATGATGGGAATTGTAGTTCCTGAACAACTGGAGGGCCATAGTTTGAAGACCCATGCCAAAGATGATTAGATTTTCACGGGTGGAAAGAAAGAAATTTGCTTAATTCTCCGAACACCACGATCGGTGTTGATGAGGAATCCTGCCCACAGCACTATTGTGTTCTGCCAGCAGGGAGCCTTACTGGGCGATGGAACACAATGATTTCTGCTATCGGCTATAACCGCATGGAAAAAAAATATATCAACAGGCTGTTTTTTTAACCAAGTTGATCGATGCATTGACTTGGGTAAAACCAGCCTCCCCTCTGAAAGGTACCAAATGTGACGCCGGAGGAGGGAGGAACCGGCTAAGCAAAAGTTCAATTTTTTGGGTGGAACTCCGCTTTAAGTGTATATTGTCTCTCCCAGATACCTCCTGCTCCACTATGTCATGTAGGAGAGGGATATTCACCAGCAAGCCTCTGTGCAGCACGTCCTTAAATTGAACCTATATTTTGCCCATGCAGGGTGAAGAAACAGGTTCACTCTAATGGCCGCAGCACATTCTCACCTTTGTTTTTTTTTTGTACCTGCAACTGTTTAACCCCTTCTTGCCTAAGGGTATAACAAATCTTAATGCACAAGCACAATTTTGACATGTGTTAGTAAAATCGTACATATTATCACAACTACTTTGTGTATTCAGCTGGATTATTTTTTAACTAAAATTATTACTAAAAATGCCATAAAACCCCTTTTTGTAGACGCTATAACTTTTGTGCAAACCAATCAAACGCTTATTGCGTATTTTTTTTACCAAAAATATGTAGAAGAATACATATCGGCTTAAACAGTTTTTGATATTTTTGGGGGATATTTATTATAGCAAAAAGTAAAAATATAGTGTTTTTTTCAAAAAAATTTTAAAAAAACTTTTTTTGTTTATAGCGCAAAAAATAAAAACCGCAGAGGTGATCAAATACCACCAAAAGAAAGCTCTATTTGTGGGGGAAAAAAATACGTAAATTTTGTTTGGGAGCCACGTCACATGACCGCGCAATTGTCAGTTAAAGCGACGCAGTGCCGAATCGCAAAAAGTGCTCTGGTCTTTAGCCAGCCAAATGGTCCGGGGCTTAAGTGGTTAACATAAAAAACCTTTGTGAAGCACCCCCTCTCAGGCCCATCTAGATCCGGCAATGTGGTAGGATTGTCTTGACTGCCCAGGACTCCCCTCCTCATTGGCTGAGACAGCCGTGTACGCCATTGGCTCCCACTGCTTTGATTGATTATGTCAAAGTCAGTCGGCCAATGAAAGGGTAACTTTTCACATCTAAAAAGGGATGCAGGCCCTGCTAATTTCCTCATTAGAGCATTACAGGTGCAGCAGCTGGTTGATAATTATAAAACCACTCCCATTAGACTCACTTCTGCACATGGTAACGAACACACATGGATTTATCCAGATTAACAAAAAGTAGGAAATCTCCAACAAAGTTTGTTAAATCCTTGCAATGTACATAAATCACCCAGACGGAAATATTTTTTTCTCAACAAAAGTGGAGTTACCCTTTAATAATGTAATAAAGAGCTGCATTAATTTGTGTTTTTATATCCTCCAGGAGTTCAGATTTAGTTACAAAAACTGCACACCGTAGTAATAAAATGGAAGCCGAAGGGCGATCACATGACCCGTTCCAACTGGCAGTGACAGTTTAGCACAAAGATTTCACATTCTTTGAACCATCTCTAAAATCAGATCCCTGCTCTGAACAAAGGCACAATATGCTCCTCTTCTTTAGTGACAGCCCCAACATGTACATGAATAAAGAAGACCAGTTTGTATAAAACTTGAATATAAAAAAAGAACTCACAGATGTGTAAAAATATCTATGAACTTGTTAACAGAAGGATTTAAACCCAATGTCTGTCCCAAGCCATAAAAATAAACCTTACACTATACAGAATGTCTGTTTACTGCAGTGTAGACTGGGGCAAGACCACCTACAAGACCGAGTGCCACAGGAGTGATTTTGAGAGGCAGAGGCATGATGGGAATTTAGGTTTCAACACTGGAGTGCCGAGATTGCCTAGCAACGGTGTTGGCTAGGGTTGCACCGATACTAGTATTGGTGCCGATACCGAGGATTTGCAAAAGTATCGGTACTCGTGCAAATGCACCGATACCTGAAACCGATACTTTCAGGCTCTTTGAACTGTCAGTGGATCTCCCCTGTTGACAGGTGAAGTGTTAAAACAAGTCCGGTAATTGGAGATGTCAAGAAAAAAAAAAAAAGTAGCCGGCAATGTTTATTAACCGCTTAATGACCGTCTTGTGCATATATACATTGGCAGAATGGCACGGCTGGGCACATCAACGTACAGGTACGTTGGCCTTTAAGAGCCCAGCCGCGGGCCGTGCTCGCCGCCGCCGGCGCGCTTGCGACCCAGTCCTCAGCCCCGTGACCGAGGCCGTGTGACTAGCGGACCCGATCGCCGCTGGTGTCCCGTGATCGGGTCACAGAGCTGAAGAACGGGGAGGGGTATGTGTAAACAAACCTCTCCAAGTGCTTCCTAGTGACACTGTCACAGATCGTCTGTTCCCTGTCATAGAGAAAGACGATCAGTGACGTCACATGCCAAGCCACGCCCCCAGACAGTTAGAAAACACACACAGGGCTCACTTAACCCCTCCTTGCCCCCTAGTGGTAAACTCCTTCACTGCCAGTGTCATTTACACAGGAATCAGTGCATTTAAATAGCACTGATTGGTGTATAAATGACAATGGTCCCAAAAATGTGTCAAAAATGTCCGATGTGTCTGCCATAATGTCGCAGTCACAGTAAAAATCGATTACTAGTAAAAAAAAAAATATTAATAAAAATGCTATAAAACTATCCCCTATTTAGTAAACGCTATAACTTTTGCGCAAACCAATAAATAATCGCTAATTGCGATTTTTTTTAACAAAAATATGTAGAAGAATACGTATCGGCCTAAACTGAGGAAAAAAAAAGTTTTTTTTATATATTTTTGGGGGATATTTATTATAGCAAAAAGTAAAAAATATTGCATTTTTTTTTAAATTTGTCGCTCTATTTTTTTTTATAGCTCAAAAAATAAAAACCGCAGAGGTGATCAAATACCACCAAAAGAACGCTCTATTTGTGGGGAAAAAAGGATGCCAATTTTCTTTGGGAGCCACGTCGCACGACCGTGCAATTGTCAGTTAAAGCGACGCAGTGCCGAATTGCAAAAAGGGGCCTGGTCCTTTGGCTGCAAATTGGTCCGGGGCTTACGTGGTTAACAACATTGCTCAGCCACTGAAACACTAAAATAGAAACATTGTTTCTTTTTTAATCTGTTTCTTCATCTGCAGATCATCAAGGGATGAACAAATGTCCCTTTGTTTAACCCCTTATAAACCCTTAATTTACTCTAATCAGCCTTCATTAATTCCCTATTCTCTTCCATTTAATTATTTTCCTGCTTTTTTTTTTTTTTTCACGCCTATTTTATAAACGATAAACAATGAACTTTTTTTTTTGCTTTGTGAGTGAATATTTTTTACACATATATATTAACATATATTTACACATTTCACATTGAAGAAAATCGCAAAATTAAAAAAAAATCTATTTATTTCATTTGTAAATAACTTTTCAATGCTTTGTACCATTGCTGACAGCTGAAGTGAAAACAAAACAGTTGCGGTAGGTACCCCGTTTCCCCGAAAATAAGACCTAGCGTGATTGTCGGTGATGGCTGCAATATAAGCCCTACCCCCCAAATAAGCCCTACCCTGTTTCACCGAAAATAAGCCCTACCCTGAAAATAAGACCTACAAGGACTTTAGGGCTTATTTGGGGGGGGGGGGGGGGTAGGGCTTATATTGCAGCCATCACCGACAATCACGCTAGTTCTAATTTTCGGGGAAACAGGGTATCAGTTAATTGGTATCAGCGAGTACTAAAAAGTATCGGTACTTGTACTCGTTGTAAAAAAAAAAAAAAAAAACAGTATCGGTGCATCCCTAGTGTTGGCCATTGGAAAGTGGCTTCAGCTTACTCTCATCATCCTCCAATGCTGCTTGTAACAGCATCTCTGCAGGAACTTGGACCCAATTTGTCCGAGTACCTGAAGCATTATACTTAACCAATCAGTTGTCCAACTAATGTAATCATACATGTTGTTACCCATCATTGGTTATATGTCAATTGGGATACTGAATTTAAAGGGTGGTGAAAAACTTAGAATTATCAAGAAGTGAAGGCACAAACCCAAGCCCAATACCCTTGTCACCAGCTCCCAGAACCATACGGGATCAGGGCTTGGAATTCTGGGTCAACCTTTCAGATTTACAATAAACAAGGTCTGCAGTCAAGGAAGGCACACAACAGACATCAACTCTTAGGAACGGCAGCAGAAATGTCTCTACAAAGGGACACCATGGCCTCCTGGTCCTTCTTCCTCTTCTTCCGGGGAGTCTTTTCTTTTGAACTTGAACCGTCCATGCCGTCTCCTTCACAAACCAATTTCACATAAGTGTTAAACATAACAGGTGATTTTGCACCCAGCCACATATCACCGATGTAGAGAGATGCCAAGAAACTGGCAGCAGCTGTAGGAGGAATAATGAGATATCAGATTATTAAAAAAAGAGACTAGAAATGTACAATCTGTTTTATTTGGTTTATATATAACTTTTATCAACATGGCATGACAGCCCCTTCTAAAAAAAAGTAGGCTGACGGAGGTCTCAGTGTGTGCTTTTTATATATACTCTCTTCTATGACCTCTGCTATACGGTCATACAAAAGGGTGCTGCTCAAATTACATAAATCTACACAATACCACATACACTGCATTGCCAAAAGTATTGGGACGCCTGCCTTTACACACATAAAACTTTAATGGCATCCCAGTCTAAGTCCGTAGGGTTCAATAATAAGTTGGCCCACCCTGCAGCTATAACAGCTTCAACCCTTCTGGGAAGGCTGTCCACAAGGTTTAGGAGTGTGTCTATGGGAAGGTTTGACCAAAATGTCTTGGTATGCTGGTGCCTATCCAGAGTGCGCCTATCCAGAGTGCGCCTATCCAGAGTGCGCCTATCCAGAGTGCGCCTATCCAGAGTGAAAGGGAGTACCTTCATTGCTATACAACCCAACTAAAACAAAAATTGACATTAAAGGATAAGTTCACCTTTGGAACATTTTACACCTGTATTTAGGTGATAACGTGTCCTATGCCCCCCCCCCCTCCCTCTTACTGCCTGAGCCAACCTCCTGTGACAGTGGGTGGGGGTTCTTTTTCCCTGTAGCTGCTGTCACATTTGAAATCGCTGCTGTTGTCGTTCATTCACAGGAATCTGTAAATAAATAAACTACAAGTCCCAAGTCAATGCAGCAGAAGGGCTTGTAGCTCTCAATGGACTATGAGTTCACTGATCAGCACACTCTTAGTCCATTAACACTCCCTTCAGCTTTCTAACTGAAAGCCCTGCACAGAGGCACAGGCAGAAAGCTGGAGGGTGAGAGTGCCGAGCCTGGCATTGCACCCACGATACACTGATAGTAGGTGCAATACTTTTCAGGTTCCTGTGTTAAAAATACATATATTTTTATCTGCAATTTTTTTTAGTTTAGGGCCCTTTCACACTGGTCAGTTTTTAAAGTGCTTTGCTCAACGTAAAGTCATATTAAAGCTTGTTTTTTTTTTTTTCTTTAAATAACAAACATGTTATACTTACCTTTACAAGCATTTTTCGTCCTCTGTTTAAACTCCAAAAGTGCATCAAAAATCGATCAGTGTGAGAGGGACCCTTAAGGTGAAATCAACTTTTAAAGCAGCTCCCCAGTTTTAATAATACTGCTAATGCTCTACCCATCTTGTCTCGAGTGTTGCCCCCCCACAGAAATTCCGCTCCACTGCTGGTCCTCTTCCAGGTTGAATGATGGTCTGTGAGCCCAGGGAGCCATGAACATACACCATGGAGAGTGTCATAACTTCAGTCTGGGCTCACAGTACAACACCAGGGAGAGTGGCACTGATGAAAGGACATTAGCACCACTGTCTCTGCAATACTGAAGATTACCTACAATCAGTGCAGAAATAAGAGGATGTCATGCGACCTGCCAAAAGACCCCATGAAAAAAACATGCATTAAAGAAACGTAATCACTTGCCGACCGTATAACTTACATATATGGTGGCACTGCTGCTCTGATCACGTAACTAATACGCGATCTGACACTTCTAGGTAGTGGGCACGCACACCACCAGCGGCCCGCTGTAAATATACACATGGGAGCAGATCTGTGGGTACCGTGGACTCTATGTCTGCCTGCACCCGCTGATCATTGGGTACAGAGTTAGAACGGCCTATTTAGACAAGGCAGATTGCCGTTCTGTCAGTAGGGAAGGCATGGATCCTGTGTTCCTGCAAAGTAAAAGGGCCTCCTACACTGTACAAAACACAGGCTAGGCACTGTTAACTCTTTGATCA
Organism: Lithobates sylvaticus; assembly: GCA_028564925.1. Classification (NCBI taxonomy): domain Eukaryota; kingdom Metazoa; phylum Chordata; class Amphibia; order Anura; family Ranidae; genus Lithobates; species Lithobates sylvaticus. The sequence goes on along the minus strand of CM053027.1, from coordinate 51,767,370 downwards.
CCCCTGATGGTAACCCCCATCCCAGCCGGTGTCATTAGTACAGTGACAGTGCATATTTTTAGCACTAATCACTGTATTAGTGTCACTGGTCCCCAAAAAGTGTTAGTGTCCCACTATAAGTTGCTGATCACCGCCATTACTAATAAAAAAAAAAAAAAAAAATTCCGTAACTATAGCCCATATTTTGTAGATGCTATAACTTTTGCACTAACCAATCAAACGCTTATTGGGATTGTTTTTTTACCAAAAATATGTGGCAAAATATATATTGACCTAAATTGATAAGGAATTTTGATTTTTTTTTTTTTTCAATATTTTTAATGGATGTTTTATAGCATATTGTAAAAAAGATTTTTTTTTTTTTTTTCAAAATTGTCTTTTTTTTTTTTGTTTAACCACTTCAGCCCCGGAAGAATTTACCCCCTTCCTGACCAGAGCACTTTTTGCGATTCGGCACTGCGTTGCTTTAACTGACAATTAAAATATATTTAGAACGGCAAAATTCTGCAATGCTTTTGTGCCACATCTAATATTAAAGAGTGAAAAGCAAAGAACCCCTACTGGTGGACTTTTCAGGCACGTACACAGGTCACCTGAAAAGTCCACCAGTAGGGGTTCTTTGCTTTTCACTCTTTAACCGACAATTGCGCGGTCGTGCGACATTGTACCCAAACAAAATTGACGTCCTTTTTTTCCCACAAATAGAGCTTTCTTTTAGTGGTATTTGATCGCCTCTGCGGTTTTTTATTTTTTGCACTATAAACAAAAAAAAGAGCGACAATTTTGAAAAAAAACGCATTATTTTTTACTTTTTGCTATAATAAATATCCCCAAAAAATATATAAAAATATATATTTTTTCCTTAGTTTAGGCTGATACGTATTCTTCTACATATTTTTGGTAAAAAAAAAAAAAATCGCAATAAGCGTATATTGATTGGTTTGCGCAAAAGTTATAGCGTCTACAAAATAGGGGATAGATTTATAGCATTTTTATTATTATTTTTTTACTTGTAATGGTGGCGATCTGCCATTTTTATCGTGACTGCGACATTATGGCGGACACATCGGACAATTTTGACACATTTTTGGAACCATTGGCATTAATACAGCGATCAGTGTGATTAAAAATGCACCGATTACTGTAAAAATGTTACTGGCAGTGAAAGGGTTAACACTAGGGGACGGTGAAGGGGTTAACTATGTTCCCTGGGAGGTGATTCTAACTGAAGGGGAGGGACTAACTACAGAAAGTGACAGATCGTGGTTCCTAGCTAAAAGGAACACACGATCTGTCACTCCTGTCAGAACAGAACAGGGAAGTGTGTGTTTACACCTGTCCCTGTTCTGTGTCTCCAGCTCACGATCGCTCTTGGCTGGCGGTCATCACGACCTTCGGCCACGAGCACTGGCACCCCCGCTGTGCAGCGGGCGCACCTGCTAGCCGGGCCTCGCGAGATCACGTACATCAACGTGATGTCGCGCAGGGGAGCCAACCTGCCACAGTAAAACTACGGTGGCTGGTCCGGAAGCGGTTAAAGTGCAAAAAATAAAACTGCAGTGGTGATCAAATACCAACTAAAATGAAACCTCTACTTGTAGGGGGGGAGGACATACATTTTATTTGGGTACAGCGTTGCATGACGGCGCAATTGTCAATTAAAGTAATGCAGTGTCGTATCACAAAAAATGGCCTGGTCAGGAGGGGGGGGGGGAGGGTAAATCTTCCGGAGGTCAAATGGTTAAAGAAACAGGTGTGGAAGTCCTTGTAAAAACTTTAACATGCCAAGGATAGTTACATAGTTAATCTGGTTGAAAGAAAAACACAAGTCCATCCAGTTCAACCAACATGATAGTAGTAATATATAGTAGATAATAGAATAGATAATAAAAGATAACGGTTAGCCCCAAATTCCAAGTAATGCAGCCCATTACCTACCTTTCTGTGAGTCATTTGTATGGTCACCAGACAGCAGACCGAGATCCTTCACAGCTTGATAAGTGTCTCCGCTCATATTTTGAGCCTCAATGAGGTTCATCATGACCTGGTTAGCTATACCTAGCAGTTCTAGGCCAGAATCCGGCTCACTGCAGATTCTGTAGTACAATTTATAGAGGGTACTTCTCCATACACCATCTTTAAGCAGCTCCTGCACTACCTGGGAACGAGGTACAATGCAGCTCTTCAGCCAGTGAAGAGAGTGTTTGAGATCATGTGCGTTTAGTACAGCTTCACCTTCCACTTTTATTATCCACTTGGCTACCAGACAGGCAGTAGCGCACACTAGAGCACCGCCATTTGTTCTCTTTTCTGGCTCCTCCTCCTCGGTGGGGGCTCCCTTTGCCTGATCTGGATCTTCTCCTGTCTCTTGGGTAGGATTGGTGGGAAGGTTTGGTAAATTGGGTTTCCAGTGCATCAATATAGATTTCACATGATTCTTGGACTCCTCTAGATGGGACGTATGGTGCGGTTCCAGGATTTCCTGCTGTGAAGCCTCAATTCTCTTCCTTAGATGTCTAGGGACTGGCTGTCTGAATTTTTCTTTAATGGTACCTTAAAAATTGATAAAAAAAAAAATAAATTACTAGCAGCTAATTATTCAAAATATTTTTTTCCTCAGTTTACAGTTCTGGCACAATGCCCACAAGTCTCTATGCCATCTCCTGATTTCCTCCCGTATGAGCACTTATTCTCTAAAATGTGCAAAAAAATCCGGGAGGACCCAATAATGAAAACAGCGGCAAACCTAAATGCCATCAACAACAAACATACAAAGCGATGACCCTACTACCCACAACTAGGGATGAGCTCCGGTGTGTTCGCATGCTCCACGTTTAGAGCCCGCCAGGAAGTCGGCGCAGCGCTGCGCTAATCACAGGCAGTGAGACATTGCCTGATCTCTGCAGCCGCGCATCGGAGCAATGTCTCACTGCCTGTGATTAGCGCAGTGCTGCGTCGACTTCCTAGCGGGCTCTAAACGTGGAGCATGCGAACACGCCGGAGCTCATCCCTACCCACAACCCTTGTTAGGACACCCAAATGCTATAGAAACTTACGTAGTCTAGATTGTGGTAGGCTATCACTCAAATCATGGACAACGGAAAGTAGGAGCGCTTCTGCTAGAAGGGTCCTCCAGGTGCTATATACATTAGGGGTCATCCAAGATGGCAAGCTGACTGGCACTCGAGCAGCACTTACAGGAGAGAAGCAGGCTCTGGATAGACAAAGATATGCAGAGAAAGTGCAGGATGTCAGCAATTTTATTAAAAGGCAACAGTTAAAAACACTTACAGGATTACAGAGTAAACAGGCTCATCAAAGTATGAAGTCCTCCTGAGATGGTCTTCCCTGTCACGGTGCTGACCAGCAGCTGCAAGGAACCAAGGGTCTGGAGGACTAAAATGGTCGCCACACTTCCTGAAACCACTGTGGAACACAGAAGGAGCTGATGAGCACGCTCCGAAACTAGTCGCTGCTCGCTTGTCGATGTCACTTCCGCCCTCTGTGTTCCACGGTGGTTTCAGGAAGTGAGGTGCCCATCTTGCGCCTGCAGCTGCTGGTGGGCACAGTGACAGTGAAGACTACCTCAAGAGGACTTCATACATTGATGAGCCTGTTTACTTTATGTATGTTTTTAACAGTTGCCTTTTAATAAAATTGCTGATTTACTTAAGCGCCTTTCTCTGCATATCTTTGTCCTTCACTAAGATCATCACTACAGAACCAAAATTACTCTCACAAACTAATGTCGTTTCAGTTGCCACATGCAGGCTTAAAGTGGAACTAAACTCAATCAACCTTAAAGAGAAAGTAAAGACTCTGGAAAAAAAAATAAAAAATACACCCTGCAAGACAAAAAGGCATATACATAGCATACTAGCTCATTATGAATTACTTACCTGAGATCGAAGCCCCCGAAGCGGTCCTCGTTCCCCCCCCTCCGACACAGCCATCTAACGCGGAGTGACTTCCGGGTATCCCGGTTCCAGCTCTGTGACTGGCCAGAGCCACGATGACGTCACTCCCACGCATGTGTGCTGGTGCCGCCACTAACGGCATGATCACCGTTAGAAACGGCACGCTCAGTGCGCCTGCGCCTGATGTGTACGGTGCATGCGTCATAAGACATTGGTGCCGCTATTTCTGCAAATATCTCATAAACCTTTTAGGTTTGGGAGATATTTCTTGCACCTACAGGTAAGTCTTAAAGTTGGGTGCCCCCTAAAAAAAAAATGTAAAAGTCAGCAGCTACAAATACTGCAGCTGCTGACTTTTAATAATCGGACACTTACCTCTCCCAGGGTCCAGCGATGCGGGGGAACGAAGCCCCCCCCCCTGTTCCCTGCTCCGCTCGCGGCGCTGGCATTCTAACTGTGGGCACCCGACCGTGGCTTCACAGCCGGGCACCCACTGCGCATGCGCGAGCGGCGTCGCGATACACCGCGCAGACATCTGGGACACGCGACAGGTCCCAGATGACTGTGCGGCGCCGAGGGGAAGTGATGTCAGTGCCCAGGCACTGAAGGTGGCAGACTACGAGGGACCCCCCTAGCAACAGGCATTTAGAGGTGAGTAAAAAAATTCATTTTTTCCAATTATTTTTTTTTAATGATTTTTTATCTATTTTTTTGGTGAAAACGCCACTTTAATCTAGGCTTACCTGTAGGTTAAATTGGTTGTAAAGGGTTTACAACCACTTTAAATTGGAAGTCCATGCAAAATCTAAAATCCCTGCATCTATAGACACCAGGGATCTAACACTAACCTCTCTATCCCCATAAAGAAAAGACGAGTATACATACCTTTTTGGAAGCCAATCTGACCCGCTCCGACCGGATCCCATGCTGAGCTGTCAGCCGCGGCTTCTCTGTGTAGGCGGGTGCAGAGGAGACGGAGGACAACGGAAGCCCCATAGTAACTCTATGGGTGACGTCATTTCCCATTCATTTCACAGCCGATGTCCTCCGTGTCCTCTGCAGAGCTTCCGGCACTGGATATCCGGTTGGAGCAGGTAAGATTGGCTTCCAAAAAATTATGTATACTCATCTTTTCTTTACAGGGATAGAGAGGTTAGTGTTAGAGCCCTGGTGTCTATAGATGTAGGGATTTTAGCTTTAGCATGGACTTCCACTTTAGGCTCCATTCACACGCTTTGTCATGCAACTTTGGACATCAGAGTCAAATATCAAGTTGCACCTTATTCTTTTCAAACAGCACCCGTTCAAGTCGCAGCGACTTTGAAAAGGTGCCTGCACTACTTTGGTGCGACTTTGATCCATAGACTGTAAAAGTCGGTTTAAAATCGCACCAAACGCTGCATCAAAGATTTTGGAGATGTGCCGGGAGCCTATTTTTAATCCTTATGCTGCTAGCCTTAGCCTGGATTCACATCTATGCATTTTTTGTGCTTTTTGCATTTTGCACTACAGAACGTGTTCCATAGAAAACCATATTAAATGGACTGTAGTGCAAATCTGCAAAATGCAAAAAGCACTAAAAACGCATAGGTGCGAATCCAGCCTTTGTAAATGGATAGTAAGATATATTACATTTACTTGTTTAAACTTTTTTTTTTTTTTTCAGTTGCTTCCTGGTTTCTTGCCTAAAATTTCCAACATCCTGTTTTGGCATTAAACAAATTGGCATCTTGGATCATTCATTGGCAAAGCCTAAATATAAATTCTTGCTGGATTATTAGATCCGTTTTACAGAATGTCCTCTAGGATTGGCTCCAAACTCGAATGAGGAAGTTTTAGAAAGCAAAGCAATAATTTAGAATATCGTC